>CM076574.1:527972149-528461803 GCA_034641835.2 Pinus albicaulis | reverse complement strand
CAATCATGATTCCAACAGACCAAGTCATCCCATTGGTGAGTAGATCATTCTTTCATTCAACATTAGCATTGTCCTTGGCCTAAGCTCCACCTAGATGGTAAAGGAAAAAAGAGAAAAATTTAGTTGCCAAATAAGATGGTGCCATTATTCCAATATTGTAAGAATAAAGTTTAAAAATATTGGCTTAACTTCAAAACACTCCAAGGGACATCAAATCATTTTCAAAACAATTTGTCTCACCCAAATGCAGGGATGGAATCACATGAATATAAGGGTGAGAGCGACTTCAACCTCTCACCAAATGATACACTCTCTCACACTCCAACAAAATAATAATGATATCAAAAGATAGGAAAAATCCAACAATTTATGGATGATGATCCCTATCTTTATGTTAGGATCACAAAGCACCAAGAGAAATGGTGGTGTCTAAAGACACCATTTTTATATTACAAATGGCCATTGAGACAACATAACATGGATTTTTTGGCCTTTAAATTGATTACATTAAAGATAAATACCAAGGGAAAAACCATGGGTTGTCATATACCTAAAGCTCGAAAACCAATATTAACTTGACGGAGTCAAGTTTACCTAAACCACCCTAACAATCCCCCCTTAAACTTGACTAAAAGAGATTAACTGGCTCTCATTCATCAATCATCTCACAAAAGAGATCTCACATTCCCCTCCTCAAGCCAGAAAGTAGTACACTTGCCACCCTAGTACCTCTCCAAGTGATCCATTCCACAACTTGATGACTCCATGTGCCACTGCACTGCATGTGTTCTTGAACAAACGCTTAATGCCTTGTAAAAATTTGTGCTCCCGCACAACATGTGTGCATAAACATCAGGCCTCACAACTTCTTAGGGGAATACACCTGCCTATGATAGGGTTTCACAACTTGGACCAAAATGCTTAGGTTGTTCACACATCACAGAGTGTGTCCTTCGCTCTATACCATACCACCTCTTTTTCTTGCTATATCTTGCTTGATCCATACCTTGATGTGCCCTTTCAACATGACTTGCACTGGCCTGGCCCACACAATCTCTCATTAGCACAACTTGCACCCTTTTAATGGGTTTCATTCACTAACTTGCACCCTTTTAATCTGTTTCATTCACTTTTGCCACCACCAACGCAAGGTCACATGCACATTGTCTTCCACGTAGCTTCTCCAAAGGCTGATCTGTTGGTTCTAATGCATGTTCCATTTTGATTTCCGAGCACTCTAGGATCTCCTCCTCTCAATCTAATACCTGCTATTTTCCTTACACACTAGTTCAGTTTTTGTCAAAGCTATATAGTTGATAAAAATGTCAACATTCTACATGGCCCCAGAATGTCGTCCCTGAGCATAGGATAGCCTCCATGTCGCAAGTGCATTGTACCTATTTCCCAACACATCTACGACGGCCACCAACAATTGGTTTTAGGGCCAGTCGATTTTGAACCCTAACATCACATTTTCTACATAATCCTGGTCCTTGGCCATCGTTTCTTGTTAACCATCCATCCTGATCTAACCGAGGCTGTCATTTCCCTTGCATGCCAACTCAACTTGGCCGAGATCGTCTCCCGAGCCCTTTTAAAGCCCTTATGCTAACTGCTCTGTTCTAGAGCTTCCACCAGCGATTCTGAAGCAGAGAGAAATCTGCTCTGCTCCTCGTAGGTTGATATCAATAGTTCGACAGAAGAGATTCAGGGACTTAGGTATATTGGTGCTTCTCACCAACTTAAACCTCCTCTCAAGGAATTTTCTGAATTTTATTAGTTATTTTCTGGGCAGCCGAGGCTCGAACTGGAGACCTTCAGAGTCTTTTACAAAATAAATCCCCTAACTTACAACCTGCTCCTCACTACCAGTGCTGCCCACCAACTAAACCTCCTCACAAGGAATTGATATTGTGAACGAAATAAATAATAAGACCCTCCCTGGCTCGGACTGGGGACCTTCAGTGTTCCACAACACCTTATGTTTGGCATTGCCGCCATGATAACTAACCACATCAGAAGACCTTAAACTCGTTTTCCTTTATTCAGAGTGGAACAAGAACAATTGTGATACCAGAGAAGTGGACTCTGGAATAGCAGTATTATTTTAGTTGAAATGAAGGGCATTATAATTATAACGGCATTGGAAAATATTATGCGTCGATGCAGATTGGCACAAGTGGAAAAAGAAAAGCAATAATGGAGTTTGGTACCTCACCCATCCCAGCTGTATCATAAAGCCAACAACACGGATGGAGAATCCAGGTGGTGTTGGTGCATATGTAAGTATTACAACAACAACAAAATAACTGGAGATAATTGTAGGCTAGAGGTCAAGCACAAATCATCCTGATCTACGATCCACTACAATTGAGGGCCACTGTGTTCCTTCATATATGATTATCTAAAGATCATCTCTTTTTGCTTTCTATTAAAAAAAAAAAAAAATTATATGTCAAAATGGTTTTTGCTGTTTATAGATGTTGTAATTATGTTTTATTGGATATTTTTGCACTCTAAGATATGGTTATTAATTTTAATCTATAGCTTTTTTTCATGGTATTTTTTTAAATGAACTTAAATCTATATTTTTTCATTTAAAAGACAGTTCACCTCGAGTGATTTGCAAATTAAGAGATTTGATCCCTATCAATATTTAATAAATCGGCAATTAAAATAGATTTAAACTCGTCACTCATATATTTAAAAAAGTAAAATTATAATTGATGTTTCATCAACTTAATTTATATATGGGACTTCAACATTTAAACTATTGTTAACCAGATAAACAAATTACTTATGGTAATAATCCATTAGCTTGTGCTCCAACATTGATATAATTAATTTTATATGATATTTTTATGTAAGAAGAACTTTGTGGTTGTGACTTATGACACAGTCACATTAGATGATAATGATAAACCACATTAAGATGTAAACTTTCATTTAGTTAATAAATTTTGTTATTAAAACATTTAATCTTTGTAATCATACATAGAGAGTAAATATTAATAAAATTTTGGTTGAACAATTAAAAATAATATGAAATTTTTTTAATTAAACTCTAAAAAATTCATAAAATCAATTCATTAAACTAATTTATGTGTTTGTAAGTGAGATAGTTTTTTTATAAAGATATCATTTCATTTATAGAAAAATAAAGAATTAATTAATTTTTAGATAATTAAAATCATTGATGTTATGAAAGGATAATTAAATAAACCAATGAACAATGAAATTCATATAATATTGTGTTACAAAAGCATCTACTTTTTATTTTGGTAATAATGACATATAGATATAAATACTAATAAAAGTTTACTTCAACAATTACAAGTTAAGAAAAAATAAATGCCATTGTATGAATAATGGCAAAATTGAAATCTTTTTAGTATTGCAATTTTCACAAACTAAAATGAAGAAGAATTATGGGCATTTGACGCATGTGTATCATTCCTTGGTGCATTTGTATTGCTAAGCAAGTTAGATATGTTTTTTCTTAATCTCCTAAAGGCAACTACATTTCCCCCAAATCATTTATGAGGCTCTTTCAATACCATTACCACTTCTCTCATAGTTGGTCGTTCATTGGATGAATCTTTCGAACAAAGAAAACCAACATGTATCAAATAAAATATGCAATTGAATACAATATTTTTTTCAAATTCATCTCAATCCACCTTGCTAATAAGGTTGTGGTCAATTACCTCCTTCACTTTGCTTGGAAAGGTTATATTTACCCACTTGTGCAAGTTTAGGTCTCCAAAAAACATATCATTAGTTGGTCGTTTCCTGGTAAGCATTTCTAATAACAAAATTCCATAGTTGTAAACATCTCCTTTGGTAGAACTAGCTCACCTAATCCATACTCTGCATTCAAGATAACATTCATCAAAATTTACTCTATTAGTCCATAAAAAATTGTTGATGAGACATTGAGAAGTGACAAGTAAAAATTGAACATTCTAAATGTCATACCTAGTGCAATATAGCCCGTGGATCCTTTCAAAGCAAGTGTTGAAGTAAGTGACTCAGTAGAGGTTTCATCAACTAAACTTGCAATACCAAAATCTGTTACATGACCTAACATGTCTTGACCAATAAGAATATTATTGGGTTTTAAATCACCATTCAATACCTGCATAAAAGAATCACGATGACAATATTCAATGGCATGGTCCACATCTATTGCAATGCTCAATCGTGATTTTAGTCCCAATTCACATACATCTTCACTATTGTTTCCATATATATTAGGATACAAATGCTTCTCTAGGCTTCCATTAGGCATAAATTCAAACACCAATCCTTTGAAATCAATGTTGGAACATGAGGTCATGATTATCATCAACTTTTGATGTCAAAAATTTTGCAAGACACTACATTTTGCTCTGAAACTCTTTTCAACCTTTTCTTTTAGCAATTGGAAAACTTTCACAGCAACAAGTGTGTAATCGCTCAAAATTCCTTTATAAATTGAACCAAAATTCCATGTTCCCAACAATCTTGCCTCCACAAATCTATTAGTTGCTATGTGAAGCTCTTGATATGAGATCCTTTTGTGCTCTAACTTTTGAAAAATGGCGTGTGAGGAATTAAAGTTTTGTATATGCATATTCCTTTTCCAAAATAATCCCAAAAGTAAACAACATAGTATAAAGCAATAAGACCACTCACTGGCAATATCACTCTTTTCACAAGTGACAAATGACCTTTTGGTGTTTGACATGAAGGTTATTGTAATGCTCGCAGTATACAAAGGCTAGGATTTCCATTTAAGGACATGATAATTGTTCTATTTGCAAAAATCCCTCCTTTTGGAATTTTCCCTCTGAGATTGTTGAAAGACAAATTCAAACTTTGAAGAATTTTCAAGTTGTTGAGATTCACAATTGGTATTGCATCTGATAAGGAGTTGGAAGAGAGGTCTAAGTTTATGAGGCTTGGTAACTTTCCCAATGAATTTGGAGTAGACCCTTGGAAGGTGTTATGAGATAAGTTCAATAATTGTAGTTCACTGCAACTTCCAAGTCTATGAGGGATTTCCCTAGTCAATTGATTGAATGAAATGTCTATAGCTCGAGTCATTGCAATTTTACCAATCTGCATGGGAAAGGAACCTTCTATTAAATTATATAACTAATTCAAATAGAACTGTAGATTATAAGTTTCCCAATTTCATGTGGTATACTTCTGGAGAGCCTATTGTGAGATAGGTCAAGCAAATCCAAATTTTTACAATCTCCTAAGTCGGAAGGTATGGTCCCTGATAACTTGTTATGATGAATATGGACTCTTCTTAGTTGTCTAAGGTGTGAAAGTGAATTTGGAATATTTCTAGAGAGCCTATTTCCAGTAAGTTCCAAGAGACAAAGGTGTTGTAAGCTTTCAAAATCAGCAAGGATGTTTCCTTCTAATTTATTGTTTTTTTTTGTAAGCTAGGTAGGACTACATCTTCATCAACATGTCCAATACATATCACCTCGATTGGGGCAGGGAATTGAACCAATGACTTCACATCAAGGAGTGCCTTAAAATAGCACCTAATCACTGTCTATGCAAGACCCTTTGGACCCTTCTAATTTATTGTTACTTAAATACAATCTTTCTATTTTTTCAAGTTTTCCTAATTATTGAATGTTACAATTCAAAATATTTTCACTTCAATTTAGGAAAGTTAGGTTTATAATATTGCCAATATGTGGAGGGATAATTCCATGTATTTTATTGTTTGATAATGAGATGACAGATAAATTGGTATAAAGTTTTCTTACTGCAAATGACAAAACCCCACTTAGTTTATTGGAATGAAAAAATAATTCTTGCAAGTGAGAACAATTGGCAAGAGCTACAAGAAAGAGCATGTTTATAGCATTGCCACTTATCAGATTTGGATCAGGACCTAAGTGATAGCTCAAATTTCAAAGTGTTCAAAAGTGTGTCAAACCTGACCGAACGAATAGATATCGTCTTCCTGATTCCGGTGCCATGAACGGTTCGAAAAACTAACACTGTATGAAGAAGTTATCACGTTTTGAAAAGTCTAGTAAACTGCAAATTTTGACAGTTGACCACAGTTGACTGGGCATTTGAACAGTCAGAAAAAAGGAATATTCCTTGAATATCCCCTAGAATATTCCTTCTGGGCTAGTCAATGTTTGAAAAATGTCACAATGCTATGGGTTTAATGAGTTTCACTGGCCAATCAAAGAGATCCATGTGGCAAGCCTGGAAGCCGCCACATGGGCCCAACAGTTGGTAGAATTTTTTTATATCGGAGGCAGGGCTCGAACCCTCGACCTCCCCCCGGCTAGCACGCCCACATGCCAACACGCCACACAATTGTTTCTTAACCATTAACAGTGGCGGGTTTCTATTATCGTTGAATGAAATTCCACTCGGGAGTTGGGGACCACTGGCAGTCCCAACCTGCTAGCGGTCCCCGTGTGGTGAGTTCACATGGCACATTTAAATGTAACGAAGAATCTGCGGTTAGCTAACCTCCAACCCACAGTTTAAACTACCACATTCTTTGCCGTTTTCGCAATGAGCTGTCACATGCCAAGTATAACGGTTAGCTCCGATGGTTTATGTGCTAACAATCCACCTCAATTGGAGTCCGACTAATCAAACCACAGTTGTGGCTAGAGTTCCCATCGAAGGTTACGGTGAAGACCGCGGGGTTTGGGGTGGCATGTGCCCAACCACCGCAACCATTAACATTTAATTACACGGTTAAATTTGGCGAAAAGTTAGAAAGCGTGCCTAAAGTGGAAAAAATGCTAACTTGACTCCATTTAAGTGGATTCCTCCACTTTTAGTGGAGCTTTCCTAGGTGTAACTGGTTAAATGAGTAGGAGACTCAATTTTCGACCATTCAGAGTGAATAAAGAGTCATTACTAGCTAATTGGAGCATTATAGAGCCATTGGTGAGGTTTGCAGAGCCATTAGAGGACTTCTGAGCATGATTTTACTTCAGAGAAGTTCCAAGGGCCACTAGGAGCCAGCAGGAGAATGAGGCCTAGCCAGGGAAACCAGAAACCATTCTGAGGAAACCAATAATCTATTCTGACTATATTAAACCTTATGAATCCAATGGAAGGATTTGCAGAAGCATTTGGAGACTTTTGAGTTTCGAGATTCTACAAAGAAGTTTTCAGTGAGCCTAGAGCCATAGGATGCCACCAGGTGTTGGAGGCTTAACCAAAGCAGCCAGAGGCCAATTTCAGCAAGTGAATAGTCATTTCTGACTATTTTGGACATTCTAAAACCAATCGAGGAATTTTTAGAGCCATTTGGAGACTTCTAGAGCCTAAGAATCCACAGGGAAGTTTCGGGTAGCCTAGAGCCACTAGGAGTTGGAGGCCTAGATTGGGGGGCTAGAGCTCATTTTGAGCAAATGAACAACCTATTTTGGATGAATGAAATATGATGGAGACAATAGAAAAGGTTTTATGGACAGAAAAGGAATTATAAGATAGTTTGTGCCACAGAGAAGCTCAGGGAAGCTTAAGGACACCGACAGAAGAGGTCAATTCAAAGGAAGCCTAGGTCCATTTTTCAGAGAGTTAGCAGTCAATCCAGGGGTATGATGGTATTATAAATCCATTGGTACAGTTAAAACAACCATTAGAGTTAAGTAGAAACTTGTAAAAGAATTTTTCCATCATAATCCCAAAGAGCCAAGTCAATTGACAAAGGCTCAAGGAGACATAGCCCAAGACATTCGGGTGAACTCATTTATTAAGTTTGATGTTATGTAATGATGATTAATTTGTTGCAATTTATGGTTTTTGTACATGCTTTTATTCAGCCTAAACATTCCTCACACATAAATACTTAAAATTGTTAAAAACACATACCCCTGATTCAAGTATTCAATTCTGCACTATCAAGTATAAGCAAGATCTTAATTTGTTTTAATTGAGTGGGAGGTGCTTGCATAACATAACAAGTCATCCACCCATTTTAGATCAGGTGGTATCAGAGCACTAGGTTGCTTGCTTGACAGAGCACAAGGTTTCTTGCTTGCTTGTTTGACTTGAAAGGTGTTTAACAGTGCAAAGAATTTAACTGTTTTCAAATTGACTGATGCTTATAAGTTTGAGTTTGCTAGAGGTGAAGGGGAGCTATTGCTAGCTAAGTCCAGAAGAGGATAAGAAGGAAGAAGGCTGAAATTATTCTCCTTACCCAAAGGACCTCAAGGCAACCCTTGAAGCACAAGAGGGATTGTTTGCAAAAATAGGCTGCTTGAAGAAGAGATACAAGTTGCAGAAAAGAGCTTGAATCTACAGCCAATTTGTTAAGAAGCTTTGTCAATTGTTTTTGAAGCTTTTTGAATTACTGTTGAAGTTATTTAATTCATTTACATAATGATGACAACTTCATCAAGTGAGGTTTCTAAATCCTCCTCCTTTACAAGACTCTTTGATGAAGAGATGAAGCGGGACTTCTACATCCTGAAGGATATGGTGCAAATTCTGTATGAAGATGTAAGGGAAAGCACTAGACCTCATAAGAAATTAGTTGCTATGAAGTAAGAGAAATAAGAACTTCTTCAAATAATGCATGCAATGGAGATGCAGCTCCATCATGCCCAAGAGGCCTTAACCTAGCACATGCTTGAAGCAGAGGTAAATCACTCAAATTTGTCTTCAATTTCCTCTTCAGATAGACGTGTAGGTTCATTTGAAAAACACACTAGAGGTATAGGGTCCAAGTTGATATTAAAAATGGGCTATGAAGGCAAGGGTCTAGGCAAAAATGCGCAAGGCATAATTGATCCTATTATGGTTGAGGAAAGGCCTAAGAAGTTTGGTATAGGCTATGTTCAATCTTATGGCATCAGTACGGTCAACCAGTCAACTACAAGCCTGCACAAATTTTAGTTATTTTTCCAAATGGTCAACACACGATAACTTGAGCATACGGTGTCGGATTGAGGTGAAATAAATGTCGTTGAATTCAGAACGACGAGTACTACAATTTGGTGTTGGTTCAAGAATTTTTGGGAACTTTCATTTTTTAGCTAAAAATTGACCACCTAATTAGGCATGGTAGAGGAATATGATTCCATTATTAGGAACGGTGCATGGGAAGTTGTCCCAAGACTAGAAGATAAGTGAGTTGTTGGATCCAGGTGGATCTACAAGGTGAAGCAAACAACAGATGGGAGTGTCGAGAAACATAAGGCCAGATTTGTGGTCAAGGGGTTCTCACAAGTGGAGGGAATAGATTATGAGGAGACCTTTGCTCCAGTAGCAAGGTCCTCTTCCATCATATCTGTTCTTGCACTTTCAATGCAAATATGATGGAAAATACATTAGATGGATGTAAAGACAACCTTCTTCAATGAAGTGATTGAGGAAGAGGTGCACATAGAGCAACCAGAAGAATTTGAGACCTTTGACAGAGAGTCACATGCATGTAGAATCAAGCGAGGGATGTATGGATTGAAACAAGCACCCCGTGCTTGGTACACCATGATTAACAACTAATTCACCGAGTTGGGCTTCACCAAAAGTGAAGATGCAAACCTTTACCATATTGTGGTTGAAGGTAAATTATTGATTATAGTATTATATGTCAATGATTTAATTCTAACAGGTGATGAGAAGCTAATAAAATATTGCAAAGAATATTTGGAAAGAGAATCTGAGATGAAAGACATGGGGCTCTTGCATTATTTCCTTGGTTTAGAAATTTGGCAAAGAGATGGGGAACTATTTGTCTCTCAGGGAAAGTATGCCAACAAGATACTGAAGAAGTTTCACATGGAGAGTAGCAAACCCATAGAGACTCCTCTAGCAGGGAATTAAATGAAGGAAGATGCTATTTTAGGTGGAGTGGTAGAAGCTATCATTTACAAGAAACTTGTGGGTTCACTTATGTAATTTGTGAACACACAACTGGACATGTGTTATGCAGTTAACCAACTTAGTCAATCAATGGTTAAGACAACCAAGCTCTATTGGAATGCAGCCAAACATGTATTGAGATACCTCAGAGGCACCACTCAGATTGGTCTTTGGTACAAACAGATAGAGGGAGTGAAGCTGCAAGGATTCACAGATGCGGATTGGGTAGGGAGTCCATCCGATAGGAAGAGCACATTAGGCATAATCTTCAGTATTGGGTCAATAGCAGTTTCCTGGTACAACAAGAAGCAGAGATCAGTTTCACTCAGTTTGACATAAGCATAGTACATGGATGTTATTCAAGCACCTTGTGAGGCTATCTGGATGAGGAAGATCCTTGTTGGGTTGTTTGATAAATAGATGGATCCTACATTGATTTATTGTGACAACCAGAGTCGTATCAAACTCTTAGTTAACCCAATTTTTCATCATAGGTCCAAGCATATCAACATTTGGTACCACCATCTCAGAGATTGTGTGCAGAGGTGAACCATGATGCTAGAGTACATTCCTACAGAGGAATAGGATGCAGACATATTGATGAAGGCATTGTCAAGAGGAAAATTCAAGTTCCATAGAGGAAGGATCAGTGTATCTGATAAGCCATTTCTTGCTGAGAGGGAGTGTTGAAAATGGCACCAATAAAGATTCTAATTTATTTTCCCTTGAATTAAATTAGAAGAAAATTGTAATTCCACATCACATGACAACTTTTACGAGTTAAATAAGTTATTTTGACTTATTTGGGTCAATTAATTCGAGTTGAAGGTATAACTTGAGTCATGTAGAGTGGTTCCTTCTTTTTAGGAGCCACGGTTGAGTTTATTTTGAGTTGTAATTAATTGATTTCGTTTATCTGAGTTAAAGTCAATTTAACTAGTTCTAACTGTTGGAGGAACTAGTGAGAGGTCAAGTAGTGAGTTATGCACTCTATGATCAATCAGTTAACTGTTGATTCAACCATAAATAACTCATGCATGTTAGAATTGAGAGTTACCTAGTTGCGATTGGAGTTCAAGGGAAATGTACTATAAATTGTATAATCAGCCAAATTGTACGATGGTTCATGCAATCAGAGGAAGGCCCTAGATGGATTGTGCAATATTGGATGGGGATTTCCCTAATTAATAGAAGCTAATTACCTAAGGAAACAACGAAGGAAATAGGGACCCGGGTAGGCAAAATATTGGCCAAGTATTGGCCTAAGCTTGTCTAGGAAGCAGTGAGATAGAAAGAGATAGTGCAGAGGTTTCTCAGGTTGGAGAAAAGCATCGTAATTTTTTCATGTTTTATGACTAATGAAATATATAGATAACAAGGTTTCTTAGATGTGGATTTCCCCATGAAATCATTGTGTAATATGTTGATTGAATTCTTTCTCTTATATGAATCGTGATTTCATGATATTTTATTAGTTTTCGCAATTGGTAGAGTAGATTCAAGTCTATCGTTTTAGCAAATTACAATTAGCAGTTTGAATTTACATGGATTTTCTACATATCTTAGTGTTGTATGCACAAAAATCAAAATTCTTACCACTTTTATATGTGGAAAATTGGACTCAAGGAAATGTACCGGTGAGATGAGGCCTAGGTCTTAATGGGGCCTAACTCAATACTTATGTTTAGCTATGTGGTGCATCATGAATTGAGATCACAACTTAATATTTAGCTCAGTGTCATCGTCTCTACTATAGTTAAGTACTTCTATGGACTCATGGTTTTGTAGCAACTACCATTGATTTCTCAACAACAATAATTTTTAGTACAACTACGAAATCTTCACCTTACAAATGCAAAATCAAAACATGACCCGAAAAAGAAATTCAATAAACCATTAAAAAATCCAAGACATCATAAAAAGGAAATTAACACACAAATTAATAAATTAAATACATCCATTACTATCTAACTTTTTAAGTAAAACATAATATAAACTATGTTATTCTAAAAAAACATAAAATATATGCAGCCATGCAGCCCAGGCTTTACCTTAAGCGGGCCCAACTTGGGGTTAAACCTATCCCTAATAACTTATAAATGCACGAGCATAAGATTTAGCAAATAATCTGTAACATCCACGAGAAGGAAGCTTATATATTAAAGGAACCGAAATTACAGAGCAAGTGCACATTGTATACTATCTATTACGCATATCTTGAGAGTACACATTTATATAAGAAAAAGGGGAATATACATATCGATAAGCATTGTATACTATCTATTACGCATATCTTGTTGATACAATTTTGTCACATGTAAAATACTAAAATATGGTCTCTAAATAAAGAGGCAGCTTACAAATTTATTCCAATCGACAATAACTACTTCATCCTTAGCAACATAAAGACTATTATGTGCCAAGGAATCTCATGTGTGCTTCGGTTGGGTGCATAACGATCCATGTGATAATTAGACAACATGGCATCCAACTTGAGGCCATATTGAATATATCCATAATGATTCAACTACAAATAAAACTACGCGTAATATCTCCCACAATGGTATGCAAGTGGTTGCAACATTGTGTGCTACGCTTATCGCCAAATGCTATATATAGCATTTCTCCTCTCCATGTGGAAGATTTGTGAGTTCTCCCACTTTAAACATCATGCCACCTATTTCTTTGCCAGGTTATTACTGCATTGTTGGTCCCTTGATTCAAAACATGGCACCTGGTAATAATTGATGGTTATATGTCTGCTGGTCACTTAAGTTAACGGCCCTTTTATTCCATACATACCTAATATATTAAAACAATTCTTAAAACATCTTTTATTCTAGTCTAAAAATGACAATAAGATAATTATTAATATCAATCATACCTAGAGATTCCCTATATGCATATACAAGGTTTATGACAATTTAGGGTGGAAAATAGATGGTTTGATCAAAATAAAGCGGGGTACTTTTGTAGAAAAAAGTCATAATTTCACAGTTCATCAAAAATGTAATTTTCATAAACTAAAATGTAAAAGAACTATGGGCATTTGGTGCATACGTATTGTTCCTTGTTGCATTTTTATTACTAAGGAAATTAGATATGCTTTGTCTCAATCTCTTTGAAGCAACTACATTCCCCCAAAATCATTTCCAAGGTTCTTGAATACCACACCACATATTTCATAGTTGTTCATTCATTGGGTGATTTTTTTAGAAAGAAAACTAACTCATAGAAAAGAAGGCATTTGTATACATTATTTTCTTCAAATTCAACTCCATTCACGTCGCTAACTATGATTTGAAACACTAGCTTCACTCGTGCAAGTTTATTTCTTCAGAAAACATGTCACTATTTGGTTGCTTCCTAGTAAGCATTTCTAATAACAAAATGTCATAGCTATGTATATCTAATTTGGTGGACAATATCTCACTTAATCCATATTCTACATTGAAGTAAACCTTCGTTGAATTTTACGTGATCAATGTGTACAAAAAATGTTGATAATAAAAAACAAATAAAATTAATATTCTAAAATGTCATACTTCGGAAAATTTATCCCATGGATTTTTTCAGAGTAAGCGTTAAAGTGTGTTAGTAGGGTTTGCATCAATTAATTTTTCAATACCAAAGTCCATTATATGGCCCAACATGTCTTCATCCAAAAGCACATTATTGGGTTTTAAACAATGCATTACTTCAACAAAAGGATCATGATGAAAGTATTCCATGGCATGGGCCACATCTGCGACAATATCCAATTTTGTTTTCAATGCCAGTTACATAGATCTTCGTAATTTTTGTCATCTCTACAAATGCTTCTCCAAGCATATGTTAGACATAGGTAGGAACACTAATATTTAAAATGGAGGTTGGAAGATGAAGTTATGGTTGTCACCAGATTTCAATTTTAAACCTTTTGTTGAATGCTACATTCTAATCTAGGATTCTTTTCAACCTTTCCTTTTGCAACTAGAAAACTTTCACAGCCACATCTATGTTATCACTCAAAGGTCCTTTATAAATTAACCAAAACTCCTCATTCCTAACAAGTTGGATTTTGTAAACCCATTAATTTCTATGTGACACCACTTATATGAGATCCTTTTCTACTCCAACTTAATATGTTGCATGGAATCAATATTTTGCATACACTTATTTCCTTTCCAAATGAATCTCAAAAGTAGACAATGCACTATAACAACAATAACTCCACTCATTAGCAATAATACCCTTTCACAGATGCAAATTAACCTCTTGTTGTTTAAGAGACAGGTAATTGGAATGCTTGTGGTTTGAAAAGATAGGATTTCCAATGGACATGAAAATTATTCTTTTTTGGGAAAAAAAACCATCCTTTTTGAATTCCCCCAATGAGATTGTTGAAAAATAATTTCAAATATTGAAGCATTTTCAAATTCTTGAGTAATTGGAATTATCCTTAATAGAGAGTTGGAAGAAAGATCTAATTTCATAAGACTGTAAATTTCCAGTTGAATTTGGGATATATCCTAATAAGGTATTTTGAGATAAATTCAATGAACATGCCACCTAGAATTTTGAGAAATGAAAACTATGTGATCTATGATTTTGAACTAATAGCATATTTATACCATATTCAACAAGCCTCTATCCATTTGAAGCTAGAGAGGCCAACTCAATACTTTATGAATAGGAGCATAGCATAAAATGTCAATTTCCATATCTCATTGTTTTATCAATAAGATTAACTAACAAATTGAAGTGTTCACTAGAATATAAGAAGCCCTACTACAAAAAGCCAAATATCTACATGGTCAACAAGAGTCCTTTGAAGATAAGGAGAGTTGAAAAGGTAGGGACATCTCTCAAGTTTGTCTCCAATAATGTATGGGGATAGAAAATTTATAGATGATATAGTTATAATATAATTGAAAAAGGCCATAATTATTAAAATTATAATAATTCATAGTTTCATAATATAAATTTTCATGTCTTTCAACATGATTTTAGATCAAAATTGTATACTTAATACAACATCAAGTTCCATTAGTGTCTCATTAATATCATTTATAAAGAATTAAAAAATCATATTTAAAATAGAATTCAACTTTCAAAATTTGAATGAAAATTACAAAAAAATTATATATAACTAAAATTTAAATTGGTGAATAATAATTTCTATGTTGAACGCTACGCTGCGCTGCTGACCTAGACAACGCCGCCCTCCTACTCGATTACACAGTGAGACAACATCCATGGATGCTGGCGGGGGTGCCGATCCCCCTCCCCCCATGCCAGAGCTTATCGCCTTCAAGAAATTAGTGGCTGGAGCCTCCAAAAGACCTCTATCCAAGACACAACAAAAATTTCTCAAGAAACTGGACTGCATCCCCATCGTTGAGCTACCGGTTGAAGAAATATGCAGATCGGCCATCAATCTAGTAGACAGAGTGCTCATTGGCCAGTTTACTGGCCTCTGGCCCTCCCCCAAATCCGTGGAGGCTTGGGTGCAGAAGAACTGGTCGCCGCTCATCTCATAAGGGATTAAGATCCATTTTGTAGGGAAAGGATTCTTTGTATTTATTTTCGAAAATGCAAAGGAAAAAAACATCATTTTCAGACCCATACTTCATGGGGCCTCAAGGTTTATAGTTTATATCTGAATAAATGGACCTCGGACTTCGACTAAGCCCAAGATGTGTCGTCCGCCGTTCCAATTTGGGTCAGCCTACCCCATCTTCCATTACATTGTTGGAATAAAAAATCTCTGCAAGCCATTGAAAACTCTCTTGAAAGGTATATAGACCAAGAAGTGAGAAAGGATCAATATTCTTGCGCACGGATATGTGTGGAGGTGGATCTGGAAGTAGGGTTACCAGAAGTAATCAAAATAACCACTGCAGATTGGACGCACATTCAGGAATCAGACTATGAGCAGTTACCCTTCAAATGCCGACATTGCCATGGCTACGGCCATTTTGCAAGGCACTGCAAAAAAAAGATCGCTGAATAAAGTGAAAATGTGAAAGCTGATCATTGGACCACAGTGCAGAAAACAGGGATAGCAAAACCTAGAGGTAAAAGCTGAACAAAAGAGAGTAACCCCAAGCCAGTGGGGCAAGAAAAAAGAGACGAGAATACCAATCCCATGTCGAAAGAAGGAACTCAAAACACAGAGCCTAACAAAAAAGTAGAAGCACTAGAAGCAAACAAAGATAGCAGTGAACAATCAAAGCTTTCCCCAAATGGAAAAGGCAACAAGGAACAAGGGCAGACAGAGGTAACCCCTGAATTTTCTCCCTCCCCTACATATGCCAACATAGCCAGAAAGAAAATCTTAGAATCGCCAACCCCCTCGGAGGATGAGATCCTTGAAAGGCCTGCTAAAAGAGCAGGAAGAAATTCTCACAGAGAAGCAAGGGAGGAAGAAGCAGAAAGACAAAAGACTCAAGGAAGTCAACCTACAATAGAAATTTCAATCAGAAGGAGAATAAGAACAAGGCCTCCAAAAGGAGGAGCCCCTACCACCCCTAGCAGTAAGTAATGAGAATCGTCTTTTGGGACTGCAGAGGTTTGGGGAATCTGTCAAAAATTGAAGCGGTCAAGGACCTCATGAAAACGGAACCAACAAACATCCTCTTGCTCCAAGAGACAAAAATTGAAGGGGATACCCTTCTAGAGATCAGTAAAAAGAAATGGTAGAAGAATGCAGGGAAAGAAATAAGTGCAAGGGGCTCTTCAGGAGGAATTGCCACCTTGTGGAAGGAGAACCAATTTAGGCTTGTTAACTCCTTCAACACCCAGCACTGGAGTTTCACCAAGCTAAAGCACATAACAAGTAACTTAACTCTTGAACTATTCAATTTATATGTACCAGTAACGTATTCAGAGAAGAAATACTGCTATAAATCTCTAAATGAATTCCTGGAGCTTCATTCTCCAAATAATACCATCATTGCTGGAGATCTCAATTTAGTGATGAATGAAAAAGAAAAAAGAGGAGGCAGAAACAGTAAGGATCAAATGATTTATGTGGTAGAATATATAATACAACAATGGGACTTAATGGATTTTAAACTAAAGAAAGGGCTATATACCTGGACCAATAACATGATAGGGGATGATCATATCTCAGCCAGATTGGATAGGTTTTTAGTACAAAGAACCATGTTGTTGGAAAGGAGGCTAATCTCCATAGCCATCCTCCCTAAACTCACCTCGGACCACAAACCCATCCTTCTCTCGTTGGAGGAGGAAGAAAACTTGGGTCCAATTCCGTTCAGATTTAGCCCATTATGGAATGGAAAAAGTGGATTCTTGGAGATGGTTCAAATCGCATAGTCCACCCCTGTCAGTGGCTCCCCTAGCTATGTTTGGGAACAAAGACTAAAAATTACAAAGAAGGCTCTCAAGGAATGGAGCAAACTCCCTACAAATATTCCCAATAGTCAAAGAAAGGAATCAGTGCAACAGTTGGAAAATCTTCAGAGAGAAATGGACACCATAGACATAACAAAAGCAGAATTGGATATAGAGCAAGCTGCACAATGCAAATCCTTTCGCTCCTTTCGAAATGAAGAAGAATATTGGATATTAAAGTCCCATAGTCTCTGGTTTGAAGCTGGAGATAGGAACACATCCTATTTTCATCGACAATGCAGAGCCTGTCTTTCTCGGAATCACATCTCAGAGATCACAACCCCCGAAGGGATGCTTTGCAAAGGCATATATCAAATAAAAGATGTTGTTGTCTCACATTTCCAAAACCTATACAACAAAGGGAATGAGGATAGTGAAGAAGACAACAAAGAATTTCTCAAGAATATTCCACCATTGGTCTCTAAGGTCGACAACACAGCTCTATTGAAGCAAACCAATGAGGAAGAAATCAGCGAAATCATTTGGTCCATGGATCTAGATAAGGCTCCTGGGCTAGATGGGTTCACAATTCATTTTTATAGGATATGTTGGGATACAATTAAATTAGATCTAATTAGAATGATAAAAGGATTCCTACAGAAAGAAAAAAGGGGGGGAAACACCAATTCAAATTTTCTTGCATTAATTTCGAAAGAAACAAACCCCGAAACCTTCGATAGGTTCAGGCCCTTCTCTCTCTGCAACGCCTCCTACAAGATTATTGCAAAACTCCTTGCCAATATAATTAAGCTGCTTTTGGGCAGCCTCATCTCCTCCGTGCAAGGAGGCTTCATCAAAGGAAGACATATTTTGGATAATGTAATTCAAGTACAGGAAACCATGCACTCCAGCAACCTTATAAAAGAGAAAGGCATGCTGGTCAAGTTGGACATGGCCAATGCCTTTTGTTAAACACACACATGGTGTATGGAGAAACCAAACACACACATAGAAAGATAAGCATGAGATACTCATATTATTCACCATAGATGTAAATTTATAATACAATGGTGTGACTCTTGGATTCATCTTCCAAGGTCACTTAGACTCCTTTGTGACTCTTCGCTTTCCACACCTACCCATAGAGGATTAGGTTTTCAACATTCCCCCCCCCTTAATTCGAAGGGGTATGTGTGAGTCCAAGAAGAGAGTTGTAATACAAATCTGCAAAGTATGCACGACAGCACTTAGGCTGAATCAATTCTTTGAAATGATGGCATAAAGAGGTGGTTTAAGGATGACCACCAACACTAGAACACAACGCTTATTGCAGTTCCCAGAACTCTTCCAAAACTAGCAAGAAGCTAAGGGCTCCTGCTAGAGGAATTGTCCCTCATATTTGAAGAGGGAGACCTTCAACCTAAAAGAAGGGAAGTCTACAACCTGTGATGGTTTAAGGATGACCACCAACACTGGAATGCTTGATGCATTTCCTAGAACTCTTCCAAAGCTGGAAAGAAGCTGAAGTCTTATGCTAGAGGAAGTGTTCTAAAAGAGGAAGAATATCAACCTCACATGGATGGTTTAAGTTTGTCCACCAACCAAAGGCATGCTCATGGGCATCCGTGTCTCTGGATACAACTCTGAATCTGGAATGACAAATTGTGGCTCAGGCTCGCTTGAACTGTTGTGTCTCTGGCTACAGCTCTAAATCTGGAATGAGAGATTGTGTCTCAGGCTTGCTTGATGTGGTGTCGAAGCTTGTAGATGACCACCATTTTCCCCCTTGTCAGGTACAAGGTGAGATGATGGCGAAAAATCAACTGCAAGATTGTTCAATATTCTAGAACAAGTTCTGACATGTGACTTAAATATCTTCTTGGTTGTTGATGCCCATTGCCAAGAAGCGATCCATCCAAGATGAATTTTTGTTCTTGCAGGAGGCTTGTTTCTGAAGCATCTGTGTGAAGAATGGGTGTGCCGACCACAGTGCTTGCATGGGTGAAGATCAAAACAATGATCTTTCATATGGCCAACGCGATCACAGTGTTGAAATTTTACAATTTGTTGTTGTTGTTGTGGAAGCGGAGCAGGATTTGGAACAGCTGCAGGTGAACTTTCATAAAGAAATCCGACACTCTAAAATTTGATGGGCTTGGAGTAGTCCGAAATATGAAAGGACAACTCCTTGTCATATTCAAGACCATTTTTGTGCTTGTTGTGGACAAGATCTTCCCAAGGTCTGATGATGGGCTTGGGGGGTGTAGGCTGAGTTGTTGCATCTGCATGTAAATCTTCTCTTATACAAGGAACATGATGTGAATCGACTGTAACTTTATATTGTTGCTGCTGATGAGAGTCCTTCTCAATGTTCTGAACAAAAATAGATTCAAAATGATGACTCTTTTGCTGAAGTTCATCTTGCTGAAGTTGAGACTCAAAATGCAAAAACTCAATCTTGTCTTGTGCATCTTGCAAGCAAGTTTGAATATTAAAAATAACATTCTTGCTCATTTTTACCATATCATGAACATTGGAATGAATGAGATTATTCAACAACTCTAATGCATCATTGATTTTAGCCATTTTTCTCAACAACTCAGGCTTCAAGAAATAAAGGGTGTCAGCTTCAACTGATAATGCACCCGTTTACAATGTGATTCAAATTACTTTCAAAAAATACAAATGACTTCAAAGACCCTTTTTTGAACTTCCAATTATGGAATTCCCAAAGAACAAACTCTGCTACTCAAATTATGGAGGACCTCAAGGTATAGACTTGGTCGTCTAATCGGAAAGCAACAATGATTCACATCATAGAAGTATTCAACAATTTCTCAACAACTCAAAGTCACACTTCAAACAAGGATTACAACTATGAATGAAGAAGCAATATCCACTCACAATGTTAGTACAATACAACGTCACTGCAAATATTTTTGTAAATGTGCAGCAAAAACCTCTATGCAATAACCCTTTAAGGCAGATGATTTCTCTCTCATTGAAAGAACTATTTTACACCAACAACTCTAATTCAACAAAAATATATTGACAAGCTTGGATGTTTCAGTATCGATGAGAAGATGGTCTTGAGCTTGGTATATTACCTCACAATAAAGACGAAGGCAAAACTATGAGAGAATTTATGATGCCACTGCTATTTTGAAAATGATGACCAATTTTCAACATTTACCTTCACACTGTTAATATCTTCAGAGATTCATCCTTCTATCCATGGCACAAATCTTGGCCACGTTTTCATAATAGAGAAAACATACAACACAAACTTTAGTTTTTGCTATATAGAAAATCCATATATCCATTTACTCATATACCATCTCCTCTCTCTCTTCTTCTTCTTCTTTTATTTTATTTTATTTTTTTTAAGAAAAAAAAATTTGGGGAAAAAACAAAGGTATTATCTGGGGGAGGTGTTTACTGGGGGAGGTGTTTACTGAGGGAGGTGAAATCTGGGGTAGTTGTTTACTGGGGGAGGTGAAATCTAGGGAAGGCCAAATTGTAAAAAAAATAAATTAAAAATAAATCATTTTTGAATTAAAAAAAGGAACGCAGAATGCGTGGGAAGGGGCTGATTGCAGGTCAGGGGTGACTGTGAGAGGGGAGGGCAGATGAGTGAGGGCGAGTGACTATTGGGAGGCGGCGGGTGGGGAAGGCATGAGGGGGCGGGTTGGGGAGGGGCGAGTGGGTGGGAAGAGTGAGAGGGGAGGGGGCAAGAATGAGCGGAGTGAGGGATGAGGGACTGAAGGAGAGGGAGTGTAGGGAGCGGAAGAGGGGTGAGCGAGTGGGTAGAGGAGGAGGCGGGGAGAGGAGGGGCCGAGAGATGAGAGGGCCGTAGGTAAAGCATAGGGAGAGAATAGGAGAGAGTGTAGGGAAGAGGGGAGGCACTAAGCATAGGGGCGGGGGAGAGCATAGGGAAGAGGGCGTGAGAAGTGTGAGGGGGAGTGGGGGAGTGCGATGAGAGGAGGGGGCGGGTGAGCAGGGGCCGAGGGCTAAAGGGTCGAGGGTTGAGGGGAGGGTCGAGGGGAGAGGGGAGTGTGATGAGGGGTGAAGGGTTGGGTGAGATGACCGTGAGGAAGGTCGTGAGGGTGAGGGATGGGTAGTGCGCTGTGTGGGAGTGTGAGGTGAGGAGTGGGTAGCGAGGGGGTTTGAGGTGAGGGGGCGGGGTGAGGGCTGAGGGCCATGAGGGATGGGGAGCGGGTGGGCTGGGAGAGTGGTTGTGAGGGAATGGAGTGTTGAGGGCCATGAGGGCCGTGGGGAGAGGGATGTGAGGAGAGGGTCGTTAGGGCCGAGTGGGGAGCGACTGTGAGAGGAGGCTGAGAGGAACTGTAATTTGGAATTCGCACAGAACAGTAAATTGTAATTTGCACAGAAATTACAGTAAATTCAACTATTCTTAGTAATTTGTACAAAAATTTAATTGTGCTCAGAATTTGAGCAGAAATTGCACATTAGCAAAAATTGCATAGTGGTGTGCAAAAAGAAATAGGTAGAATGTGCAGAAAAAATTGCAGAATTTGCAGTAAAAACTCATAATTTTCCAGAATTGCAGAATGGTAGGAGCAGTAAAACAAAATTATAGGAGCAATAAAAAACTGAATGCAGCAGAGAGCAGTGAGAAAACCTGCAGACTTTAAAAATGCACAATGCTGCTCTCCACAAAAAATAATTTCTGAATGTTGCAAAAATGATCTTTGAATGCTGCAAAGGATTTCTGAATGCTGCAAAAATGTACAGGATTTTTGCAAGTTTTCACATGCCACAAAAACAAATGGCTCACTCAAGATTGAGTTGGTTATGAACGTATCAGCTCAATCTTGGTATCAAAGCTGATAACAATTGTTTAACACCTTCGACAGAGTAAAATTGTCATTCTTATATAAAGTTGTTCTTTCCTTCGGATTTGCGCAAGAGTGTGTAAACTTGATTAAAACATGCACCAAAAGGCCTTGGATAACCCCTTTGGTAAATGGGAGGCCAACTAACTTCTTCCAAGCTACAAGGGGATTGAGGCAAGGATGCCCCCTCTCTCCCTTTCTATACATTCTCTTGGCAGACACGCTCAACAGAAAATTGGAGCAGGACAAGGTAGCTGGAGCTGCTCCAGGTTTGAGAATTATGAAGGAACTAGATCCAATAAATCATGCCCTTTTCACTGATGATTCCCTCATGTTGGGAGGAGCCCCTAGTAGAATAGATTCTGCGGTCAAAGCCACCCTTCAAGCTTACGGAAAAGTATTCGAAGCAATGATAAGCGAAAGAAAAAAGTGTTGTCTACAGCTGGAATGTAGAAGAGAATGAGATATAGAAAGTAGCCCGCATATTGGGGTTCAATGGCTATTCCAGATGGGACAATATTAACTACCTTGGGCTGCCTTTAACATTGGGCACAAACAAGTCTTCTCTATGGGAAGGAGTGTTAACCAAAATCAAAGCCAAAATCACAGCATGGGGAGGACAGTGGCTAACGCATGGAGGCAAGCTAACACTGATAAAATTGGTTCTTGCATCTCTCCCGACTTACCAAGCCTCTTGCCTTATGGCTCCAAAAATGATTTTTAGGAAAATCGATAAAGTCATGCGTGATTTTCTGTGGCATGGTGGAAAAGGGAACCAGTGTAAAATGCACTTGGTTAAATGGAACATAGCTAAACGAGCTCTGCGTGATGGTGGTATTCAAATCAGAGATCCGGACCAGGCTAACACGTCCTTGGGTTGTAAGATCCTGTGGCAGATGCACAGTGATCCTGAGCACCCTGCAAGCCGAATGCTCAGATTCAAATAAATCCCAGCCACTTCATTAAGGAACATCCAAAATTCAAACAATAGGAATAGCACGCAGTTATGGAGCCTTTGCACAAAAGGAATAAATTTTTTCACGTAATACTTGTATCAAATTTTGGGAAATGGGAAGCGTGTTAAATTATGGACAGACAGGATAATGGGTCACGCGCCTCTGGCATCCATTGCAAGCCTTGATGAAATCCGAGAATTAATGGAAAACAGAGGTATTAAAAATATTTTTGACATCTCAGATTGGGATGAAATTGGACATTGGACTGAATGGAAATTCAGTAACATCCCATATCACCTTCTATAGCAGGTAGTAATGCTCAAAGAAGAGCTATGTGACGCTGCTCCGGTGCACAAGGCTGCTAAAGACAAATGGGGCTAGGGATCCTCTGGCATATCCTCCTCCACCAAGGGATATGCATTGCTACAACCACAGAGAGACAGAACCTTTCCTGCAAGCTTTTGGGCTTAGTTATGGGACTCAATGGCATTACCCAAAACAAATTTCTTTTTTTGGAAATTAATGCATAAAAAAATCCTGACAGGTGAAAAATTATTGAAAAGAAGCATTGTTGGTCTGCATAGATGTGCACTTTGCAAACAAGCCATGGAAACCATTGACCATATGTTCGTGGATTTTCCTTTCGCAAATAAAGTCTGGACTCTTACCCTTCATGGCCTCAATGTTACTGCCCCCTCCAAAACTTCAGTAGTTGACCTCTTCTATACTTTGAAGGACCGATCACCTTTGATCATAAGCAACTCCCTCTGGGCTCCAGTTTCGATCACCATTCCCAAGTTTGTTTGCTAGAAATTATGGCTGGCCAGAAATGAACATATTTTCAATAATGTAGCCTGGACCCCCAACATTGTAGCCGCTAAAGCAAAAGGCCTTCTTCTCAAACATTGAGCACCCAAGTCCTCAAAGATGAAACTTCGTTACATCAAGAGGAAAAGAAATGGTTCGAGACCTTTGTCTTTAGACATAGGAACCATAGCAATGAAAAAGCCCACGTCAATCTTGAGTGGAGGTTAAGAGACTGTTGGTGTTCTGTAATTTATTAGAAATATTGGCAGAGTCCAATTACAGAAGCAACATCGTTTCAACCAACTTTGGGATTCTAGGATCTAGCCCTCCCGAATCCGGAGAGGGATCTCTCCAATATGTACAAAGATGGATTTGTCTTTGAAGTTTGGGGTAATGATATTAGGCTAGTTATGAAGGCCAAGGATTTTGTTTTGTTTTTTGATGGTTGAAAATGATTGCTATTAGAGGTGGAAAGTCCCAAAGGTAAAGAGGTTCAAAGGTGAGAAGTTGCAAGCAACCAGAGTGAGCTTTGGCCAGGATGAAAGATGATAGCAGGTTTCAGTCCATTGGGCTATGGAGTCATAATAGGATTTAATCGGAACGAGGTTCAAGAGTGGTCTGGGGCAAGTCATCTATGCCTAAGGATCTCTTTAAGGTTTGATTTATGGAATGGAGTGATACATTAAGAAGGGGAAATAAACAGATGCAGAACAAAGAGCAGCCCAGAATCTGGTAAGTTCTTTGAAACTAGCCAGCCTTTGACCATGCACTTATGAAAAACATGGAAGCAAACTAGGATCTGGTAAGTACTTTGAAACTATCCAACCTTTGATACACTTCCAATAGAAAACATATAAAAAAAACAAAGGGAAACTTGACAGCAACTTTTGGAGTAGAAACTAGCGGGCCGGGCTCACCACAAATCCTCTCCTAGGTCTCCTTTACTTGGTTACTTCCAAGACAATCACAGAGATAACACAGAATGGCCTAAGATCCGGTAAGTACTTTGAAACTATCCAGCTTTTGACACATTCTAAGGGAAAAAATTAAACAGTCATGCAGACAAAACTGGGACCAGGGCTCACCATATCTTCCTCAGTTCATCTTCACACAACAGATACTGAAAGTAACATCCAAAACTAATATTCAGCTAAGACAATAAGACGAGGGAATGCCAACATTCTTATGCTTTAACTGAATTAAATCATTTTCAAATAACAGAGTTGGAAGAAAACATTTAAACAAAGATTTCTCAGCCAGAGAAGGTTACTGATATACAGTAGGTCCTAACCCTGTTTGAACTGTTCTTTGCAGAAGCATCTGAGACATAGTGAAAACAAAAATAAAATACAAGTTATAATGAGAATAACATCACCGTCAACATAGACCAGGATCCCATAAATCAGCTTGTATTGATGCTCCAAACCAGTTACAATCTTCAAGTCCAATGTTTTAATTCATCTTTCTTCACAACCTAACTTATCTGTTACAAGCAGAGCTACAAGAGCCTATGAATCACTATTTACAATCAGGAGTCTTCAGCTCGATTACATACAATTTTCAGCAATTACATCAACAACCAACCCCTCACTCATCTTCTACTGAAGTATTTATAGAAGGATGAGGAGGTGAGATCTGGTAAAAGATCTCAAAAACAATTAATACAGAGTTAATGTCTTTCTTGGCCTTTGGGAGGCTGAAAGAAAAACTGTACAGGTGTTCCACTGTATTAATTGGTTTACACTTATGATTAAAACTCGGTGGCAGCCTTTTTTGACCTTTGGGGCTCTGTGTGATGTTGGGGTTACTCTGCAGACATTCTTTCATTAATTCCCTGGCAGAAGTAACTTTCTAGTTGCGCTGAGGTAAAATCTGATCTTTTCAATAACTTCGGCCCCTGATTGAGTACTTTGAGGAATAGGTGGCACTATGGTAGCTGGGAGAAATTGATTAACCTCATATGTGGCAGTGGAGGTTTCGGGTCTGATAAAACACTTTAGGTTTTTCCTTTAAACTGTGTTTTAGATTGGGGATTAGGCTTTTGATAACTGTCTTAGCCGTAATCCCCGCTGATCTGTCCATCAATTTTCTGTTCTGGTTCATCCCGGTCTTCGCACTGATACTCTTTCACTGCGTCACATTTACTGTGTTTTTGAGGTTTAGTAGGGGCATACAGCACCAAAGGCTCATGAAACCTTGATGAAAATGTGGATCTGTACCTTGTGGATGATTTCTCTGATGTATTCGAAGGCCAGAGTATCGTCATCCTCGGCCTACGAAATTTCTTCATTTAAGCGAAAAAACATTAAACCCTGCAAAAACAAACAAATGTTATGAAATCCTGCATTTATAGGTCAATCTGCATTGGAGGGTGTGCGGAGGAGCGGGGCCATTGGATGGCATCATCCGACGGTCAGGATGAGTTGGAGAAGGTGAAAGGATGATTAAATCAAGGCTGTCGATCGCGCATGATCAACGGTTGGGAGTGGGCAATGGAAAGTCAGCGGCGGGGAATCGTTGACTGGGCAATGGAATCGGGCAATGCAATATGGGCCATCGATCTGTGGATCAGATTAACAGCGGAGATTGATTTGCGGCTGTATGAGGGCCTAGTTATCGCGCGGGCAGTTTGGTTATACCTCGGGCAACTTCGGTGAGCGCTGACCGTCGGATGCGCGGGTTCAAATCTGACGGTCATGATGGATTTCGCTGCACGTCCTGGTTTGAAATATAACGCGCGGGGGACGATAGATAGACGGCGGTTTGGAAATAGTACAGGGGACGCGTGTTAGACAGTGTATGGAATCGCTGGCGATCAGAGGGAAACCGCCTTTGGCCCGAAGGTGGTGCGAAAAATACCGCCGGGTTTGGAAAACAACGTAGGGAGGTGGGGACCACATGGTAAGTTGCGCTCCACACCGTCCGATCTGCAGAGCAGATCGACGGTCAAGGTTTCTCCACAATTTACATGGCGGAATTTTTGGAAATAAAATAAAAAACCCAAAAACACGTTTTTACAAAGGTTTGTAATGTTTCGGCGGAGAAAAAATACTTTGGAAGGATTAGCGCCCGACAAGTTTAGCTGTTGGTTCTGGCGCTCGGGCGTATGGAAGAAAGGGGCTAGGATTTTCAGCGGAAGGGGCTTAAAGCCCAAATACATAAAAACTACGTATTTTTGATGGTTTTTAATGATTTTCAAAGGTAATCAAAGGTTCCGATAAGGCTAAGAAAGGGTCTTAGACCTTATAGAATGGATTTTAATGAAGGGAAAAAGGAGAAATATGGAAATGAGGGATTTTCATAGGAAATGGGGGGGGGGGGGGTAAAAAAGGAGGTTAGCTTTAGAAGAAAAGGAAGGGAAAAAGGGGTCTGCAGCAGTATTTGACTTTAGATTTTTTTAGGATTTCAGAGGATTTTTACGATAAAAACAACAGTATGGGATCTGGACAAAGGCATGAGGCCTTCAAGAGTCTTCAAGAGCCAACAATTTTTGATAGGGAAAAATTGTTCCTTGAAGGCTCAAAACAAATTTAGCCACCTTTGGTATAATCAAATTTACAGGTGGCTAACAGTGGCTCCACTTGGGGATGGTGCCTTCTGGAAGGCATCAAGAATTCATAGTTGATTTCTCTGGGATGCTGACCATGTGCCTCATCCTTTGGGTTTCTCTTCTTTTGCTGGATGATTTTTCTTTGCTCTGAAAAATAGTATCAGTTATGAAGGAATAATGGACTTCATCAATACAACTTTCTACCTACCCAATCCTACTGATCTAACATTTTTTCTTCATCAGAGTGCACTTGGATTGGCAAACTCTTTTCACAACATTTTATTCTTTTGAAAACATAAAAACTAATATAATTCTACCCCTTATTTCTCCCTGAACTCATATTAAATAGTTGAGCTCAGATATTTCTCTACCTAATCTACTGTCTGTTGGGATTAAGCTGTCCAACAGACTTTCATTTACTAAATTATACAACAGAAATTTAAAAACAATCAAGTCAAGATTAAGCTGTTTGACTTGCTGTGATCTATGGCATAAAACAAGCTGCACATAGATTATTATTTGCAGAAAATTAAAATAAAAAAATGGAAGGCTTGAGATTGTGACAGTTTCTCATCATGGCCTTCTCTTTTCCTTTCAGCTCTATTTTTGCTTTGTTTTTGAGCTGTCTTTGCTTTTCTTCTAGTCCAGATTTTGAGTTTGTTTGAACCTTCAATTTCTATCTTAATCTATCTACTGATAAGCCAAGATTAAACAGTTTGGCAAGTCAAATTCACTATCCTATCAGCAGAAAAATTTAAAACTAGTTCGTCGAGATTAAGCTGTTTGACTAACTTAGAATTGTGTTTTGCAGGAGTGGCATTTGAGCTTGCACACTTTCAGATTTGTTTCTCTTTTTGGCATGGGGCTTTGCCTTTATTGTTTTCATTTCTGCCCTCTTTTCTTTCTTTTCTTTGTTTTTGTATTTTTTATTTTTCTAACTTTGAATGCAATGACGGATGGAATATGGACAATGGCAAAAAGATAAAAAGGCTTCAGAAGAGAAAATGGATCAAGAAAAGTAATGTTTAAGCATGCTGCCATTGACAGGACCCCCAGACAATTCTGTTCCATCCAGTTCCTATAAGAAAAATGCATTATTACCAGCAACTGAATTAATAGAGTAAGGGCCAAGCCATAGGTTGTCAAATTTTCCATGCTTGTCCTTTTCTTCCCTCTTTGAGTCCCACTTTAAAACTTTGTCCCCAATCTTGAAATTGCTGGCCTTTTTTCTTCTATCAAAAAGCTTTTTTATGCTGTCATGTTTCTGCAATGCTTCGTTATACACTTCCTCCCTGGTTTGCTGAAGATGAATGGTCTGATTTATTCTTCTGATCATGTCATTATATTCAGTCTGCAATTCTTGGATCAACTTCATCACTGGTACACCAAGGTTGTTTGGAAAAATTGCATCTGTACCATACACAAGCTGGAAAGGTGACATACCAATAGATTTATTC
Source organism: Pinus albicaulis (assembly GCA_034641835.2). NCBI lineage: Eukaryota > Viridiplantae > Streptophyta > Pinopsida > Pinales > Pinaceae > Pinus > Pinus albicaulis. The sequence goes on along the minus strand of CM076574.1, from coordinate 528,432,978 downwards.
AAAGTCAATCTGTCAGCCCATAGTGCACGAATCAGCTTTGTGTGCCAAGACTTTTTGTTGTCCTCCAACAGTTTCTTGATTATGTTCACTAAGATTTTGTTGGAAGATTCTGCAAGTCCATTACCTTGTCGGTAATAGGCCGTAGAATGTCCTAATGTTATCTGATATCTGTGATAGAACTCAACCATCTTCTTTGATCCAAATGCTGCTGCATTATCAGTGATGATCTTGGTAGGAAAGCCAAATATGGAGAGACTGTTAGTCTCTATGAATTTTATGATAACTGAGTCATTGGCCTGCCTACAAGGAATGGCTTCTACCCACTTAGTGAAATAGTCTGTGGTAGTGAGAATCCATCTATGCTGGGCAGAAGATGGAGGATGGATATCTCCTATGAAGTCAAGTCCCCACTGCTGAAAAGGAGCTTCAATAGTGATTGGATGCAGTGGCAGGGGTAGTAGTTTTCTCTTTCCTTCAAACAGTTGGAATTTATGGCAAGTAGTGGTCATCTTATGTATATCATGAAAAAGAGTAGGCCAATAGAAGCCAGCGCTCAGAATTTTGTTGGTTGTTGCCTTCCAGTAAAAATGACCTCCACACTCTCCTTTGTGGAACTCCTGCTTAATCTTCTCTGCATCAAACTCAGGCAAACATTTAAGAAATATACCACTTGCATTCTTCCAATAAAGACATTTATCTATAATGCAATAGTTTACTGCCTTAAGCTTTAAAAATCTCGCCTTTGTTTTTGATAAACCAGGAGGTGTATTTAAATTGAGCAAAACATAAACAATGTCAGCATACCAAGGAGAATTCATAAAGTGGTCTTCAACAATGGGAATTGAAAATTCTTCTTGGCTATCCAAAGCATCAATCATATTAATATCAAGAACTTCACAATTTGATTCGGCCATTAATCTAGCTAGACCTTGGCCTTTGATGAGCTTAGTGGGTTTGATCTCTAAATCGTATTCAAGGATAACAACAATCCACTTACCTCTCTTACCATCCGGGTCCTGTGTTAGAATGTCTTTAACAACTGAATTTGGGACAAAGGCAATGACGTGAGAGTGAAGGATGTATACTCTGAATTCTTTTAAAGCCTTAACCAAAGAAAAAAATTGCTTCTCCATAATGTTATACTTCAAAGGGGCATCCCTCAATGCCTTGCTAAAGAATGCAATATGCTGCTCTTGTCCTTGTGGATTCTTCTGTAAAAGGACAACAACTATGGTATGTTCTGATGCAAACGAGAAGATATAAAAATATTTTGAAAAATCAGGGATTATTAAAACCGGTGTTTTGGTTAACGCTTGTTTCACCAGTTCAAAGGATGTCTTTGCTTCTAAGGTCCATTTTACCCCTTGCTCCTTATTCAACATGTTTGTGATATTCCTAAGGAGCTCAGCTAAGTTGGGGATGAACCTTCTCAAAAAGTTAATCTTTCCGATGAAAGATTGTAACTCCTTGATGTTTCGAGGATGAGAGATTTGCAATATGGCCTCAATCCTCTGTGGATCTACCTTTATACCCTCTTTAGAAATAATGTGCCCAAGAATTTTACCCTCTTGGAGACCAAAAAGTGTTTTCTTAGGGTTTAAGGATATTCCAAACTTTCTGCATTTCTCGAAAAATTTTGTTAAATGTTCTAAGTGCTCTTCATCTGTTTTTGAAAACACAGTGACATCATCAAGATAGATAATGATGAAGAAGCCCAATTATTTTGAGAATTCTATGTCCATGGCTCTTTGAAAGGTTTCTCCAGCATTCATTAGACCAAAGGGCATTTTCACATACATGAAAGTGCCCCATGGTGTAGTAAAGGTTGTCTTTACTTGATCATCAGGGTGAACTAAGACCTGGTTGTACCCTGAATAGCCATCTAGCAAAGAAATTATTTTAGACCCTACCACCCTTTGTAAAATATGATCCATCTTGGGTAAAGGGTAGTTGTCTTTCAATGAAGCTTTGTTTAAATTTCTAAAGTCTATACAAAGCCTGATTTCTCCAGTTTTCTTCCTAACCGACACCAGATTAGATACCCATTCAGAATATCTAATAGGGACAATAATACCAGCATCATACATCTTCATGATTTCCTTCTTAACCAAAGGCAGCTGCACAGGGTTTATTCTGCGTAGTTTCTGTTTGAATGGTTTTTGGTTTTCCTTAAGAGGGATTTTGTGTTGTATTATTTCAGTGTCATACGACCTCAGATCTTCGTAACTCCATGCAAAAACATCAGAAAACTCTTTGAACAGCGCTATGTATTTGAGTTTAATGTGGGCTGGTAAAGTTTTAGATAGTTTAATCATCTTTGGTTTTTCCTCACTGCCTATATTGCACTCCTCCACTTCAGTCTCTACAGGTTCCAGTTTTTGTTTTTTGGCCACGTCATCGAAATCGAACAACTCTTCTAAAGGTGCTAGACCTCTAGGCAAACTTTCATCTTTAGAATGTAGCGTTTCTAGTTCCTCTGTTTCTAATTCTGCACTCAAGTCTGTTTTGTTTCCAAGTTTGCTAATCTGAAGGTTAATATTGGCAAGCTCAGGGGATGGTTCTTCTTCACCAAGAAAGTTTTCTTCGCTGCAGTCTGTATCATAATCTGAGTCCGAACGACGCAGTTTGAATTCATTTCTGAATTGCATGAAGTCTTCTATTTGTTTGTCATTGTCAAACACTTGCCAATATTTTTTGTTATCAGGCACTACTGGTCTAAATTTTATCGGAGTTGTGTTGTCTCTGGTTTCCAACGGCGTTAGACATGTTCTAGCTGCAAAGGCTAAATTGTGGGCTGCAATGTTTTGTTTTCTTGGGACAAAAATTACTTTGGACTCCTCAAATGTTTTCAAAAGATCCATGAAATCATTCTGATAATATCTAAGTCTGGGATGATTTGCATTATACTCCCCATTGACTTGCCTAATGATTAAATCAGAATCCCCATGCACATTGATTCTTCTGGCTCCTAACTTTTTCAACAAATGTAAGCCTAAGAGCATGGATTCATACTCCGCTATGTTATTGGAACACTAAAAGTTTAACTTGCATGAAATGCATTCTTTGTGATTGTTTTCAGTGTTAGTGATCCAGACACCTGCACCAGTGTTAGTTCTAGTGCATGACCCATCAAAATACATACTCCACAGAGGACTGGTCTGGGTTTCATCATGTTTACTTTCCTCTTCAACTATCATGCTTTCTGATTGTTGTGAAGTCTCAGCATTTAGTTGAATCTGTTTTGATCGTTCATGATTTTCAGTTACTTGAGGGATGCATTCTTTATTTTCAATGTTTAGAAGCAAGGGACACATGACTTGTAGTTCAAGACCTACATTTGGTTTGCTGTTGTTCGAAGGTTCAACAAACTGCTTTGACAATTCAATAGCATTTACCTCCTCCTGTCTATCGGCCATTAATTCCGTTAAGGTGACCTGTTCACTAAGTGTTTCATCATTGAACATGATAAAAGAATCTAGGCCTGTATTGACAGAATAGACAGGAGAGTTTTGTGGTCTGTCTTGGCTTGTAACTGTGTATTGCATATGGGACTCCCTGTAAAGTCTTCTAGTTTGATTGAAAATAGGGATAGTCGCATAGGTCATGTCCATTTCCATAGTCCCCTGTAACTTTTTCCCCCAAGATCTTGATAATAACATTCCATACTTTGGGGGCACATCAGCCACAACAATATCCATGACTAAAGATTTGGCTGGAATCTGGGCTAATTTAACACAGAGGTCTTTGATCAATCCTAAACATTTTACTCTACTGGAATCAAAGGAGTAGAGGTCTTTGTAAGGTCTGGTGATTTCTAGACCCAGGCTCTCCATCACAGCTTTTGGCATTAAATTATGAGAAGCCCCTGAGTCATGCATAGCGTTGTGCAAAATTTTTTAATGAACGTTTAAACTTACATAAAAGGGAGGGACAGGTCCCTCTTGATATTTACCCTCAATCTTAGGACCAAAAATAAGCTCTGGCTAGTCATCATTAAGATTAAGGGTGTCCTCATTTTCTTATATGTTTAAAGCCTTCAAAATTTGGGTTTTATATACATGGTGGGCAGCTAACTCGGTCAAGGGAACAGAGATTTTGATCTTTGAGATTTATTGTTCTAGGCTGAAAGGAATTTGACTCTTGGAGGAACTTGTCTCAGCCCTGTGAGCTGTCATTCTATCAGCAACATCAGCTTGTTGATTCGTCTTATTTACATTGGATAAACTGGTTTTGACAGGATTACTAACTGAAGTATCAGTACTACTGGGGTCTGCAATCTGTTTATCAGTGCTTTGAGTGCTTTTCTCTTTTCCTTTATCAAAATCTACAGTCACTGTTTTATCCCTTTGTTTAACCATTTTAGGCTTGGTTGTAGTGCTATTTTGAGAAGATTTATCAGAGGTTTTAGTGTTAAGGGTTTGTTGACTGTTTTTACTCCTAAGGTCATACTCTCTTTGAGTTTCTATGATGACATTTTCCATGTCTTGATAGTAACTTTCATTACCATCTCTTTTGTCATCATAAGGAGTGTATAGACCTTGTTTCTTATTATAATGAATCTCAAATTCATCATTTTCTACCCCCAACATATTTATATCATTATCCTCTGTTGTTTCATCAATTTCGTCAACCTCACTCACATAGTTTTGATGAAAGGGAGGAGTGATCTATTGATCATCTTCCCTTGGTCTGTTTGGAGGCTGGTTTCTTCTTACATTCTGATTCTGGTTTCTGTTTTGAGGAGCAGTTTGATTTTGGCTTGCTTGTGCTCTCTCAAGAATGCTCATTTTCTTCATCATCTCCTCCATCATTCTTTCCATCTTTGAGTTGGAAGTGGAAGATGTGGATTCCTCTCTAAAAGATACTCTCTTTTCAGCTTTCATCCTTGCTCTTTTCTCCATCAAATTTACTTCCACAGAAAGAGCACCTCTTTGCATGTCTTCAAGAGTTGCAAAATCTCTCTCTCTTAACGAGTAGGTCATATCAGCGTCAAACCCTTCGGGAAACTTGTTTAAAGCTGAACCTTGTGGAGGTTTTAGTTCGGGGGAAAGTGCATTGTATACACTATTAAATCTAGTGCAGTAGGCTTGTACACTTTCCCCTGGGTTCCTATGGAGATTGTTGTAATCAGCAAGAAGTTGGAGAGGATTCTTCCTTACTTCCCACTTGTTCAAGAATGTTTGATGGAAGCCTTGGAGATCATTAATACTATGGGGGGTTAAGCCTTTAAACCATTTTCTTACTTCTCCCCCCAGACTTTGAGCAAATAATCTAAGCTTGACATAATCATCATCAACTTCATTTCTGTCAAAGTAGTCATTCATCTTATCCACATGTTGTGATGCAGTTATAGCATTGCTAGCATCATATAATGGAATTTTGGACTGGTAGTCCTGTGGAAGATTGGCTAATGGTGCAGGAAGGAATAAGGGAGCATACCATGCTGCCATGATATGTGGTGGAGGTGGATTTACAAGGGGTGGATTGACAAGAGGAGGTGTGGGTTGAAGTGGGGTGGTTTGAACAGTGGGTGAAGGATGAACAGAAGTGGAAGGACCAGGAATAGACCACTGAGCTGATCTTGGATGAGGGACACCTAGATTGTATAGGAGATGAAAATCAGGAGGTGTTGTTTCCTTACTACCAAAATGTTCACTTGTTTTAGGAGATGAAAGTGAAGACTCAGAACCTAGCTGATCTAAATCACCAAATGACCTAGTCCTAAAGGGATTAACTAAGTCAGCTTGTGATTGTTGTGGAGCTGAGAGATTTTCAGGGACTGAATTAGCTCTTAGGGATGATCTGAAACTAGTTGAAGATTCTGTCTTAGGAAACTTCCTAAGGATTCTTTCTGGGTTATCAACTATCTCAGGTGGATCAAGGTCAGGTTGGGCTCTAGTGTGAATCTTTCTAGAAGCCACTATGATATGTTTTTTGGACCCAAATAAACAAGAAAATTTCAACCAAATATGACAATCTTTGAGAGGTTGACTGATCTGTTTACACAAATTTTAATCCTACAGTCCTCTAACTGGATTTGAATGATATTATAATGATAAGGTTTCTTCCCAATGGAGTCTTAAGGAATGTTCAGGATTGTGGAGTCGCTAGGTGGAAAGTTTAAAGAGTTTTCAAAGAGGTACACTGTCCACCACAGTGTTTGTGAAACATCACTTTTCAAGGATATCCCGAAACACAACAAACTCTAACCAGAGATTGAATGGGAGGGCATTCACCAGATATGTCACCTCTAAAAGAGGATGAGATCCGGAGGCTACCTGGCCCTTTCCAGACTCTGTCTAAGAGTATGAGGTAAAACACAACAAAAGATAAGTGAAATGTAAGAGTAAGTGTTTTACTACCAATCTGAAATGTTTTTGGTATTTTCTAAGTTATTTTTTATTTGTGTGGTTTCTAAGAATGTCCTACCTCTGTTTCAAAACTTAGCTACGGTTGTGAGACAAAGACAGTCTACTCTTATGGCTAAGCTAGCTGATTTTTCAAGGTTAGATAAAGTCTTATGAGAACCCTAGGGTTGACCTAGTTTGTCACCGATTCAAACAAGTTTCATCATAATTACCACTTCTTGGTAGTGCTTGAAAAGGTTGCTTTTTACTCACAAGGTCTTATGAAGGTTTTGGGTTGTAGTTCCCTAGCGGAGTCGCCAGAAATGTTGGCATTTTGTAATTTATTAGCAAGATTGGCAGAGTCCAATTAAAGAAGCAACATCATTTCAACCAACTTTGGGATTCTAGGATCTAGCCCTCCTGAATCCGGAGAGGGATCTCTCCAATATGTACAAATATGGATTTGTCTTTGAAGTTTGGGGTAATGATATTAGGCTAGTTATGAAGGCCGATGATTTTGTTTTGTTTTTGGATGGTTGAACATGATTGCTGTTAGAGGTGGAAAGTCCCAAAGGTAAAGAGGTTCAAAGGTGAGAAGTTGCAAGCAACCAGAGTGAGCTTTGGCCAGGATGAAAGATGATAGCAGGTTTCAGTCCATTAGGCTATGGAGTCATAATAGGATTTAATCGGAACAGCAAGAGGCAATAGTGGTCTATGGGGCAAGTCATCTATGCCTAAGGATCTCTTTAAGGTTTGATTTATGGAATGGAGTGATACATTAAGAAGGGGAAATAAACAGATGCAGAACAAAGAGCAGCCCAGGATCTGGTAAGTACTTTGAAACTAGCCAACCTTTGACCAGGCACTTAAGAAAAACATGGAAGAAAACTAGGATCTGGTAAGTACTTTGAAACTATCCAGCCTTTGATACACTTCCAATAGAAAACATATAAAAAAAACAAAGGGAAACTTGACAGCAACTTTTGGAGTAGAAACTAGCGGGCCGGGCTCACCACAAATCCTCTCCTAGGTCTCCTTTACTTGGTTACTTCCAAGACAATCACAGAGATAACACATAATGGCCTAAGATCTGGTAAGTACTTTGAAACTATCCATCTTTTGACACATTCTAAGGGAAGCAATCAAACAATCATGCAGACAAAATTGGGACCAGGGCTCACCATATCTTCCTCAGTTCATCTTCACACAACAGATACTGAAAGTAACATCCAAAAATAATATTCAGCTAAGAAAATAAGATGAGGGAACGCCAGCATTCTTATGCTTTAACTGAATTAAATCATTTTCAAATAACAGAGTTGGAAGAAAAAATTTAAACAAATATTTCTCAGCCAGAGAAGGTTACTGATATACAGTACGTCCTAACCCTGTTTGAACTGTTCTTTGCAGAAGAATCTGAAACATAATGAAAACACAAATAAAATACAAGTTACAATGAGAATAACATCACCGTCAACATAGACCAGGATCCCATAAATCAGCTTGTATTGATGCTCCAAACCAATTACAATCTTCAAGTCCAATGTTTCAATTCATATTTCTTCACAACCTAACTTATCTGTTACAAGCAGAGCTGCAAGAGCCTGTGAATCACTATTTACAATTAGGAGTCTTCAGCTCAATTACATACAATGTTCAGCAATTACATCAACAATCAACCCCTCACTCATCTTCTACTGAAGTATTTATAGAAGGGTGAGGAGGTGAGATCTGGTAAAAGATCTCAAAAACAATTAATATAGAGTTAATGTCTTTCCTGGCCTTTGGGAGGCTGAATGAAAAACTGTATAGGTGTTCCACTGTATTAATTGGTTTACACTTATGATTAAAGCTTGGTGGGAGCCTTTGTTGACCTTTGGGGCTCTGTGTGATGTTGGGGTTACTCTTCAGACATTCTTTCATTAATTCCCTGGCGGAAGTAACTTTCTAGTTGTGCTGAGGTAAAATCTGATCTTTTCAATAACTTCAGCCACTGATTGAGTACTTTGAGGAACATGTGGCACTATGGTAGCTGGGAGAAATTGATTAACCTCATATGTGGCGGTGGAGGTTTCGGGTCTGCTAAAAAACTTTAGGTTTTTCCTTTAAACTGTGTTTTAGATTGGGGATTAGGCTTTTGATAACTGTCTTAGCCGTAATCCCCGCTGATCTGTCCATCAATTTTTTGTTTTGGTTCATCCCGGTCTTCGCACTGATACTCTTTCACTGCGTCACATTTACTGTGTTTTTGAGGTTTAGTAGGGGCATACAACACCAAAGGCTCATGAAACCTTGATGAAAATGTGGATCTATACCCTGTGGATGATTTCTCTGATGTATTCGAAGGCCAGAGGATCTTCATCCTCAGCCTACGAAATTTCTTCATTTAAGCGAAAAAACATTAAACCCTGCAAAAACAAACAAATGTTACGAAATCCTGCATTTATAGGTCAATCTGCATTGGAGGGTGTGTGGAGGAGCGGGGCCATTGGATGGCATCATCCGATGGTCAGGATAAATTGGAGAAGGTGAAAGGATGATTAAATCAGGGCCGTCGATCACGCATGATCAACGGTTGGGAGTGGGCAATGGAAAGTCAGCGGCGAGGAATCGTTGACTGGGCAACGGAATCGGGCAACGCGATGTGGGCCGTCGATCTGTGGATCAGATTGACGGCGAATATTGATCTGCGGCTATACGAGGGCTTAGTTATCGCGCGGGCAGTTTGGTTATACCTCGGGCAACTTCAGTGAGCGCTGACCGTTGGATGCGCGGGTTCAGATCTGACGGTCATGATGGATTTCGCTGCACGCCCTGGTCTGAACTATAACGTGCGGGGGATGATGGATAGACGGTGGTTTGGAAATAGTACAGGGGACACATGTCAGACAGCGTATGGAATCGCTGGCGATCAGAGGGAAACCACCTTTGGCCCGAAGGTGGTGCGAAAAATACCACCGGGTTTGGAAAACAACACAGGGAGGCGGGGACCACATGGTAAGTCGCGCTCCGCACCATCCGATATGTAGAGCAGATCGACGGTCAAGGTTTCTCTACAATTTACATGGTGGAATTTTTGGAAATAAAATAAAAAACCCAAAAACACGTTTTTACAAAGGTTTGTAATGTTTCGGCGGAGAAAAAATAATTTGGAAGGATTAGTGCTCGACGGGTTTAGCTGTTGGTTCTGGCGCTCGGGCGTATGGAAGAAAGGGGCTAGGATTTTCAGCGGAAGGGGCTTAAAGCCCAAATACATAAAAACTAAGTATTTTTGATGGTTTTTAATGATTTTCAAAGGTAATCAAAGGTTCCGATAAGGCTAAGAAAGGGTCTTAGACCTTATAGAATGGATTTTAATGAAGGGAAAAAGGAGAAATATGGAAATGAGGGATTTTCATAGGAAATGGGGGGGGAGGGGGGTAAAAAAGGAGGTTAGCTTTGGAAGAAAAGGAAGGGAAAAAGGGGTCTGCAGCAGCATTTGACTTTAGATTTTTTTAGGATTTCAGAGGATTTTTAGGATAAAAACAACAGTATGGGATCTGGACAAAGGCATGAGGCCTTCAAGAGTCTTCAAGAGCCAACAGTTTTTGATAGGGAAAAATTGTTCCTTGAAGGCTCAAAAAAAATTTATCCACCTTTGGTATAATCAAATTTACAGGTGGCTAACAGAGACAAGGATGAAATATTTCAGAGTTGGTGGAGGAAGCAAGGAACAACAACGACCTTCTTTGATGGTGCCTCCAAGGGAAATCCTGGGACTGCAGGAGCTGGAGGCCTTATATATTCTCCAGACGGAATCTCAAGAGAAAATTTTAGCTGGGGACTAGGACATCGAACTAATAATCAAGAAAAAATACTGAGCTTGATAAAAGTCTACCAAATAGCCAAAGAAAGAGAGTTCAAGGAGCTGCAAGCATTTGGTGATTCAGAAATTATGATAAAAAAGATATACTCGAAAGGTCAGTGTAACTATGTTGGCCTAAATAAGAACCTGCAAAGGGCGACATTCATTCTACACAAATTCACCTCCTTCAAATGCCACCACATTCTTAGAGAATCAAACAAAGAAGCAGACATATATGCCAACAAAGGCTGCCTTCTAGATCAAGGAGAACTCAGCATAAATGATGGAGCACCAACACACGTATGCATTTCGTGAAAAGAAAACTAGTATGTAATAGGAAAATGGCAGTAGTCCTGTATTGAAGGTTCTTAGGCCTCGGCCCAACCTGATTTTCTCCATAAATAAAAAATCATATCCATTTCAGTTGAAAAAAAAAGTAAAAAATTTTAAATTGGTGAAATTATATATTTAAAAGAATAGAATAGTAAAATTGGTGAAATTATATATTTAAAAGAATATAATTGCTATTGATGCTTTACCATTTTAATTTACATGAAAATTTAAAAAATCGCATTTAAATGGGATTTTAACATTTAACTATTGTTAACAATATAAACAAATTATGTGTGGTTGAAATTAAAATATTAATCTATTCATTTGTGCTCTGAGGATAATGAAATTAATTTCATATGACTTTTTGTGAGAGAGGAATTTGTTTTATTTTATGAATATTTATATCATGAATAATAATAATAAATCACATTAAGATATAATTTTTTCATCAAGTTAATATAATGTTATTAAAGTATTTAATTTTCAGATTAATAATAATCACAAATAGATAGTAAACACTAACAAATATTTGGTCAAACAATTAAAAATAATATCAAAAATATAATTAAACTCCAACACCATTCATAAAATCAATTCATTAAGCTAAAAAATGTGTTTATAAGTTATAGATGATTTTGATTTTATAATTATATTCTTTCATATATAGACAAATAAATGATGGAATTAATTTTTAGAGAATTAAAAACATTAACATTATAAATGGCTAATAAAATAAATCAATCTAGAGCTGCAATTTACATAATATTGTGTCACAAAAACATGTATTTTTATTTTGACAACACTAATATATATATATATATAAGTTTACTTCAACAGTTATAAGTTAAAAAATAATTGTCATTGTATGAATAATGGTGATATAAATACTAATAGAAGTTTCCTTCAACAAATATAAGTCAAAAAAAATAAGTGTAACTACATCAATAATGGAAATGGGTGAAAATGTAAAGTTGGGTTACACTTTTGTGAGAATCGAGGGCGGAAATTTTTTTTCGGCAATAGTTCGGCTGAACTCATTCTTCCGTTTAGATTGATGACACACTGACGATGTGGGAAAACATAATTTTTTCCAGAGATGGGAAAACCGGAAACAAAAGTTCAGCCGAACTTTTACTCTTAAAATAGTTCGGCCGAACTATTTCTTATAAATATATCGCCCACGAAGTTTGTTTTTTTCCTGTGTCTGTGTTTCTTTGCTCTGTTTCTTCGCACGTTTTTGTTTTTCTGCTCTGTTCATTGAATTGTTGCGGTGCTACTGCTGGTCTGGGGCTGCTTCCGCTCTGTTGGTGATTATCTGCGGTGACGTCAAGCAAACCACTAGGTAAGCAACTCTTTTTGTTGTTGATTCTCCACCTGTACATGGAAGTTTAGATCAAGTTGAAATGTAATTCTGGGTTTGTTCGTTTATAAAATCATCAGAGGCTCCCAAGCATAAGGCTTGTTATTTTACAGTATAATATGATCTTCCCAAACTGTACAAGCCTCTCTCAGAGCATACAGCTTTCTGGATGTATATGATATTCACATATATTAAATAAATAGAATCGAGATGAGAAGGAACATCTATTGTATTCTCTATGTCTCGATTCTCTACAGTAATTGAAAGTTTTTAGCTATGGAACGTTGTCTCAATGTATAGTTATTTTTGTGTTTTTTGATGGATAAGGAAGGCCTTGATCTCTGCTCGATTAAAATAAGAATGGTCTTTCAGTAATGATCTATTACAATGGTCTTTCCCTTGATCTGTGCCACCAGCTGGTCATCAGTAGGTAGCTTGAGATCATCCTTGGTATGCCCAGATTTAGTCAACAGGCTAACAAAACCATCCCCAGAAATGTCGATTAGCTGATAATCAGTGTGAAAAAATTCTTATTGTTCCTATGGATCCATCAATTTCATCCGCTCTAGCTGATTCTCCACCTGTGCATGGAAGTTTACCACCCCTGTTAAGCTCATGCCGTTACTGAGCCTTCTCTCGATTCCGCAACGATGGAATGTGCAACCTTTAGTATTTTTTGTAATCACTCATGGTGTGGATAGATTGTAGCTAAACGACCATAATTATGCTTTAAATTTCATTACCTTTTGTTGTAAGGTGTATGTTGAATTTCTAGTAGTATGATATGCATTCGGTTGTTGCAGTTGTTACTGTTCCTGTGGATCCATAAATTTCATCCGCTCTAGCTGATTCTCCACCTATGCATTGAAGTTTACCACCATTGTTAAGCTTATGCCGTTACTGAGCCTTCTCTCGATTCCTCAACGCTGGAATGTACAACCTTTACTATTTTTTGTAATCGCTCATGGTGTGGATAGACTATAGCTAAACGGCCATAATTAGGCATATGAGGGTGAAGGGAACTTTGTTTTACAAGAAGAATGATTGAACTAGAATTATCTACTACTGTAATGTGACTACATATTTCCTCTTTCGGATGTATTTCTGTATGAGGCAGAATCTGATCCTTTATACTTGATAACCTATTATGGGTATATCAAGAGGATTTTGTATATGAACTGTTATCAATATATGAAACAGGGTTTTTCTCCTTTGAAAAAGAGTTGAAATCATTCTAAATTCACATATGTTCAGTGGTGTCACTGTTTCACTTCCGATATTATGTTGCTTACCTTGATGAACAGGTGGAACTCTGTTGGGAGGCCTCTCTTTTTTTTGACTCTTTGCTCATACTGTCAAAGGCCGTTATATGTTATATGGGCTATACTGTATATTTATTAGACTACATATCCTCATATAGAACTTGCAAATAGTATGATGGAAACCAAACATAATAATGTATTAGGACATCACAACTTGCTAATTAGTTATTAGACTACATATCTTCATATAGAACTTGCAAATAGCATGATGGAAATGTGAACTTGCAAATAGTATGATGGAAATGTGGATCTCATGACTCTTCATGATTAATGCTTCTAGAAACCAAACATAATAATGTATTAGGAGATGTTCCTTTAACTTGCAAATAGTATGGTCGAAATGTGGATCTCGTGACTCTTCATGATTAATGTTTCTAGAAACCAAACATAATTTAATGTATCAGGACATGCTCCTTTAGGCTTGGTGAAATTACCTTTGCTTTTTATTTCTCTCTTACACACATATATATATGAAGAGATGATCCCATTTTTTTTTAATTCATAGATCAAATGTCATTTAAATACAAGATTTATCATAATGTACAATGATTCATTCCATATTGTTCATAATTTTTTTCATTAAAAAATGAACCCTTTAAATGATGAACCTAGTTAATGCTTCTTCTTCATGAAGAAGACTACTTGATATTTCAATTTGAATTTGATGATGGTCCTTTGCTATCTTTCTTGACTACTTCAAATTATTGACACAATCATATGCTTCTTGTTACTCTTTTTATTCCTTATTGTATTCTCCCCCTTAGTTATTGTGTACTCTCCCACATAGATATTGCACTCAATTTTGATGGTCCTTTGTTATCTTTCTTGACTACTTCAAATTATCAAATTATTGACACAATCATATAGATATTGCATTCAATTTTGATGGTCCTTTGTTATCTTTCTTTACTTCAAATTATTGACACTTGATCATATAGATATCATATAGATATTGCACTCAATTTTGATGGTCCTTTGTTATCTTTCTTGACTACTTCAAATTATTGACACTTGATCATATAGATATTGCACTCAATTTTGATGGTCCTTTATTATCTTTCTTGACTACTTCAAATTATTGACACAATCATATTCTTTTTGTTACTCTTTTTATTCCTTCTTTATATATATTCTCCCCCTTAGATATTGTGTACTCTCCCACATAGATATTGCACTCAATTTCATAGGATCTTCTTTTGAAGTCAAATATATTGTATTTTCCCCCTTAGATATTGTGTACTCTCCCACATAGATATTGCAGTCAATTTCATAGGCTGTTCTTTTGAAGTCAAATAAGTGACAATAATTTACAAGAACTATCCCTAATTTGTTTCACATGTTCAAATGATTCTATAACAAGATAATTTACAAGAACTATTCCTAATTTGTTTCTCACATATTCAAATGCTTCTCTAACAAGAGGCTTTGTGGGTATGTATTCCATCTTCACTATTTTTTCAAAGACTTGTTGTGTGAGGAAGTGGTACTTTATGATGATATGTAAATAGTGATTGAAGGAAGTAGAATATTTTATTTTTGAAATTATTATTACACTTCTATTGAAACACTTAATAGATATATAGATTTACCTTAATATCTTATAGAGCCCATTTCATCCAAAACACTCAAAAATAAATTTGCCTTACATTAATATCTTGTAGAGCCCATTTCATCCAAAACACTCAAAAAGAAATTTACCTTAATATCTTGTAGAGCACATTTCATCCAAAACACTCAAAAAGAAATTTACCTTACCTTAATATCTTGTAGAGCCCATTTCATCCAAAACACTCAAAAAGAAATTTACCTTAATATCTTGTAGAGCCCATTTCATCCAAAACACTCAAAAAGAAGTAACTACTATGTATTCCACTTCTACTCACTCAAAAAGAAATTTACATTAATATCTTGTAGAGCCTATTTCATCCAAAACACTAAAAAAGAAGTAACTACTATGTATTCCACTTCTACTCTAGATAGAGAAAGTAACGACTCTTTCTTGCTTAACCATTAAACCAAAGACTCTTCTAAGTAGAATTATACATTGTCCACTTGTACTTTTCGCAAGCTTAGTTGAATCTCTATATGTTGTCAATGTAAATTTCTCACAAGTAAATTTGTCAATGTAAATCTCTTAACTTCTACAAGTTCTATAGGCAGAGTCTGTAAAGGGCCAGGTAGGCTATAGATCTCATCTTTTATGAAAGGTGACATATCTAGTAAATGCCCCTACAGTCAATCTCTGGAATAGATCTAAATAGAAGTTCTTCATTTTAATATCCATAAAACACAACCACTTTAAGGTAAACTGTGTACATGTGTCATTTCTCCCACAAACTAAAGACTTACTCCCACCAATTTTAGATGTGAATTCTACCATAAACTTTTTAAGTCAAACTTTAAGATAAACCATGCACATGTCATTTACCTCATGATCTTGTGTCCTTTCTCCCATGCATTTGCAATAAATGTCAATTTAATATCTAAATTCACATATGTTCAGTGGTGTCACTGTTTCACTTCCGATATTATGTTGCTTACCTTGATGAATAGGTGGAACTCTGTTGGGAGGCCTCTCTGTTTTTTGACTCTTCGCTCACACTGTCAAAGGCCGTTATATGTTATATGGGCTATACTATATAGTTATTAGACTACATATCTTCATATAGAACTTGCAAAAATTATGATGGAAACCAAGCATAATAATGTATTAGGACATCAAAACTTGATAATTAGTTATTAGAATACATATCTTCATATAGAACTTGCAAATAGCATGATGGAAATGTGAACTTGCAAATAGTATAATGGAAATGTGGATCTCATGACTCTTCATGATTAATGCTTCTAGAAACAAAACATAATAATGTATTAGCACATGCTCCTTTAACTTGCAAATAGTATGGTCGAAATGTGGATCTCATGACTCTTCATGATTAATGTTTCTAGAAACCAAACATAATTTAATGTATTAGGACATGCTCCTTTAGGCTTGGTGGAATTACCTTTTCTTTTTATTTCTCTCTTACATGCATATATATATGAATAGATGATCCCATTTTATTTTTTATTCATATATCAAATTTCATTTAAATACAAGATTTATCATAATGTACAATGATTCATTCCATATTATTCATAAATTTTTTCATTAAAAAATGAACCTTTTAAATGATGAACGAAGTTAATGCTTCTTCTTCATGAAGAAGACTACTTGACCTTTCAATTTGAATTTGATGATGGTCCTTTGTTATCTTTCTTGACTACTTCAAATTATTGACACAATCATATGCTTCTTGTTGCTCTTTTTATTCCTTCCTTATATTGTATTCTCCCCCTTAGATATTGTGTACTCTCCCACATAGATATTGCACTCAATTTTGATGGTCCTTTGTTATCTTTCTTGACTACTTCAAATTATCAAATTATTGATACAATCATATAGATATTGCACTCAATTTTGATGGTCATTTGTTATCTTTCTTTACTTCAAATTATTGACACTTGATCATATAGATATCATATAGATATTGCACTCAATTTTGATGGTCCTTTGTTATCTTTCTTGACTACTTCAAATTATTGACACTTTATCATATAGATATTGCACTCAATTTTGATGGTCCTTTGTTATCTTTCTTGACTACTTCAAATTATTGACACTTTATCATATAGATATTGCACTCAATTTTGATGGTTCTTTGTTATCTTTCTTGACTACTTCAAATTATTGACACAATCATATGCTTTTTGTTACTCTTTTTATTCCTTCCTTATATCTATTCTCCCCCTTAGATATTGTGTACTCTCCCACATAGATATTTCACTCAATTTCATAAGCTCTTCTTTTGAAGTCAAATATATTGTATTCTCCCCCTTAGATATTGTGTACTCTCCCACATAAATATTGCAATCAATTTCATAGGCTCTTCTTTTGAAGTCAAATAACTGACAATAATTTACAAGAACTATCCCTAATTTGTTTCTCACATGTTCAAATGGTTCTCTGATGACGGGCTATACCCACAGTCCCTGTTTATTCAAAGTTTCAACCTCAATCTGTGTGTGAAATGTATCCAAAATTTCTTGCCCAATCAACCCACAATCTGGGCAACTCAACATGTTCTTGATATAAATCAACCATATCATATAACCCTCGACAGGTACATATATTAAACCACGTTCACTACGTCACATATTTCATATTGCGCCAACAACCATTATACGTAATATATCCATATATATATAATGGCCTTCTTCAATATTGGAAGCGTTATAACAAACTCAACCACATCGGACATGCCTCGGTTAAACTCGCAACCGTAGTTGAACAGTCCCGATAAATTAGAACTGGGCCCCACACTAATGACCTTCCACATCCAACAGCAGACAACATGTCGCGCCGAACTTGACGATCCAACGGATATCGCACGAGGTTCTTGCACAAATGATAATGCGCGATGGGGCGGTTTTCCAAAATCGCTTGGGGACACGCGTCACCCAGCATATGGAATCGCTCCGAATTCTTAAATACCACTTACCCGACGAAAGCGATGCGATCAAACCCGGAAACCCGCCTTTACTGTTCACTTCGGTCACGATTCTGCTTCTTTCCTTCCAGGTTCCGTTCTCGTCTGCGCCTTTCATCTATCGGCTCCAACGCAGAGTTTCACCCCTTTTGCTTGGGTTCCGTCTATTCAAATTAACATAGTTCTTCTACGTTGTCACTAATACGCCTTCGATACTCGTTATACAGTGCTCATCTGATGAACACCACTATCGCTTATGCATGGCTTAAAGCCATACCTCTGTTCGTGGCATATACTCAACGAATATATAGCTCCACTATCTATCAATTCGAGACACAGTGTTGACAGTATTAACATCGATTCCTCCAACTATATACAGAGCACAATTAGCCCCAACTTACAAAGTACATTTTCACGCATTATCATACACTCTCCTTTCTGAATACATAGGAATACTCTTAGCTCAATTTATAGAGTCCTGCTCCTACAAGAATTTAAGGCAATTTCATGCAGGAATTTCACCAATAAATGCACAACTACGAAGGTAATCTCCAGACAGAGTTAAACAACAAATGAATAGTTACACTGAGATAATTTCCTCATACGATTCGACCAAGAAAACATAAAGTCACACATGGAACTTATAAACAATTCTCCATAATTAGATATATATACATACGGGCGATCAATCTCAAAGCAATCGCTTACAATTTCATGACAGGCCCTGTAGAAATTTGCTGAATAATGAATATTTATTCACCGAGATTATCCTGGTCACACACTAATTCGAATTCATGCATAACACATAACCTCTTCTACCATTAATCATCACATGCGGAAATAAAACAAGCGGTATGTGATCATAAGAACATCAAATCATCACACATATAACGCAATATGTAATGGGGAAAGCTTATAGCTTAAAACCCCCAGCTATTTTGTATATTATAATGGAAGAGAA
The DNA here is from genome assembly GCA_034641835.2 of Pinus albicaulis. NCBI lineage: Eukaryota > Viridiplantae > Streptophyta > Pinopsida > Pinales > Pinaceae > Pinus > Pinus albicaulis. The sequence continues at coordinate 528,414,282 of CM076574.1, read as the reverse complement.
CATGTAACAATACATAGCACAATACTCCTCACAAGTATTCAGTACTATCTCTAAAAGTTACACACAAACTAGCTCAGTTTTGAACAAGTCACGGGTTCAAAACTCCTCCACTGTTTGCCTGTCTCTACTGCACAATCCAAGTTGGTGTAATGAGAGATCCAAGTTCGAATCTCCTTGGCTTGATCTACGCAATCCTCATTGGCAATCTCCTCAAATGCTTGTGCAAATATCATGCACAACTAATGTCACATCTAATAGCAAACCGGCTCTTTCACCTATCTCTTCCACTAGTCTTCACTGAAATGTCCATGCACTGGTGTTAACTGATATGTTATTTAGTTGAATAATGAGTTAATAATTAGTGAATTAATTAATAATTAATTCACACCACTCATCTCTAGTGTATTAGCCATTTAAACTAAATACAACTAGTTCAACTAATTTAAACCGAACACAACTCCATCAACTCCTCAATCAGCTCCACCAAAACTCTGCCACATGAGTCTAACTGAAGTCAACCATGCAATAGGTCAACCAAACCCCTAGGAATAGCGTAATTCCTTCTTTCAGCTGCATGTGACACATTCGTAGCTCAAACTGAAGTGCTACAAGAGAATAAGATAATGTTTATAGTCCAAATATTATTAAGAGCTAATAATATTTGACTGTTCTATTTTTAGCCCGGCAGTCTAAAAATAGAAACCGCCCAATGTATAAAAATAGAGGTCCATCTATTTTTACCAACTCGACCAATCATCCATAAATAGCATCCTGCAACTCATAGACTATGATCCATATGTCTAAAAATAGACATAGTCTAAAAATAGACTTTGCGCCAAAAATAGCCTGCGGGCCCACTTAGTGAAGGCGACTTCATTTCACTAAGCTCCATCATCTTGTTGCATTTTCAACACTCCCTCTCAACAAGATATGGATTATCTTCAACCCCTATCCTGCCTCTGTGGTATTCGAATTTTCTCCTGGTGAGCGCCTTCGTCAAGATATCAGCATCCTGATCCTCCGTGGGAATGTATGAAAGTAACATGACTCTCCGCTGCACACAATCTCTGATATGATGGTACCTGATGTCAATGTGTTTGGATCTATCATGAAATACTGGATTAGCCGAGAGTTTAATGCAACTCTGGTTATCACAATAAATCACAGTAGGCTCCAAGTGTGACCCGAACAACCCGACCAGGATCTTCCTCATCCATATAGCCTCGCATGCAACCAAGCTTGCTGCCATATACTCGGCCTCTGCTGAACTGAGTGCCACGGATCTCTGCTTCCTGCTGTACCAAGAAACTGCTGTCGACCCGATACTGAAGATCCCTCCAGATGTGCTCTTTCTGTCTGTTGGGCTTCCTGCCCAATCTGCATCCGTGAAGCCACACAGCTTCACCTCATCCTCCTGTCTGTACCACAAGCCATATCTCGATTTGCCTCTAAGATAACGCAATACATGCTTGCCTGCCTTCCAGAAAAGCTTGGTAGGCTTAACCATAGCTTGCGAAAGCTGGTTAACAGCATAGCATATATCAGGTCGTGTATTGACCAGATGCATAAGCGACCCCACCAACTGTCGATAAACAGTGGCATCCACTACCTCCGCTGAAGTAGCATCCTCCTTCCTCCAACCACCAGGAAGAGGAGTATCAACAGGCTTGCAGCCATGCATGTTGAACTTCTCCAGTATCTCCCGAGCATACTTACCCTGAGAAACAAACATTCCACCACTGCGCTGCCAAATTTCCAATCCCAGGAAATAATGAAGGAGGCCCAAGTCCTTCATCTCAAACTCTCTAGCAAGATCCTCCTTGCATGAAAGTATCAACGGCTCATCACCCGTCAAAATCAGATCATCTGCATACAGTACAATGATCAGCAACTTCCCCTCCACCACAATCTGGTACAGGTTAGAATCCGCCTCGCTCTTGGAGAATCCAAGTCTGGTGAAGTAACTGTCTATCCGTGTGTACCAAGCATGAGGTGCTTGCTTCAACCCATACAGTGCTCTCTTGAGTCGGCACACATGCGACTCACTGCTGAAGATATCGAAACCTTCAGGCTGCTTTATGTACACCTCCTCCTCAATGACTCCATTGAGGAACACAGTCTTCACATCCATCTGATGGATGTGCCACCCCATCTGCGCTGAGAGAGCAAGAATCGTCTGTATGGAAGAATACCTTGCGACAGGTGCAAAGGTCTCCTCATAATCGATACCCTCGATTTGAGAGAAGCCTCGGGCAACAAATCTTGCCTTGTACTTCTCCACACTCCCGTCAGTCGCTTGCTTCACTTTGTAGATCCATCTCGAACCCACCACTGATTTCCCCTCCGGTCGCGGGACAATCTCCCATGCACTTTTTCTGACAATAGAATCATACTCTTCCACCATGGCATCTACCCATTTGGGGTCCTCCACAGCTTCCTCGAAAGAGGATGGCTCTGTCACAACACGTTTGCTCACAAGAGCCATGTATCCATTGTATCGGTCCAGTGACTGTCTCTGTCTTCGCTGTGCTATAGGTGCTCCTACAACCTCTCCGTATCTGAGCCAGTTGCTGCTCTTCAGAGTGCAAGCTTGCGCCCGATGGTTGGTGCGGCTCCGAGGGTCTCTTCCACCCATGAACTTCTCGTGGCTGATCCTACATCCCAAGCTCATCCCAGGGAACTAAATGCTCTATCCGCATGCAAGTGTGGCTCCCTCTCAAGCGAACACCGCATGGCTTCTCTTCCTCCCCACCTGATATCCCATCGCACAACACGCAAGTACCTGTCGGGAAAATACACACGATAGTTGTGGGGGCAAGCACAAGGTACCCCACAAATATCCCAACCTCTGCGGTCGTCTCCAGCCTTCTTCGGCATCCTCTCGTCGCGATACATGCATGTAGACAGTGAGCCAAAATCCTCAAATGAGAAATGTCGCCTCTTGCCGTAAAATGCCTCCTTCGGTGTACTATGCCAAGAACCTGGTAGAGGACAAATACACATACACTATCTACACATACACTGCAGTATTGCATGCCTCCGCCCACAAGTGAAGGGGTAGGCCCTGATCATGCAACATCTCCCATGCAACACCCACGATCGTTCTGTTCTTCCGCTTAGCAACCTCATTCTGCTGTGGGTTATGGGGTGCGATGTTCTCTCTCTGAATCCCTTATGCGCTGCAAAAGTCCTTGAATTCAGCAGAGATGAATTCACCACCATTGTCACTCCTAAGAGCCTTCACATGCTTCCTCGATTCCTTCTCAACCAGCGCCTTGAACTCACAGAACTTTGAGTATGTCTCACTCTTCTTCTGCATGAAGAAGATCCAGCACTTCCGAGAGAAATCATCAACAAAGATCACATAGTACTTGTGATTTGCTGTCGAAGCTCCTGAGAAAGGTCCACACACGTTTGTGTGAACTCTCTCAAGGATCGTCGTGGCGCGACTATCCTTCTCATGAAAGGTGGCTTTCACAAATTTCCCCAAGGTGCACCCCTTGCACTGATCTGACTATGCAAGAGTGCCCTTAGGAAGCCCAGTAGAAATCTGCTGCAGTATCTTCAAAGCTCCATGGTGAAGGTGGCCCAATCTTCGGTGCCACAGCTCGCCACCATCCCGTCTCACCACTCCTTCGGCCTTGCATGCCATTGCTGCGCAGCCATCTACTTGCAACTGATAAAGGTTCTTGATTCGAACCCCTATCTTCTGGGTTTCTCCAGTTGTCTTACTGCGCAGGAAAGCCTTTCCCTCGCTGAAGACAACATCATACCCCTTGTCTTCCAACATCGCCACAGAGATCAGATTATTCTTCAATCCTGGAACATGCATCACATCCTTCAATACGAAGGGTTTACCAGACTCCCTCTCAAAGGAAATGGTACCAATACCGGTCGCACTGTATCTACCATCATCGCCCATCTCGATGTGCACTCCAAGATCTTTCTCATCCAGATCTGAAAACAAATCCCGATCTCTTGTCATGTGAAATGACGCACCACTATCCAAGAACCATACTAATCCCATCACACTTGAGACCAAGCATGCGATCAGTGAAAATCCTAGCTCAAACTGGGAGGCTAAGGCCTCTCCTGCTGCAGATCCAACAACCTTCTTATTTTTCTTCTTCTGCGGAAAATTTGTGGCATAATGTCCGTGCTGGTGACAGTGAAAACACTTCACCTTGGACATGTATTGCTTCTTGCCTTTTTCACCAGAATGAGAAGCTTTCTTGCTCTTCCCCTTCTTTGCTTTGGCAGCCAAAGTGCAATTTTCTTCATCAGATGCCTTTGATGAAGATCTGTCCCTGGTAGTCCGCCTTATCTCCTCTTGCATGAGATCTGACCAAAGTCGCTCCCATACCGGCAATTTCTCCCGACCATTGACAGAGTCCTGATAGGAATGCCAACTTTTCGGAAGACCAAGGAGAGCCAGGTCCACCAAGTCTTCATCATCGACAGTCACCCCCACACTTCCCAGCTCATCCCTGCATTGGGTGAACTTCATGAGGTACTTGGCGATACTGTCGCCTTTCTCCATATTAATGTTTCTGAGTTTATCCTTGAGTGCCAACTTCCTCTGGTCGCTCTTGCTCTGGAATAGATCTGTCAACACTTTCCACATCAAGTATGGAGAATATTTTCCATGCAGGCTGGATACAATGTGATCCTTCATGCCCTCCAACAGAATCCTTCGACATTTCGCCATCTTCTTTTGCCAAGCCTCAACTTGAGCAGCATCAGTAGGCTTTGGGACTTCAGCATCTATGAACTCCTTCAGCCCGTTATCATCTAATACCGCCTCCATCCGGTCTTTCCATGCAACATAATTCGAACTTCCCTCAAGGGCATATTCCAGTCGCAATCCGTTGAAAGACATTTCAACTTTGACACCAAGAAAACACTGCTGCAAATTCGAATTCCACCAGCTCCAAACTCAACCGCTTCCGATCTACACTTGAGAAAAAATTATTTCTAAATCAGAGATCGAATGTAGGGCCATTTACCAGACCTTTCACCTTCAAAGAAGGATGAATCCGGAGGCTACCTGGCCCACACTACAGACTCTGCCTATAGAAATAAAATGCAATCACTGTAATAGATCTGATGATCGATTTCGCTCTGATACCATGTAGAAATTTGTTGAATAATGAATATTTATTCACCAAGATTATCCTGGTCACACACTAATTCGAATTCATGCATAACACATAACCTCTTCTACCATTAATCATCACATGCGGAAATAAAACAAGCGGTATGCGATCATAAGAACATCAAATCATCACACATATAACGCAATATGTAATGGGGAAAGCTTATAGCTGAAAACCCCCAGCTATTTTGTATATTATAATGGAAGAGAACATGTAACAATACATAGCACAATACTCCTCACAAGTACTCAGTACTATCTCTAAAAGTTACACACAAACTAGCTCAGTTTTGAACAAGTCACGGGTTCAAAACTCCTCCACTGTTTTCCTACCTCTACTGCGCAATCCAAGTTGGTGTAATGAGAGATCCAAGTTTGAATCTCCTTGGCTTGATCTGCGCAATCCTCATTGGAAATCTCCTCCAATGCTTGTGCAAATCTCATGCCCAACTAATGTCACAACTAATAGCAAACCGGCTCTTTCACCTATCTCTTCCACTAGTCTTCACTGAACTGTCCATGCACTGGTGTTAACTGATGTGTTCTTTAGTTGTATAATGATTTAATAATTAGTGAATTAATTAATAATTAATTCACACCACTCATCTCTAGTGTATTAGCCAGTTAAACTAAATACAACTAGTTCAACTAAGTTAAACCAAACACAACTCCATCAACTCCTCAATCAACTCCACCAAAACTCTGCCACATGAGTCTAACTGAAGTCAACCATGCAATAGGTCAACCAAACCCCTAGGAATAGCGTAATTCCTTCTGTCACCTGCATGGGTCACATTCGTAGCTCAAATTGAAGTGCTGCAAGAGAATAAGATAATGTTTATAGTCCAAATATTATTAAGATCTAATAATAATTTACTGTTCTATTTTTAGCCCGACAGTCTAAAAATAGAAACCGCCCAATTTCTAAAAATAGAGGTCCATCTATTTTTACCAACTCGACCAATCATCCATAAATAGCATCCTGCAACTCATAGACCATGATCCATATGTCTAAAAATAGACATAGTCTAAAAATAGATTGTGCGCCAAAAATAGCCTACGGGCCCACTTAGTGAAGGCGACTTCATTTCACTAAGCTCCATCATCTTGTTGCATTTTCAACAGCCAGATATTCAGTTCAGTGGCCATTATCCTCCTACTCTGTTGCTGAAGAAGTTCTCTACCTCTCTCCCTATCTAAACTCTTCAGGATTACATTTATACCACAAGGATGACCTGAATTGATTCAGGTCTCCAAACATTTCAACAGCTCTTAGCATTCCCAATTCCTAAAATTAGACTCAATAACTGAACTAATCCTAAACTGACTCTTCGTATTCCTATCTTAACCAATTTATCATGTTCTCAAAATGACTTGAGAATAATTACAATTCCCTACCAAATTTATTTAATATTTACAAGAAATGTAAAGAACATGGGACCCCCCTATGTCTACTTATGTACAAAGTAAATTTTGAGCCTAATGCCCCTACATCAGACTCCCAAGCTTCAAATTTTTCATGATATCCTGATCATGTGCTCTTCGTCTCTACCTCCAGGATCCCATACTTGGTTTTGCTGCTGTCCATCAACTGCATCATCCTTCAACTGATCTTCTCCAGGCTTCCAAACTTTGTTCTGCAAGTCACTTCCAGCTATACTTTCACAATCTGTTATGAAACTAGCTCCAAAAATAGAAGAAAATAGATATCAACACCTTAGAAATAAGCCTCTTCTAGGGGGAAACCTCCAATACATTACATGAATGAACAATTCTTCGATGATATAATTTACAAAACCTCCTATCTATATATAGGAGTCCATGGGGCCATAATGTAATCCTAGTGGGCCACAATGTAATCCTAGCCGACCTAACAATAACAATTTAAGGGCACAATAATAACAAAATGAGGGTTACAAGGGTACAATAATAACAATAAGGGGGTTACACTAACAACAATAAGGGGCTATACTAGTAATATAGGGACCTAACATGCCCCTCTCCTTCAAAAAAGTGTTGTCCTCAACACTTGAGTAGCTCTGGGTGCTTCTGTATAAAATTCTCATCCTCCCATGTAGAATCTTCAGTGGGTAAGTTCTTCTACTTGATGAGATACTCTGAAATTGATCGATTCCGTAGTTGTCGAGTTCTTGTTTCCGTGACTGCTTCAGGTTCCAATATGATTTTTCCTTCCTCATCAAGTTCTGGCAATATTGTTTGAACTGGAATATTTTCACCTATAACCTTCTTTAAGCATGAAACATGGAAAACTGGATGTACTCGCGAAGAAGAAGGAAGCTCCAATTTGTATGCCATAGTACCAATCTTTTGCAACACCTTGTAAGGACCATAGTACTTTGGCGATAATTTTTTATCTTTCTTAGCTTGCTTGAGGGACATTTGTTTGTATGGTTGTAGCCGTAAAAATACCCAATCTCCTACATCAAAACGTCTCTCACTGCGATGTTGATCTGCCTATTGTTTCATTCAATTTTGTGCCAAATTCAGGTTATCCTTTAAGAGTTGGAGAACTTCTTGCTGAGGCTCGATGTGATCTTCGATTACTTGAACCTTTGAATTTTCCCTTAAATATGATGTGATGGATGGTGGATGATATCCATAAAGTGCCATAAATGGGGTCATTTTTGCTGCAGTATGGAAGGAAGTGTTATACCACCATTCAGCGAGAGGTAACCACTTGACCCATTGTGTTTGTTTATAAAATACAAAACAACGAAGATATCCTTCCAAACATTTATTTACTATCTCAATTTGACCATCAGATTGAGGATGATAAGATGAGCTATGAGCTAATTGAGTACCCAAACAAGAAAATAACTCCGTCCAAAAATTTCCAGTAAAAATGGGATCTCTGTTGCTCACAATAACTCTTGGGCTTCCATGTAGCTTTTGAATTCTGTCCATAAATGTACTAGCAACTGTACTTGCTTAAATGGATGAGATAATGCACAAAAGTGTGCATACTTGGTAAGTCTATCAACTACCACCATGATGACACTCTTTCCTTCAGACTTAGGTAAACCTGTGATAAAATCCATTGAAATTTCCTCCCAATGTTGACTTGGAATGGATAAAGGTTGTAGAAGTCCTAGGGTCTTAATTGTCTCAACTTTATTCTGCTGGCAACCCAAACATTCTGCCACAAAATTTTGAATATCAGATTTAAGGCCATCCCAAAAAAATTCTTTCTTCACCCTGTGGTAAGTTTTGAAAAACCCTGAGTGTCCTCCTAAAGGAGAAGTGTGCAATTCCAGAAGAATCTTTTGTTTTAGTTGGGAATTCTTACAAAGATATAAGCGATCTTTGTACCATAAGGAATCATTTTTCCAACTAAATGTATCAGATGTACTAGGATCTTGCTGCAACTTTTGAATGAGTATCCATACATCTTTGTCCTTCTTCCATTCATCTCTTGCTTCAGTTATCCAATCTGGTTGGATAATGGAAATGGCACAAAGCAATGCTTCCACCTCTTCATTCTTTCTTGAGAGTGCATCTGCAACAACATTAAGCTTTCCTTTTTTGTAGATTATTTCAAATTCATAACCTAACATCTTTGTGACCCATTTTTGCTGCTCTTCTGAAGATAGTCTTTGTTCCAAAAGGTGTTTAAGACTATCATGATCAGTTTTTACCTTGAAGTGTCTTCCCATTAGGTAAGTTCGCCATTTCTTTAGTGCATGCAGTATTGCTAACATTTCCTTCTCATAAATAGGTTTTTTTAAATACTTTCCTTTGATTGGATGACTTTCAAAAGCAATGGGTCTTCCTTCCTGCATTAAAACTGCACCAATTCCATTTCCTGAGGCATCACATTCCACAATAAAGGTTTTTGTGAAGTCTGGCGTAGCTAAGACCAGTGCTAGGCACATTGCCTCTTTAAGATGTTCAAAGGCCTTAGTTGCTTCAGGAGTCCATGAAAATGCATCTTTCTTCAATAATGTTGTTAGAGGTGCTGTTATTCTCCCATAATTATTAACAAACTTGCGATAATACCCTGTTAACCCGAGAAATCCTCGCAACTGCTTTATGGTTGTGGGGACTTTCCATTCCTTAATGGCTTTAATTTTGTTAGGGTCTATTTTAACACCCTCGTGAGATACAATATGACCCAGATATTCCACCTCTTGTACTCCAAAGAAACATTTGGATGTTTTTGCATATAATTGTTTCTCCTGCAATAGTTTGAGCACCCTGTCAACATGTTCAACATGATCCTTCCAAGACCTGCTGTAGATTAGTATATCAACAAAAAATACTAGCACAAATTTTCTAAGGAAGGGTTTGAAAATGGAATTCATCAACCCTTGAAATGTAGAAGGTGCATTGGTAAGGCCAAAAGGCATGACCAAAATTCATAATGACCCTCATGAGTTCAAAATGTTGTTTTTGGAATATCTTCAGTCTTCATTCTAATTTGATGATATCCTAAAAAAAGATCCAACTTGGTAAAATAAATTGCTCCATGTAATTCATCCAATAATTCATCAATCACAGGAATGGGAAATTTATCTTTAATGGTGAGCTTATTGAGCTCCCTATAATCTATACACATGCGCCATGATCCATCCTTCTTGTGTACCAATACTACAGGAGCAAAGAAATAACTCTGACTAGGTTGAATTATACCCGCCTCTAACATTTCTGCAATCATACGTTCAATTTCGCTCTTTTGGACATAAGGATATCTATAAGGCCTGATTTTTGGAGGAACACTTCCTCGAATCAAATGAATAGCATGATCATGATCACGAATAGGTGGGAGTCCTTTGGGAGTTTCAAACACCTTGGAATGATTGTCCAAGACTTGTTGGAGATCTGCAGAAATAGATGATTTTGATGTTGGAACTTCTAGTGAGCATAATTGTGCAATTATGCCTCGTTGTTCTTTCTTTAGAAGATTTGTCATGACATTAGAGCTTATTATCCTTCCGGGCTTCCCCGCAATACCCCGTAATTCGACTTCCTTTCCTTCTGAAAAAAATTTCAAGAAAAGTTCTTGAAAATTAAAAGCTACCGTCCCCAAAGATTGTAACCATTGTACTCCTAGTACAACATCAGCACCTCCCATAGGAATGGCAAGCATTGGACTAGTCAATACATATCCCCCCATGGTTAGCTTGATATTATGGCATTTTCCAGAGCAATTTATAGTTCCTCCATTTGCAACCATCACTTGACATTCTGGTGCTGGGTATAGGAAACAATTTAATTCCTTGGCTACCTTACAATGAATAAAATTATGGGTGCTACCTCAATCAATCAACACTATTACCTTTTTCTTCTTGATATGTCCTTCTATCTTGAGATTTTGAGGAGTGGTGATTCCTACCAGTGCATTACACGATATGGTCGGACTCATTTCTTCCTCTTCTACGACTGGTTCCTAGTGTATATCCTCTTCTTGTTCATTTTCTTCTTCCTCTTCACAATCTATGTAAAATAATTTCTTCTCAGCACACTTATGACCTTTAGTGTATTTGCTATCACAACTGTAGCAAAGCCCCTTTTCTCTTTTTTCTTCCAATTGTTGTGGTGTCAACCTTGTAGGTTGTGGAAATCTAGGAGTAGCAACACTTCCCTCTTTATAGAAGTGAGTGGTAGGCTTCCTTGTCGCCATAATTTTACATTCAATTTTTCTTGCCAACCTGAATGCCTTCTCCAATGAATCAGGTTCCAAAACTTGAACTTCATGTTGGATGTTATCCTTTAAAGTACCTATGAAGAGATCAATCCTGTGTTCCTCTGGAATATCAGTTACCCTTATATTCAATTTTTTGGAAGTCCTCAATGTGCTCCCCCACTAAACCCTTTTGTTTGAGATTTATCAATTGGCTAAAGAAGGTGTTGCTCTTTGTATCCTCATAATGTGCTATCATTTCCTCCGTAAAAATTGACCAAGTGACAATTTTTTTACGGAGCAAAGCCATCGATACCATACAAATGTATTTTGTTCTAAATGTAAAGTTGCAATGCGTACCTTTTGTGTGTTTTGCACATTATGGAGATCAAAATATTGCTCCATCTGTAGTATCCATGTTACAGGATCCTTTCCATCAAACTTCCTCATATCCATTTTGGAATATGGTGGTTCTTCCCGCCAACATTAGAGTTTATGAAATCACGATTAACATTTATTTTGTTCTCATCATGAGGTTCTTCTACTATATTTCCACCATTAGGAATCATTTCTTGTTTTAAGCTTGTCATCAAGCCTTCCATGTATGATTTTAGATCATTCTTCATGTTTTCCATGTTGTCTTTCATGTCATCCATCTTAGCTTGCATGCCCACTTCCATGCTATCCATCTTAGCTTTCATGCCATCCATCTTAGCTTCCACGCCATCCATCTTAGCTTCCATGGCTTTCTTCAAACCATCCATCTTCACTTCCACGCCTTTATTCAAAACTTCCATTTCATTTTTTGTTGCTCTTTGCGAGAGTGAAATTTGTTGCACTTGCTCTTGTAATTTTGATAGATCATGTTGCAATTCTTCATCTTCATGAGTCATAGTAGAGCCTTCTGAAGGCTTAATGGGTGTTGAATTATTTTTACGGGGTATATTTTAGAACCCAATACTGATATCTATTCTACAATATGCCCTTGAATCCTGTTAGCCATCAGTATTTTTTACATGTTAGTGATGACTATATCTCCAGCTGAGTTTTCTAGAAACTGATTTCCTTATGTCAATATGTCATCCAGAAAACCCTCCTAAAACTTTTTTCGCCTTTCTACCTTTTCAGTTCGCCCATGTCGAAATCAGAACCTCATTGTCACTATCCTATCTAGCTTCAACCTTCTTGATATGCCCATCAGCGTTAAAAGGCAAATCCACACCTATTTCAAAAGTCTCCCCTATGTTAGGAAGTGGCGCTTTAGGACATTTCACCCTTGGCAATCACCAAAAAGCCAAAAAGCCTCCATCTGCAACAGGCCTACCATGACTGATCCCTTACTTTGCAAATGAAATTGACAAGCAGCCCTAAGTCGCGCCACTCACCCCCCCCTAGATCTCAGCACTGTATAAAACCCAATCTCAAGCTGACTATTAGGTTTTTCACAGTGTTCTATGGTTTCTACAAAGGCAGAAAATATTTTTCATCTCATGGAGTAAATGTTTGAGTTTACAGTTAGAGGAACAGCTGCTTCTAAATGTAACTTGAGCCTTTAGATATGTCTGCAAAACAGAAAGCTACTCATCTGGACTTTACATCTCTTTTCAGCATGAAAATCACGTAAAGACACCACCGTCAAGGAAGAACCGGCAAATGGTCACAGGCCTGCAATCCCTCCTTCATTTACAAGCAAGAGAACAAGGGGGCGCTCCTTCATCCACAATGTAGGCTGCCGCATTGACTTTGAAGATTGCAAAAGTCCAGGTTTGCCTTGAACTGAACAAATGAAAACAAAGACTCCAGGTTTTATGAATATGACTGATGATCATAACAGGAATATAGTGGAAATATGCTAGCTCAAAGGAAAGGGGAGTCTGGTCTGATAAAGGAGGTCATTTCAAACTTGCAAATCATGTGAATTGTTGAACTTTAGAAAGCATGTCATCAGTAAACATTCCAATCTTAAGCAACCTGTTTTGTCCACAAGATCAAATGGAATAGATGTTGTTAACAAATGCCATTACACAGGCAGAAAGAAATTTTTTGGTTTTTCAAAAAAGCACTAACCTTCATAGTCACAGACTATCCTTCAAATGGTTTGTCATGAGATGATCAAAATGTATGATGATACTTCGAAATACCCTTAGAGCAAGTAGAAGAGAAATGCTATTACCGTGGCTAGGGTTTCTTCTGAAATACAGTGATACTTTCAAGTAAAGATGCTAAGATTGATGTTTTTCAAGTGGTTTACTTACCATCACATCCTGAGAAAAGCTGTGTCAAACAGATCTGTTAAGAAACTTTCAGATACCTTACCTAATGAAGAGCCTCCTCCATGTATGAGCAGATGGCCAGAGCCTTGGATATTGTTGAAGACTGAATTATTCAGAAAGGTGCAGTAGAGAGATACAAGGAAGGAAAGTGGAAGTCATTACACAGGTCAAAGATAATGCTTCTAATTCAAAAATATTACTCGTCCTATTCATATGAAAATATCTTTCAAAATATGCATCATGGTGGACAGGAAATGTTATGAATAGGTATGCCATTGATACCAAAAAAGGGGGCATTTTCCTTGAGGGAAAGGATCAAGCAACAAAACAATATCACATGCCAAAGGTCCAAAGAAGCGCTTTTCAAGAAATGGTGTTCAAAGTTTTCAAATATTTCTGGCGCATTATGAATGGTCTTTCCTTGATAAAAATCGCCAAGAGGGGTAAACAGTGAACATAGCCTAGTTAGGAAATGGTTCTATTGACAAAAAAGGGGTCAACACACTGGTCAAAGCAATATAATGACTGTGTATCAAAGAGCCCTGTTTTCCTATTTTACAAGCTTATCTGTTCAGATAAACAAGGCAAATGGGTATACAATCTTATGAATAGGCAGAAGAAGTTTGTTTTGATAAATTGTCACTGTTTATATGTCTTAAAACAAATACAGCTGTCATCATTCCAAAGGGCAGATGTAGCACAGAAATACATGGAAAGAAAACCAGCAGACAGGGCTTTTTAAATTCTGTCACCAAGAAAATATCCCCTTTTAAGTTATTGTTCATTATGTTCCAAAGGTCATTCAGCATATGATCATTGTTTGGATAGTTTAAAAAGAAGCACAATATTTTATTATTTAAAAGAACAAAGGTATTATATACTACACCTACAGTGATTTGAACACCTAGAATGAGGTAAAGGATGAAGAAACTCAGCGAAAAACAAGAGCCGTCTCAGAGCAAAGGCACCACAAATTACCCGTATTATTAAAACACAGAAAGGCATGAAGAGGAGCTTGTTGAGTTGTCATACAAGGTTTCTAGCTCTGTGGTCGTAATCATTGCTCGGGTTTACATATTCAAAATGAAAAGCCCACAGTTTAAACACAAAACAAAGTTGAAAATCAATGTTACTTTCAAAGTTTAATGACCGTTGGAGATTTGTTGTGACATGACATCAAAGAGTAAGTGAGAGTAAAGATTTCATTTTCAAAAACTGAAGACGAATCCTGGTCTCCCTAGCACCAAAGCAAGAAATTTTTGGTCAACTTGCAGAGGTTTGGCACCGTTTGGGGCCGCGCGACGCGCCTGGCGGAAATTTTCGACGGGCCGCCTTCGTTAGCGCGACGCGCCTGTACAGTGGCGCGACGCGCCTGTACAGGCCGCCCGACCACCCGACAGGCCGACTCGATAGGGCTGTATGCGCGACGCGGTGGCTTCAAAAGAGTGCCGCGCAGCTTTTGAAGACCCCTGGTGCTACTCCGGCCCTGCACAAGGGTTGTTCATCAATCTTAAAGGTATTTCTCATACATTTTACCATGTTATTCAAAAAAAACCTCGAGGCTACAGGGGAGAGCTGTTGATTGACTGCTTTGTGTTGTTCAAAACCTATTTGGCAAGTGCTATTCATCCTAACAGAGGTTTTCATAATATCACCAGAGGGCTGCATTCATAAGGGACCATTTATTGTTTTAAAAAGAGAAAACTCATATAACCCCTGTCTAAAAGCTCTACAGTCTTCTAAAAACTCTGTCAGTTTTTGCTCCAATACTGTGTATTGACAGTCTAAGCATATGTGGGGTAGTTTGCTTGAGATGCAAACAGTGGAAAGTGGGCACACCTGTACAGGACAGAATTGTTAAATGATTATAAGCCTCCTAGGAGCTAGGTGTGTTGGTTGGCATCTAAGACTTCAAAAAACAGAGTAATTATTGGCATTTTCTCACAGCACACTTTTTAGCAGACTGCCCCTCTTTCACTGTGTTTTTTCACTACTGTGAATTTGTTGAACATAAATTTTCCAAAGGTGCAGGGCCACTTTCTAAAGGACAGGTTCTTGATGATTGAATTTTAACATTGGAGACGGAGGTACAAGGGTGGTGGTTGATTTCTTAACTTCACAAGTGAAAGGTGTTCATCATAAAACATTGTACACTGATTTTTCACCTAACCTAGGTCTGCCCTTCTTTTCACTACATTGTATCATGTTGAAGAGTTGTTGACTGTGATATTTTTCAAGAAGAAGACATGAAGAGCAGGGTTTTAAAATTTGAGTTTTGTTTTAGAAACACAAATGCAAGTGTTGGTTTGCCTCTAACAAATTCACAGGAGGAATGATTGCTCAACACTATATACAGGAAATTGACACAGGAGTTTGTCTCATCTTTACACATGGTACCATATTAAAAAGTTTGCCTGGCTGAAGTGCATCCAGAGTTGAAGGGCTGTTTTTAAGGAGTGCAGAGGTGGTTTATTCAAAGAAACATTGTTGCAATCCATCCTAACCACATTGTCTATCTGTCCAAACAGTCTAGTGACTAGTTCAATCCAGCAGAACATTTTTCATACAGTGAAGGCAGTTTGCCTCTTCCAAAGCTTGTTCAAGTCAGAATGCCTCCAAAGCAAGATCACAAGAGCGGTCCACATAAGAGATATGAGCCTATCTCCATAGAAGAAATCAATGCTCACCCATCTGTGCTTTTCAATTTCCATGAAGTAGGTTGTCTTGATTTCTGCCAGAGGATAGAAGAAGTCAAGAGTTTTTCGCCACTTACACATTTGTGCGCTTTGAGATTCAAGGACAAACACTTCCAATTGGCGGGTCTTGATTTCAAAATTTCTCCAAGGTATGTATCCAAGGCTACCAAGATCCCGTATCATGGTTAAAAGTGGTTTAAACAAGCTCATATTGATCTAGAGGATTATAAACCTTTCATCAAGCCTGAACATAGGGAAACCATCACTGCCATTTTCCCTTTTTCCTATCTTCTTGACAGTTATGCTCCGCTGATGAAAGCCATAATGAGATATTTCACTTGTGAAGGGAGGTTTAACCGAATTTATGCCTATCATGTCCGCTTGTTGATGCATTTTACCAGAAGCAGGCAACTAAACCTTCCATAATTTTTGTCCAAAAGCATAGATAAAATGGCTTCTACTGTCCAAAAGAAGGCTCCACCTCAGCAAATCCCTTCTCTCTTTCATCATTCCTTCATCAAGATTATCTTCTTACACCAGATGGAGAAGAAATGGGTTTAATGGGATTCATTCATTAGCCATTCATATTTCGCCACTGTCCCTCCTGTTCATGTGTCTCCTACTCAGCCTGTCCATCGCCCAATGCCTTTGTCTAGTAGGCCTACCCCTAAAAAACTCAAAATGACCACTGGGCAGCCAAGTCAACAGGGAGAAGGAGAGGGCAGTGAACCACAGGGAGAAGGAGAAGGCAGTGGACAGTAGCAGTTGGAGGTTGAGGAACAGCAACAGCTAGAGGTTGAGGAACAACAACAGGTACAGGAAGAGGGACAGCAGCAGACAGCATTTGAGGAGCAGCAAGTTGGGCAGACAATTGAAGCACCTTCTGAGCCACAAACTGGACAGGATGTTGAGGAAGGACAACAAGCTGAAGCTGCCACCTTGACAGTGACCAAAAATGTTCCTAGAAAGAGGAAATTGCCCAAAAAGACAACTTCTAGCTTGCCAAGGAGAAAAAGCGCCAGATTGGCCTTCAAAGGCAAAAGCATAATTGGAGAAAGTGCCGAGCATGGAGGTAAATCAGCTGTCATCCCTATCCCAAGTGATGACAGTGATAACGAGGCCCGCATCCTTGAAAACCTCCTCATTCACAAAGAGGGGCAAATTGAGGTGTTACAAGAAGACCTTCAAAGGGCAAGGAATTTCAACCACTTCTTGGAGGTTGAAAACAAACAAATGAAGTATCATACAACTATTCATGAGGCAAGGGCGATCAAGTATAAGAAAGAGGCAGAAAAGGCGCAAGCAAGAATTGAAGAGCTCATTAGCGAGTTTGATGATGAAGAGGAGGAAGACCAGCCTAGGCGAAAGAGGCCTAGGACCATCGGGCTTAGAAGAGCCTTGGAGAAACAGAGAGCAGAAGAACAAGCTCATTTCGAAGCCTTTCCTCTCACTGCCCTCCTTGAGCAGGAAATTGAGGAAAACAAAGAAGCATGGCTTGAGAGAGCTAACCAGCATTTGGAATTAAAGCTTGAGAAGGCAAATAGGGATCTTGAGCTGCAGAGGAAGAGGACACACCACTTCCAAAAGCTAAATCAGTTTGCCCGGCGCAAACTAAAGGCAGCACAAGAAAAGCTGAAGAGATTAAAGGGGAAGCGCCTAGCACGGAAGGAAGCAAAAAGCATATCAGCCCTTGATATTTTGGCCTTAGCTTCGGAGCATGTTTCTATGGACCCTTGAGGGTCATGCATGCCAGTTTTGGGCCTGTTTCGGCAACTTTTTGTTTTTTGGCATTTTTTGGGTTTTTGGCCAAAAACTCATAAATTCGCCATTTCAGTTTGATGAGTTGTCAAGGGAGAAGGATGATACCGATGGATGCCATAATTCCATGAGCAGGTCTCCAGCAATTTTCAGGACATTTGAGGATCATTCGCCCCCTCAAATTGGCGAAAAACACCCTCTTTTTGCACATTATGCCCGCCATATCAGCAGCCTGCTATTTTCTGGGTTTTTGTACACAGGTACAGTTTTGAGGGACTTTCAGAGATCAGATTGAGGTGATTTTACTTGCGCCGGAAAGAAGACACAGAGAGCTTTCCAACGGGCCATCATGAGCCTCATTCCGACACCGGGAAGGCTTCCATTTTCCTTCAGCAAGTCAGGGGACCTTTTTCAGGCATAAATATGAAGTATTTTTGTAATTTTTGAACTCCAAAAATCTGCTTTTCCCAAATGTGCGTTTAGCTTTTTTTATACTTGGGAAATGATGTAAAGTCAATATAATTTCTGTTTTTAGCAGTTTTTAGATATTTTATGGGATATTTTGTGCCTTGGGCTTTGCAAAGCCTCAAGGACAAATTTAGATATTTTGACTTGGCCAATGGGATAGCTAGTTGCTCCATGAGGTTTTCCTTCCTTAAGCCTATTTATTCCATGGATTTCATTGTAAACAAGAGAGGCTGAACTTGAGAGAAGAATTAATACATTGGTCATATGAGCTTTGAAGAATACACTTGAGTTATGATTTTTGGACTGCCTCTTGGATGCTTTTGAGGAATGATGAAGGATTGTTGATGGATTCCTTGACATGGTAGAATGGTATAGTGTTTCTTGATATGTTTTGTCTTATAGTTTTCATTCATACTACATATTTCTTGCTGCTATAGATCAGTAAAGATTGATTTTGAGATATGCCCATGGAGGCACCTCAAAATCCCTGAATCTTCATAGCTTGATGTTTTCTTCTCCCTTAGTTATGCTAAAGAATTCTTAGCTGCTCTTTAGTAACCTAAGGTATTGTTGCTAAGTTTTATTCATAAGTTCTATGTATTTTGAGTAGGATGTATGGTTTTCCCTACCTACCTATCAGCTGCCCATAGTTCAGTCCATAAAACTTTCTCTTTGACTGATTTGTTGATCATCTTGTTGAACCAAGGAGGCCTAGTCCCGATCTAGCCCTTTGCCTAAAACTATGAAAACTTGTTTGTCCAAGTGCCCAATGACTTAGAGACTATGTTTAGGCGTTCCGGCGTAGTTTATGAGTTGTTAGTTTGTCTCATGTGTTTTCCCCAAAGTCTGATAGCCATTTCCTGAAGTTAGAGGGTCTTATACCTCTATGTATGGCTGGAATGTTTGATTTCTATGTATTAATTAGCTTGTAGTTATACTTAGCATGATTAATGGCTTCCTATTACATGTTCATGTCTGCTATTAACTAGTTACACTTGAAATCCCTTGTCTTTCACCAACTTATTGTCCATTTAATCCATTTTGCCCAGAGATCCCTTCTACCGTGAATCAAATCAGCCCTACAACAGCTTTACATCATCACTTCATAGCTTCCTTGACCTGTTTGACCCCATAGCCCAATTTATCTACACCTTGTTATCCAGTTTATGTATTTGATCAGTTTCATCCCTCACAAACTTAAAAACTAAAAAAACCAAAAACACACTTCATAACTAGCCTAATATCAGAACATCACAAGTAAACACACTGACATCTTTTACACATATAAGAGAGAGCCCTCTCTGAGTCCAGGAAGGCTAGGTCCTTGGGCTCCAAAGCTTGGTTTGATGTTACATCGTCATTTGGCTAGCCAATCGGCCAAATCACGGGACCCTAACATAATGGCGATCACGGTGGGACCCTGAGTAACAAAAGCTTAGTTTCCCTCATCTTTAGAAGCCCTTAAGAATACTATCTGATTGACTTATCCCACTGCTCACTAACATAGTGACACTCACAGTAGGACCTTTCGAGTTAGTGGCAATCTAAGTACAACTTAGTAACTCCCGAAGTCTCAATCAAGCTTAGTAAACTTAGAGATTGTTTGAAGAGTAGAAAATAGCTCTTTCACCATCTTAGCAAAATGATGAGTCAGTTATAGGAAACTCTTCCAAACCTTGTAGGCACATAAAACTCAAAAAACCCCAAAAAACACTCCCTTAGATTGGCTTTTGACATTACTGGTGGTGGACCATACAAGTATATCTCAAAACAACTGATATTCCACCTGGCGACTCCACTAACTTCTAGTGAGCCTTACTATTTTACCAAATTCTAGGCTACTATCCGATAGACCTATCCCATCACTCACTAACATAGCGGGAGATGATAAGACACTGAGTACATAATAGTCCAGCAAACTCTTATAGACTCTTTGATCTTTTAGATACCATAAACAGGCAAGCAGTCCATAGACCCATTTAGAGTAAACTCTTTTTGTTATCATCACCCTAGCAAAGTGTTGAAACAAGTCTAGGATACTTTGAAAACATAGGCTGCACATAAAACTCAGAAAATCCATAAACATTCTCAGAATAGTTACTGTTGGTGGACCATAGCTACCTTCACAAAAACAACCCATTTTCACATGGCGACTCCACTAATCCATCCTTTTACTTTTGACCATCCTTCGCCTTAGTAGAACCTTAGAAAAATCACCCATCTAGAATATTCACCAATACCATTCTCTCTAAACTCTGGATCTAAAATCTGGCTTCACGAAGAATCAATACCAGATCTCATCCAGACCCAGATCCCCCTATCATAGTGGATGACCCAGAGAAGATTCTGTGGCAAGCTTCCGAAACTGATCATCTAGCTACTGGTAGACCCATCCGTAGAACAAGATCTGTGCCTAAACATCGCACTATCCTACTAGATTCACCTTTGGAACTAGAGTCATCACACACTCTTCCCAAAAGCAAATCATATAGTAAGATAAAATTCGACGATCTTGAAACCCTAGACCCACCACAGAGTCCTATTAGAGAAGCTTCACCCACTACTCCCCCTGATTCCCAGCTTCTTTATCAATTTGGCTCCTATCATCCCAGATCTGCTCAAAACCAGATCACTAGTCCAAGTTCATCCACCACACCTGGTCAAATCGCCACTGTTCAAAACACTTCATTTCATCCTATGAGTCCTCATCTTGTACATCATCCATTAGCTCCAGTCATGGCTGCCTGGTACGCACTTTTGGTGTTACCACCACCCTTGGCTCCTCTCCCAAACAAATATCAACACAAAATCCCACACTTTACTGGAGAAGACACCACCACACCTCAACAGCATATAAGTAGAATGACTGATGCTTATGAATACCTAGAGGTACAAGACGAGACTGTCAGAATGAGAGTATTTTCCCAAAGTCTTGGTGGTGAACCCAAAGCATGGTTCAAAAGCTTAGCTCGAAACAACATCCATGATATCCCCAAACTACATCAAGTCTTCAGAAATAGGTGGGAAGTCTGAAGAAACCCCATTCAAATCCTGTCAGAATATAACAATCTAAAACGGGAAAATGGGGAAAGTGTCCAAGCTTATTGCACTAGATTCAACAGTGTATATAACTCCCTACCACCTCATTTCAAACCTCCACTTGGTCTAGCCTTGGAAAAATTCCTCGAAGGTTTCGATCCGGACATGACATATCATCTGAGAGATAAGGATCCCCCTACCTTGGAGGAAATGCAACAAATAGCCATAAAAGCAGATGCTAACTTAGCAGAAAAGAGGTCTAGGACTAGATCAGAAAGGAAGGTCACATATAGAGACGAGGTTTCCACCTCATCACCTTCCCTAGATCCTAGAATAGATGACTTAGTCAAATCCATGGCTAAAATGTGGGAAAAGATAAATGAAAAAGCTCCTGTTAGGGAAAACCAACCAAACCCTCCGATCAGAAACCGAAACCAAAACTTTAGGAGGGAACAGCCCCAAAACAGACCAAGGGAAAATGACCAACAGATTAGGCCACCATTCAATGAAAACTATGTGGAAGAGGATGATAGGGATACAGAACCTCTTGATGAAAGTCATCTAAATCTCGTAGGGTCTGATAATGAAAGCGAGGTATACCTCACTGCAGAAGAACAAGAGCTATGTTCTCCTAATCAGGATGAGACCAACTATGAAGATCTCGACGATCCTGCCTTAGACTTTCAAAATGCCATAATAGAAGCTCACCGGCAGTATAATCTTAGAAGTAGAAAAAACCAAAACCATTCCAAAAAGAATAGCCCTGACCATACCAAAATATCTGATAAAATCCTAAATGAGACCATGGATAATAGCAAAATTAGGGCCCAAAAGACTGACCAAAACAAAGGTAAAGCCATTCAGACAAGTATTAGCTCAGATATTCCTAGTACCTCTACAGAAACCCCAAAGTTGACTGTATCAAAAGAAGTCCCAAGCCAAAGTCAGCAAATTAAGAACATAGAAAAGGTTATGTTTGAGAAAGCTTAAACAAATCTGCCCAAACTACCTATTCATTTTAGCTTCGAAGGGGAAATTTCCAAAATCAAAATTACCATACCCCTTACAGAGCTAATAACTATAGATAGGTATAGATCTCAAATATTCAAAGTCTTTGACCTAGAGAACAAGGCTGATACCTTGAATCTAACTGACGACAAACCCGAGCTTTTATTTGGCCCTAAAGTAGAAGGTGAATACCAAGAAGGATCTATTTCTCCTTTCTACATAAGCTTAAACATCCAGGACAAAATATTACATAATGCCATGTTAGATTCTGGTGCCTCCCATAACCTCATGCCTAAAGCAGTCATGGAAAACCTAGGACTGGAAGTGACCCAACCTTACAAAAACCTGTATTCTTTCGACTCGAGTCAGGTCAAATGTTTAGGTTTGATAAAAAATCTAGACTTTGCCCTAACACAACTACCAGCCAAAAACTTAGTCATGGATGTAGTAGTGGCTGACATCACACCCAAGTATGGAATGCTACTATCAAGAGCATGGGCTGCCAAAATACAAGGTAGCCTTCAAATGGATATGTCATTCGCTACTATCCCGGTTTTCAACCAAACTAGGAGGTTATACCGAGAGGCTCGCATGAAATACATGGTTAGCAACAGAGATAAGCCAAACAATACCCCCATCTATTCCATTCATTCCAATTTAGATTCTTTTATCTTATACAATGAAGATGATATAAACAAGCAGATAAAAGAAAATGAAGACATGTCCAAACCATTACTGAATGAAGAAATTGATGACCAAAGTCCCAAGAAACCTGAGAAACAGCTTAGTACCATGTATGAAAAAGAAACTCTTTGGAGTATAAGCTTTGATGGTTCTTGTGGCAAGACATGTTTAGGAGCAGGCATCTGGATACACAATACTAAAGAAGGTCATTCTTTCAGATTAGAATTCCAATGTACAAATAACATTGCGGAATATGAAGCCCTTCTCATTGGTCTACACATGCTTAGAGACTTAGGTGCCAATAGAATAGCAGCTCAAGGAGACTCAGAGCTTGTAATCATGCAAATCAAAGGTGAATATTCAGCCAAGAACCCAAGACTGAGAGAATATAGGAATGCAGCTTTGGATATCCTTAAAACTTTTGAAAAATATGAACTCACCTATATCCCTAGGATTCAAAACAATCTAGCAAATGAGCTTGCCTTTGCTGCAAGCACTAGCCAAATACCATGTATGAGTGAGCAATATGACATCCAAGTGAAACACCGCCCTACTATACCAGATAATCTTGACCATTGGAAAGTATTCCAAGATGATGATCAAATTGATGATTTCCTCCAATCTAGGAATGAGTTTGAAATAACCAAAATAGACTCTGGAGATGAAGAAAGGAAACCCAACCTAAGTCAAGACCAAGAATTAAATTTACCTTTGTGGACCAATCTAAACCTGGTAGACCATCCATGTGATAGAGAGATAGAGAAGACATTGACCAAAGAGAACTCGAAGTCTTACACTGTGAGAATGACACCATACCCAGAGGGCTCGCACCTTTAGAAGAATTGTTTGACTTTAATGATGTGGCCAAAAAGCCTAAAATGGAATCTACAGAAGATGACATAGAGGAATACAACATAGGAAGCCCAGAAGAGCCAAAAAACATTAAACTATCCAAAACCCTCCCACCTAACATAAAACATAGGTACATAAATCTATTCAAAGAATTTAAAGATGTGTTTGCATGGGGGTACCAAGATTTGAAGTCATATGATACCAGCATCATCCAACATAAAATTCCCCTTAAAGAAAACCAAAAACCTTTTAAACAGAAGTTAAGAAGGATAAACCCAGTATTACTCCCATTGGTTGAAAAGGAAATTAAAAAGATGTATGATGCCGGGATAATAGTATCTCTCCGATACTCCGAGTGGGTCTCAAATTTAGTATCAGTTAGGAAAAAGACTGGTGAAATCAGACTCTGCATAGATTTCCGAAACCTGAATAGGGCATGTCTGAAAGATAACTACCCTCTGCCCAAAATGGACCACATACTTCAGAAAGTCGTAGGCGCCAAAAGAATCTCGTTGCTCGATGGTTTTTCTGGTTATAACCAAGTATTGGTTTATCCTACCGATCAACATAAGACAGCTTTCACCACCCCTTGGGGCACTTTTATGTACGTTAAAATGCCTTTTGGACTGATGAATGCTGGCGCTACATTTCAAAGAGCCATGGACATAGCCTTCTCAGAAGACATAGGTGTTTTTATAGTCATATATCTTGACGATATAACAGTATATTCTAAATCAGATGAAGAACATCTAGTACACTTAAGAAAAGTTTTCAACAAATGCAGAAAGTATGGGTTATCCTTAAACCCCAAGAAAACACTCTTCGGTCTAGAAGAAGGGAAACTCCTAGGTCACATTATTTCGGAAAAAGGAATCAAAATAGACCCACAAAGAATCGAAGGAATCCTACAGATAAGTCACCCCAGAAACATTAAGGAGTTACAGTCCTTTATCGGCAAGATAAATTTCTTGAGAAGATTCATCCCAAACCTTGCTGAGCTCCTGAAAGAAATCACAAATATGTTAAGAAAGGAGGTCGGGGTTAAATGGACTATAGAATCCAAAAAATATTTTGAACTAATTAAAAGGGCCTTAACTGAAACACCTGTATTAATAAGCCCTGACTTTACCAAATATTTTTACATTTTTTCATTTGCCTCAGAACAGACAATAGCTGCGGTGTTGTTGCAAAAAAATGCAGCTGGGCAAGAGCAACCCATTGCCTTTTTTAGCAAGTCCCTAAGAGATGATCCCTTAAAATATAACATCATGGAAAAACAGGCATTTGCATTGGTAAAAGCACTGAAAGATTTCCGAGTTTACATCCTGCATTCTCATGTCATAGCTTTTGTCCCTAATACTGTTGTCAAGGACATTCTGAACCAAGATCCCGATGGTAAAAGGGGAAAGTGGATTGCTATCATCCTAGAATATGAATTAGAAATCCGGCCTACCAAACTAGTTAAAGGGCAAGGACTTGCAAGACTAATGGCTGAAACCAACCTCCAAGCTTTAGATATAAATTTTGTCGATACCTTAGAAGAACAGGAAGAGTGCACACTTCCCCCTATCAGTCAAATATTTATGGATTCACCTTGGTATGCAGAAATTCTTTATGTATTAACTTATATGAATGCTCCTTCAACTTTATAAAAAACAAAAGCAAGATTCCTCAAACAAAAATCTTTAAAGTTTTGCATAATAGATAGTTTTCTGTATTGGAAAAACCCCACTGGTATGCTGCTTAAATGTTTGCTTGAGTCTGATGCAGAGAAAATTATGCACGAAATGCACGAAGGTGAATGTGGGGGCCATCTCTATTGGAAAACCACTGCAAACAAAATCCTTAGAGCCGGTTATTATTGGCCTACCTTGTTCCTTGATACTCACAAACTAGTTATGACATGCCATAAATGTCAAATTTTTTATGGCAAGAAAAAGCTTTTACCTTTTCCCTTACATCCCATTATAGTAGAAGGACCCTTCTAGCAGTGGGGTTTAGATTTCATTGGAGAAATTCATCCCTCATCATCCGCCTAACATAAATGGATTCTTATAGCCACTGATTACTTAACCAAATGGATAGAAGCCATACCTTCCCGGAACGCTACTGATTCAGTCATCATTTCGTTCCTAGAAAACAATATCCTATCTAGATTTGGCTGTCCCAGGAAGATCATTACAGATAACTCCGCCGCCTTCTCCTCCAAGAAAATGATAGACTTCTGTCACAAATACCATATTTCATTAGGACATTCCACAACCTATTACCCTCAAGGTAATGGTTTAGTCGAGTCTTCTAACAAAAGCCTAGTCAACATTATCAAAAATCTTCTTGAACAAAATCAAAAGGCATGGCATGGGAAATTAGTACACGCCTTATGGGCTGATCGATTAACCACCAAAAAATCCATAGGTATGTCTCCTTACCAGCTAGTTTATGGTCTGGACGCCATTTTCCCAACATCTCTAGGAGTTCCAGTAATGAAACTATTACAAGAAGTCCAAATAGAAGAAAATGACATGCAAAGGAGAGTAAATCAGACTATCCATTTACAAAAAACCAGAGAAGAAGTTTACCAAAAGGCTCAGTTAGCACAAGACAAAATAAAACAAATTTTTGATAGGAGAACTAAGGAAGATGATTTTCAGATTGGAGATAAAGTGTTAAAATGGGATTCTAGAAGAGAAGATAAAGGTAAACATGGCAAATTTGAAAATTTATGGAAAGGGCCTTACATCATCAGTTCAGTCAGTGGAAATAATGCTTTCTTCTTGCAAGAACCTGATGGGACTGAAATTTTTGGGGGTCCTGTGAATGGCAGGACATTGAAACATTATTTTTGTCAGGAGCTCCATTTTTGAGTTTGAAACACTTTCAGTCATTGTACATACCATTGTTTGAAATATTGAAAAAATAGAAAAGTCAAAAACAATAAAAGATAGGAAAGTCAAAAACAGTAAAAAGCAGAAAAGAGGGCAAGTGAAGATAGAACAAAGGCCCCATGTTCCAAAAAATAGTCTTTCAGAAAGCGAGCAAGTCTAAATGCCGCTACTAGTACTTCAATGTCTTGTTCAACTATCTAGCCTAATCATAGCCGAGCATGTTTAAATTTATTTGCTGATAAGTTAGTGAGTGCAAAAGATAGTCAACATTGTGTAAGATTGACTTATCACAGAGTTTAGATTAGGGAGAGATTCTGGTTCCACATGCCTAAAACAGAACCAAAGAGAGAAGCGAGGGATGAAAAACACATTGTACATCTTAGCCCTGCTTCTCTAGTTTCTTTTGTTGCAAAATAACATTTGTGTGCAGCTTGTCTTTTATGCCGCAAATGCATGACAAATCAGACTGCCTAATCCTGATTTGATCATTTTTAAATTTCATGTTGTAGATTAGAGAATGAAATCCTATCAAACTGCTTAATCTTGACAGTTGATCTAGCATAGGTAGAGTAATGAAGGAGTTCATCAGCTTAATCTGAACTCCCGGCATATATAAGAGTAGAAATAGATAGGTTCATTTTGCAAAAAGAAAAAATATGCATTGTCAAAAGGTTGCTAGTTCAAATGCGCCCAAGAGAAGAAAAAATGTTAGGAAAGATAGTGGGGTAGGTAGAAGTATCATTGATGTTAACCATGCTGTCACTTTTCAGAAATAACATCAAGAGAAGGGTAAATTTTGCGCCAATGGATAAGGCACTAGTCTTCATAAGCCAAAGATCTAAATTCTGGACACCTCCTGACGAGGAGCTGCCCTCCCCAAATGGAGCCACTGTTAGCCATCAGTATTTTTTACATGTTAGTGATGACTATATCTACAGCTGAGTTTTCTAGAAACTGATTTCCTTATGTCAATATGTCATCCAGAAAACCCTCCTAAAACTTTTTTCGCCCTTCTACCTTTTTAGTTCGCCCATGTCGAAATCAAAACCTCATTATCACAATCCTATCTAGCTTCAGCCTTATTGGTCTGCCCATCAGCCTTAAAAGGAAAATCCACATCTGTTTCAAAAGTCTCCCCTATGTTAGGAAGTGGCGCTCTAAGACATTTCACCCTTGGCGATCCTCAAAAAGCCAAAAAGCCTCCATCTGCAACAGACCTTCCATGACTGACCTCTTACTTTGCAAATGAAATTGACAAACAGCCCTAAGTCGCGCCACTCACATCCCCTAGATCTCAGCACTGCATAAACCCCAATCTCAAGCTGACTATTAGGTTTCTCTCAGTTTTCTATGGTTTCTACAAAGGCAGGAAATATAATTTCATCTCATGGAGGAAATTCTTGAATTTATAGTTAGAGGAACAGCTGCTTCTAAATGTAACTTGAGCCTGAGATTTGCCTGCAAAACAGAAAGCTACTCATCCAGACTTTACAGTTCTTTCCATCATGAAAATCACAGAAAGACACCACTGTCACAGCAAACTGGCAAATGGTCATGGCCCAGAACCTCCTTCATTTACAAGCAGAGGGTTAGGGCGCCTCCTTCATCCACAAGCAGAGGGCGCTGGCCAGTATTGACTTTGAAGATTTGCAAAAGTCCAGGTTTGCCTTGAACTGAAACAAATGAAACAGGGACTCCAGGTTTTATGAATATGACTGATGATCATAACAGGAATATAGTTGAAACATGCTAGCTCAAAGGAAAGGAGAGTCTGGTCTGATAAAGAAGGTCATCTGAAGCTTTCAAGTCATATGAATTGATGAACTTTAGAAAGGCCTGTCATTAGTAAAAATTCCAATCATAATAAGCCTGTTTGTCCACAAGATCAAATGGAGTAGATGCTGACAAAAATGCCATTACACAGGCAAGAAGAAAGTTCTTGGTTTTTCAAAAGTCACTGACCTCCATAATCACAGAGACTATCCTTCAAATGGTTTGTCATGAGATGACCAAAACAGATGATGATACTTCAGTCACCCTTAGAGCAGTGCAGAGAAACAGTGTCACTGTGGCTAGGGTTTCTTCTGAAATACAGTGATGCTTGCAAGTAAAGATGCTAAGATTGATGTTTTTCAAGTGGTTTACTTACCATCACATCCTGAGAAAAGCTGTGTCAAACAGATTTGTTAAGAAACTTTCAGGCACCTTACCTGATGAAGAGCCTCCTCCATGTATGAGAAGATGGCCAAAACCTTGGATATTGTTGAAGACTAAATTAGTCAGAAAGGTGCAGTGGAGAGATACAAGGAAGGAAAGTGGAAGTCATTACACAGGTCAAAGATAATGCTTCTAATTCAAAAATATTACTCTTCCTATTCATATGAAAATATCTTTCAAAATATACATCTTGGTGGACAGGAAATGTTATGAATAAGGTATGCCATTGATACCAAGAAGGGGGCAGTTTCCTTGAGGGAAAGGACCAAGCAACAAAACAATATCACATGCCAAAGGTCCAAAGAAGCGCTTTTCAAGAAATGGTGTTCAAAGTTTTCAAATGTTTCTGGCGCATTATGAATGGTCTTTCCTTGATAAAAATCGCCAAGAGGGGAAAACAATGAACATAGTCTAGTTATGAAATGGTTCTATTGACAAAAAAGGGGTCAACACACTGGTCAAAGAAAAATAATGACTGTGTATCAAAGAGCCCTGTTTTCCTGTTTTACAAGCTTATCTGTTCAGATGAACAAGGCAAATGGGTATACAATCTTATGAATAGGCAGAAGAAGTTTGTTTTGATAAATTGTCACTGTTTATGTGTCTTAAAACAAACACAGTTGTCATCATTCCAAAGGGCAGATGTAGCACAGAAATACATGGAAAGAGAACCAGCAGACAGGGCTTTTAAAATTCTGTCACCAAGAAGATATCCCCTTTTGAGTTATTGTTCACTATGTTCCAAAGGTCATTCATCATGTGATCATTGTTGGATAGTTTAAAAAGAAGAAGCACAACCTTTATTATTTAAAGGAACAGGGGTATAGTATACTACACCTACAGGCAGGGATTTGAACACCTACTGTAGGTAAAGGATGAAGAAACTGCCGAAAACCAAGAGCTGTCAGAGCAAATTGACAAACTACCTGTATTATTAAAACACAGTAGCAGAAGTGATGTGGAGTTTGTTGAGTTGTTTGTCAAGGTTTAAAGCTCGGGGTCAGAGTCATTGCTCGGGTTTACATATTCAAAATGACAAGCCCACAGTTTAAACACAAAACAAAGTTGAAAATCAATGTTACTTTCAAAGTTTAATGACCGTTGGAGATTTGTTGTGACATGACATCAAAGAGTAAGTGTGAGAGTAAAGATTTCATTTTCAAAAACTGAAGACGAATCCTGGTCTCCCTAGCACCAAAGCAAGAAATTTTTGGTCAACTTGCAGAGGTTTGGCACCGTTTGAGGCCGCACGACGCGCCTGTTTTTTTGGGCGACGCGCCTGGCGGAAATTTTCGATGGGCCGCCTTCGTTAGTGCGACGCGCCTGTACAGTGGCGCGACGCGGCTGTACAGGCCGCCCGACCACCCGACAGGCCGACTCGACAGGGCTGTATTCGCGACGCGCTGGCTTCAAAAGAGTGCCGCGCAGCTTTTGAAGACCCCTTGTGCTACTCCGGCCCTGCACAAGGGTTGTTCATCAATCTTAAAGGTATTTCTCATACATTTTACCGTGTTATTCAAAAAACACCTCGAGGCTACAGGGGAGAGCTGTTGATTGACTGCTTTGTGTTGTTCAAAACCTATTTGGCAAGTGCTATTCATCCTAACAGAGGTTTTCATAATATCACCAGAGGGCTGCATTCATAAGGGACCATTTATTGTTTTAAAAAGAGAAAACTCATATAACCCCTGTCTAAAAGCTCTACAGTCTTCTAAAAACTCTGTCAGTTTTTGCTCCAATACTGTGTATTGACAGTCTAAGCATATGTGGGGTAGTTTGCTTGAGATGCAAACAGTGGAAAGTGGGCACACCTGTACAGGACAGAATTGTTAAATGATTATAAGCCTCCTAGGAGCTAGGTGTGTTGGTTGGCATCTAAGACTTCAAAAAACAGAGTAATTATTGGCATTTTCTCACAGCACACTTTTTAGCATACTGCCCCTCTTTCACTGTGTTTTTTCACTACTGTGAATTTGTTGAACAGAAATTTTCCAAAGGTGCAGGGCCACTTTGTAAAGGACAGGTTCTTGATGATTGAATTTTAACATTGGAGACGGAGGTACAAGGGTGGTGGTTGATTTCTTAACTTCACAAGTGAAAGGTGTTCATCATAAAACATTGCACACTGATTTTTCACCTAACCTAGGTCTGCCCTTCTTTTCACTACATTGTATCATGTTGAAGAGTTGTTGACTGTGATATTTTTCAAGAAGAAGACCTGAAGAGCAGGGTTTTAAAATTTGAGTTCTGTTTTAGAAACACAAATGCAAGTGTTGGTTTGCCTCTAACAAATTCACAGGAGGAATGATTGCTCAACACTATATACAGGAAATTGACACAGGAGTTTGTCTCATCTTTACACATGGTACCATATTAAAAAGTTTGCCTGGCTGAAGTGCATCCAGAGTTGAAGGGCTGTTTTTAAGGAGTGCAGAGGTAGTTTATTCAAAGAAACATTGTTGCAATCTATCCTAACCACATTGTCTATCTGTCCAAACAGTATAGTGACCAGTTTCAATCCAGCAGAGCATTTCTACATACAGTGAAGGCAGTTGACCTCTTCCAAAGCTTGTTCAAGTCAGAATGCCTCCAAAGCAAGATCACAGGAGCGGTCCGCATAAGAGATATGAGCCTATCTCCATAGAAGAAATCAATGCTCACCCATCTGTGCTTTTCAATTTCCATGAAGTAGGCTGTCTTGATTTCTGCCAGAGGATAGAAGAAGTCAAGAGTTTTTCGCCACTCACACATTTGTGCGCTTTGAGATTCAAGGACAAACACTTCCGATTGGTGGGTCTTGATTTCAAAATTTCTCCAAGGTATGTATCCAAGGCTACCAAGATCCCGTATCATGGTGAAAAGTGGTTTAAACAAGCTCATCTTGATCTAGAGGATTATAAACCTTTCATCAAGCCTGAACATAGGGAAACCATCACTGCTATTTTCCCTTTTTCCTATCTTCTTGACAGCTATGCTCCGCTGATGAAAGCCATAATGAGATATTTCACTTGTGAAGGGAGGTTTAACCGAATTTATGCCTATCATGTCCGCTTGTTGATGCATTTTACCAGAAGCAGGAAACTAAACCTTCCATACTTTTTGTCCAAAAGCATAGAGAAAATGGCTTCTACTGTCCAAAAGAAGGCTCCACCTCAGCAAATCCCTTCTCTCTTTCATCATTCCTTGATCAAGATTATCTTCTTACACCAGCTGGAGAAGAAAGGGGTTTCATGGGATTCATTCATTAGCCATTCAGATTTCACCACTGTCCCTCCTGTTCATGTGTCTCCTACTCAGCCTGTCCATCGCCCAGTGCCTTTGTCTAGTAGGCCTACCCCTAAAAAACTCAAAATGACCACTGGGCAGCCAAGTCAACAGGGAGAAGGAGAGGGCAGTGAACCATAGGGAGAAGGAGAAGGCAGTGGACAGCAGCAGTTGGAGGTTGAGGAACAGCAGCAGCTAAAGGTTGAGGAACAACAGCAGGTACAGGAAGAGGGACAGCAGCAGACAACATTTGAGGAGCAGCAAGTTGGGCAGACAATTGAAGCACCTTCTGAGCCACAAACTGGACAGGATGTTGAGGAAGGATAGCAAGCTGAAGCTGCCACCTTGACAGTGACCAAAACTGTTCCTAGAAAGAGGAAATTTCCCAAAAAGACAACTTCTAGCTTGCCAAGGAGAAAAAGCGCCAGATTGGCCTTCAAAGGCAAAAGCATAGCTGGAGAAAGTGCCGAGCATGGAGGTAAATCAGCTGTCATCCCTATCCCAAGCGATGACAGTGATAACGAGGCCCGCATCCTTGAAAACCTCCTCATTCACAAAGAGGGGCAAATTGAGGTGTTACAAGAAGACCTTCAAAGGGCGAGGAATTTCAACCACTTCTTGGAGGTTGAAAACAAACAAATGAAGTATCATACAACTATTCATGAGGCAAGGGCGATCAAGTATAAGAAAGAGGCAGAAAAGGTGCAAGCAAGAATTGAAGAGCTCATTGGCGAGTTTGATGATGAAGAGGAG
Source organism: Pinus albicaulis (assembly GCA_034641835.2). Classification (NCBI taxonomy): domain Eukaryota; kingdom Viridiplantae; phylum Streptophyta; class Pinopsida; order Pinales; family Pinaceae; genus Pinus; species Pinus albicaulis. Next base: position 528,381,589 of record CM076574.1, on the reverse strand, counting down.
GAAGACCAGCCTAGGCGAAAGATGCCTAGGACCATGGGGCTTAGAAAAGCCTTGGAGAAACAGAGAGCAGAAGAACAAGCTCATTTCGAAGCCTTTCCTCTCACTGCCCTCCTTGAGCAGGAAATTGAGGAAAACAAGGAAGCATGGCTTGAGAGGGCTAACCAGCATTTGGAGACGAAAATTGAGAGGGAAAACAGGGATCTTGATCTGCAGAGGAAGACGACACACCACTTCCAAAAGCTGAATCAGTTTGCCCGGCGCAAACTAAAGGCAGCACAAGAAAAGCTGAAGAAGGTAAAGGGGAAGCGCCTAGCACGGAAGGAAGCGAAAAGCATATCAGCCCTTGATATTTTGGCCTCAGCTTCGGAGCATGTTTCTATGGACCCTTGAGGGTCATGCATGCCAATTTTGGGCCTGTTTCGGCAACTTTTTGTTTTTTGGCATTTTTTGGGTTTTTGGCCAAAAACTCATAAATTTGCCATTTCAGTTTGATGAGTTTTCAAGGGAGAAGGATGATACCGATGGATGCCATAATTCCATGAGCAGGTCTCCAGTGATTTTCAGGACATTTGAGGATCATTCGCCCCCTCAAATTGGCGAAAAACACCCTCTTTTTGCACATTCTGCCCGCCATATCAGCAGCCTGCTATTTTCTGGGTTTTTGCACACAGGTATAGTTTTGAGGGACTTTCAGAGATCAGATTGAGGTGATTTCACTTGCGCCAGAAAGCAGAAATAGAGGGCTTTCCAACGGGCCATCATGAGCCTCATTCCGACACCGGGAAGGCTGCCATTTGCCTTCAGCAAGTCAGGGGACCTTTTTCAGGCATAAATATGAAGTATTTTTGTAATTTTTGAACTCCAAAAATCTGCTTTTCCCAAATGTGCGTTTAGCTATTTTTATACTTGGGAAATGATGTAAAGTCAATATAATTTCTGTTTTTAGCAGTTTTTAGATATTTTATGGGATATTTTGTGCCTTGGGCTTTGCAAAGCCTCAAGGACAAGTTTAGATATTTTGACTTGGCCAATGGGATAGCTAGTTGCTCCATGAGGTTTTCCTCTCTCAAGCCTATTTATTCCATGGGTTTCATTGTAAATCAGAGGCTGAACTTGAGAGAAGAATTAATACATTGGTCATATGAGCTTTGAAGAATACACTTGAGTTATGATTTTTGGACTGCCTCTTGGATTCTTTTGAGGAATGATGAAGGATTGTTGATGGATTCCTTGACATGGTAGAATGGTATAGTGCTTCTTAATGTGTTTTGTCCTCTAGTTTTCATTCATACTACATATTTCTTGCTGCTATAGATCAGTAAAGATTGATTTTGAGATATTCCCATGGAGGCACCTCAAAATCCCTGAATCTTCATAGCTTGATGTTTTCTTCTCCCTTAGTTATGCTAAAGAATTCTTAGCTGCTCTTTAGTAGCTTAAGGTATTGTTGCTAAGTTTTATTCATAAGTTCTATGTATGTTGAGTAGGATGTATGGTTTTCCCTACCTACCTATCAGCTGCCCATAGTTCAGTCCATAAAACTTTCTCTTTGACTGATTTGTTGATCATCTTGTTGAACCAAGGAGGCCTAGTCCCGATCTAGCCCTTTGCCTAAAACTATGAAAACTTGTTTGTCCAAGTGCCCAATGAATTAGAGACTATGTTTAGGCATTCCGGCATAGTTTATGAGTTGTTAGTTTGTCTTATGTGTTTTCCCCAAAGTCTGATAGCCATTTCCTGAAGTTAGAGGGTCTTATACCTCTATGTATGGCTGGAATGTTTGATTTCTATGTATTAATTAGCTTGTAGTTATACTTAGCATGATTAATGGCTTCCTATTACATGTTCATGTCTGCTATTAACTAGTTACACTTGAAATCCCTTGTCTTTCACCAACTTATTGTCCATTTAATCCATTTTGCCCAGAGATCCCTTCTACCGTGAATCAAATCGGCCCTACAGCAGCTTTACATCATCACTTCATAGCTTCCTTGACCTGCTTGACCCCATAGCCAAATTTATCTACACCTTGTTATCCAGTTTATGTATTTGATCAGTTTCATCCCTCACAAACTTAAAAACTAAAAAAACCAAAAACACACTTCATAACTAGCCTAATATCAGAACATCACAAGTAAACACACTGACATCTTTTACACATATAAGAGAGAGCCCTCTCTGAGTCCAGGAAGGCTAGGTCCTTGGGCTCCAAAGCTTGGTTTGATGTTACATCGTCATTTGGCTAGCCAATCGGCCAAATCACGGGACCCTAACAGAATCAATTCAAATTGATTATTCAAAGAAGACTTATGCAATTTGGAAAGAAAAATATACACACCTTTTTCTTGCTTTTGAGGAGCTCGATATTGAAATTGGATAATCTATATGATTGTAGCACTTCAATATTTGAATTTCAGTATCAACGGAGCCCTCTGAATTATATTTTGAATGCCACATGTCTAACCTGATTTGGATTCTCCAAGACAAAGTTGTGTCCAATCTCCCACAATGACCTAATTCTGGACTGGTTCAGTAGAGCGAACTTGTGTGACTTGCCACGTGTCAATTTTTTTTCATTTGTCTCTGAAATTGATAGCCAAGAAACTAAAGTCCGTTTAATTTCGACCAATTTTTACGGCACTCAAATCTGATGCCCAGAGAGAGAGTTATTGAACTTTTCCCACGATCACCTCTTTGAGATGAAATTCAGGAGCCTTAAAAAGCACTACCTTCCACAGATCATATCTCCAAAAATATTGTGAACCAAGATCTAAATTTTTTTGAAAAGTTTCCTCAGGATTTCAGCTTCGCACCATATGAATTTTAGATTTGGAGCCTTCGTAGAAAAAAATTTATAGTGAAAATTCCTCGATGACCTGTTTAGGAGCATGAAAAAAGGCCTAACTTCCACAGATGATATCTCCGAAAATATTGTGAACCAAGCTCTGAAATTCTTAGAAAACATTCCTCAAGATTTCGGCTTCGTACCCTAAAAATTTCAGCTTCTGAAACTTCGTAGAAAAAAATTTATAGCAAAAATTCCACGATGACCTTTTTGGAGCAGCGAAACCCTAGAATCCAAAGCTCTAATACCAAATGTTATGAAACCAGCTCCAAAAATAAAATAAAAGAGATATAAATGCCTTAGAAATAAGCCTCTTCGAGGGAGAAACCTCCAATACATTACATGAATGAACAATTCTTCGATGATACAATTTACAAAACCTCCTATCTATATATAGGAGTCCATGGGGCCATAATGTAATGCTAGTGGGCCACAATGTAATCCTAGCCGACCTAGCAATAATAATTTAAGGGAACAATAATAACAAAATTGGGGTTACAAGGGTACAATAATAACAATAAGGGGGTTACACTAACAACAATAAGGGGCTATACTAGTAATATAGGGACCTAACACAATCTTCTTTTGTCCTCCCTGTACAAAAATCCTTTTGTTTCCTTGCTGTTGTCTGCTGCTTCAGAGACACCCTTACCATTAGTATTCTGATGTATTCAATATCCATGTCTAGCTTATCCTCTAGCTGGAAATTATCTTTCCCTCTACTGTTGCTTTCAATCTCTGTCGCTACCAATATTGCTGCTCTTGTAGTCTCACATGCTATTAACATGTTTACTACTTCTGTAGGTGTCATCCTCCATGTTGCATCTGCTACCACCATGGGTGTTGCTTATGCCAATGTTGCCTCCGTGCAAACATCCTGAATATACCTTAGGATATTTCCCTCTGCAACACTCTTCTTTTGTTCACCATCTACAAATTCATTCTCAGAATACAATTCACCATTTAATTCCATACCAACAGTGACATACTCATCCAGTATACTAGTAAACAGAATGTGATTCTGCAAGCTAGTATCTGCTCCTCTCTTCTTCACAGATTTAGGAATCCCTTCTCCAGGGTCTTCAATCCCTTTCTCTTCCTCAAATGCTCCCAGCAAACAGTTCAGCCATTTCTCCTGTTTTTGTTTTACACCTTCAACATGCTGTAATTTAGACTCAACATTTTCTTCTTCTTTGTGGGAAATCTTCAGCAATTGCCTCTCATCCTCCTGATGGATTCTGGAAATCCAATCAAGTTCTCGAAGCTTTTCTTTCTCATATTTTGTCAGCATGGAATGCTAATTCCTCCTAACTTCAGCAGCTTCTAAAAATTGCTCTTCAGGCTGGCTTTGGCCTATCCAACTAGCCAACTCTTTTTTGTCAATGGTAGTGAAAAATCCTTGCATATGAGACGTGGTTGTCTCATCCTCCTTCAGCAACAGTTTTTCTTCCCTCAAGACAATTTCAAAGGATGAATTATCTCCTGCATCACCTGTACACATAAACAAACTGTCAGTGTTAAAACCATGAGACCCAATGGTCTCAATTGATGACCTGGTCACCAATTCTTCTCCCGACAATTCTAAGTCTGGTTCAAAGCTCAGAAATTCTTAATCATATTTCTCTTCAGCTGTCAGAGTCATCTCCATTTCTCCAATCACCATGTCCAAATGAGGATCCCTCACTATTTTTCCAGCCAACACTGTTTCCTTCTTATTCACCTCTCTGACAACTTCCAACTACTGTTCTTCCTCTTTCTCTGTATTATTAACACATGAATCATCAGCAGTAAAGTTCCAGTGCTTCAATGTCTCCTTTTCCTCTGACAACACATCAGTATGTTGTGCATAACTCCTTTCCAAATCTTCTGTTAGCACCTCAGCATGCTGATTTGCACCCTTCATGAGACTGTCAACTAGTCTTACTTTTCTTCCATCATCTGCTCCATAAACTCCATCCATGAAAATCTTCCTGCCTTGCTTCCCCAGAAACTTATCCAGTGCATAGGTCCTCTGCTTTTCCAATTCTCTTCTCTGGAAGTCCAATCTCCTATACAAATCAACAACTTCAATAGGAGTAGATTTAGGGAACCTTACACAACCTTTTATGCCTCTGCTGGTTCTTGACCAATCTTCTGCTGGCCCTTCTGTCTTGTTAGCCATCAGTATTTTTTACATGTTAGTGATGACTATATCTACAGCTGAGTTTTCTAGAAACTGATTTCCTTATGTCAATATGTCATCCAGAAAACCCTCCTAAAACTTTTTTCACCTTTCTACCTTTTCAGTTCGCCCATGTCGAAATCAAAACCTCATATCACAATCCTATCTAGCTTCAGCCTTATTGGTCTGCCCATCAGCTTTAAAAGGAAAATCCACATCTGTTTCAAAAGTCTCCCCTATGTTAGGAAGTGGCGCTTTAAGACATTTCACCCTTGGCAATCATCAAAAAGCCAAAAAGCCTCCATCTGCAACATACCTACCATGACTGACCTCTTACTTTGCAAATTAATTTGACAAGCAGCCCTAAGTCGCGCCACTCACATCCCCTAGATCTCAGCACTGCATAAACCCAACCTCAAGCTGACTATTAGGTTCTTCACAGTGTTCTATGGTTTCTACAAAGGCAGGAAATATAATTTCATCTCATGGAGTAAATGCTTGAATTTACAGTTAGAGGAACAGTTGCTTCTAAATGTAACTTGAGCCTGAGATATGTCTGCAAAACAGAAAGCTACTCATCCAGACTTTACAGCTCTTTCCAGCATGAAAATCACAGTAAGAAAGGGTCACCACTGTCTCAGCAAACTGGTAAATTGTCAAGGCCCAGAACCTCCTTCATTTACAAGCAGAGGGTTAGGGCGCCTCCTTCATCCACAAGCAGAGGGCGCTGGCCAATATTGACTTGGAAGATTGCAAAGGTCCAGGTTTGCTTTGTATTGAACAGTGAAACAATATCTTCAGGTTTTATGAATTTGAGTGATGGTCATAACAGGAACAGAGTTTGGAATATGCTAGGAAAAAGAGTCTGGTCTGATAAAGGAGGTCATCTGAAGCTTTCAAATCATGTGAATTGTTGAAATGAAGAAAGGCATGTCATTGGTGAAAATTCCAATCATAAGTACCCTGCTTATCCACAAGATCAAATAGAACAGATGCTGACAACAAATGCCATTACCCAGGCAGAAGGAAAGTTCTTGTTTTCTCAAAAGACACTGACCTCCATAATTACAGAGATTATCCTTCAAATGGTTTGTCATGAGATGACCAAAACACATGATGATATTTTAGTCACCCTTAGAGCAATACAGAGGAACAGTGCCACTGTGGCTAGGGTTTCTTCTGAAATACAGTGATGCTTGCAAGTAAAGATGCTAAGATTGATGTTTTTCAAGTGGTTTACTCACCATCACATTCAGAGAAAGGCTGTGTCAAACAGAGTTGTCAAAAAGCCTTCAGATACCTTACCTGATGAAGAGCCTCCTCCATGTATGAGCAGATGGCCAAAGCTATTGCAGGTTGTTGAAACTGATTGATATAAGAAAGCAGTGGAAGGATACCAAAAAACTGAATAGGAGTCATTGCACAGGTAAGTGTTACTGTTTATGATGCAAAGGTATTGATTTCCCTTTTCAAAGAGCTGTCTGTCAGACTGTACCTGTAGTGGAAAAGAGAAAATATTGAACATATGCATGCATTTATACCAAAAAAGAAGGCTTATTTTCTTGAGGAAAGAATTCGACAACGAAACAATACACGGTCACTTGCCCAAAGTCCAGAAGGCGCTTTCAAGAAAGCAGAGAATTATGATTTAAAGGGAAATAGCCAAAGGATAGCCCTTACAGTCCAAAGGGAAGCCTGTAAATCACCTAAGAGCAGAAATTATTAAACAAGTTGGAAGGGCACAGGCAATCTCCTGTTAAGTGATAAAACAGCTTCAAATGCCTTTTGACAGTTTTTGGATGACTTTTCTTCGTTAACATTTCACCTAAATTGTCAAAACAGGGGACAGAGTTGAGGTTTTGGAATGTCTCTCTTACAAAAAGACCAATGCACCAGTCAAAATACATTAACAAGGCAAGCCCTGTCCTTCAGAAACATAACAGTTTTTAAGCATTATCTTTACAGTGGTAAGGTGGGTTGCCTTACATCAGGGATAGCACCAGCATTGTTAAAAACAATGGCAGAGATAATGTAGATGTGCTTGGGTTATTTTTCAAAGTTTAAAAGCTCGGGGTCAGAGTCAATATTCGGGTTTATATATTAAAATGACAAACCCACTGTTTTAAAACAAAACAGAGTCAAAAAACCAACATTCATTTTCCAAAGTTTAAGACCGTTAAGACTTGTTTTGAATTGATATAAAGGAATGAGGTTGAGGGAGATAGTTTCAATTTCAAAACTGAAAAACCGGATCCCGCGCCTCCCTAGCACCAAAGCAGCAATTTTCGGGTCAATTTGCAAAGTCGAGCATCGTTTGAAGCCGAGCGACGCGCCTGGGTTTTTGCGCGACGCGCCTGGCGCGATTTTTTGCACTGTCTCCTTTGTTGGCGCGACGCGCCTGTACATTGGCGCGACGCGCCTGTACAGGCCGCCCGACCGCCCGACAGGCCGACCCGACAGACTGTATTTGCGCGACGTGTTTTCCTCAGAGGGTGCTGCGCAAGTATTAAAGGTCCCCAGCATTATTTCAGCTTTCAAAGCGGGTGTCCATCAAAATTCAAGGTATTTTTATGAATTTCCCCATCGATTGCAAGGTGTTGATGAATGACAAGAAGGTTTAAAACCCCGGACCTAGTCATTATTGTTAAAAACAAAAGCAGTCTTTCTACACAGTGAGCTGGAATATTGCAATATGATAAAAGGCCGAATTTGTCATTCAAAGAGCACATATAGAGATATGGGGTTTTGAGGTTGTCTTGTAAAGATTTGTGTTTTGATTAGAAGAAAGCTTTGTTATGAAAAGACAGGGTTTAGTCTTAAAAGAGAAAATTGTCCTCACAGTCCTCCAGACCTTGCCACATTGTCAAAGCAGTGAAATGCAACCAGTGGAAGGAATTGTGACATATTTTCTTTGAAAAGGAAAACTCACACAGTTTCAACCTAAAAGCTTGTGGTCTTATAAAAAACTCTGTCATTATCACCCCAAACCTGTGTATTGACATTCTTAACATATGTGTGGTGATTTTCTTGAGATGCAAAATAGTGGAAAGTGGGCACACCGGTACAGGATAGAATTGTTAAATGTTTGAAAGCCTCCTTGAACAAGGAGTTTTTGTGTATGGATTGACATCAAAGATTCTAAGAACAGAGTGATTATTGGCATTTTCTCACAAGCACACCTTTTAGCAAACTGCCCCCCTTTTTTCACTGTATTTTGTCACTACTGTGAAGAGTTGTTGACAGAGATTTTCAAAGGTGAACAGAACACTGAGGGGTAGAGGCTGTTGATGGTTGAACTCTAACATTGGAGACAGAGGTATAGATGTATTGGTAAATCTCTTGAACTCACAAGCAAAGGGTGTGTTTCCTAAAAAGCATGGTGCACTGATATGTCACCTAAACTAGTTCTGCCTTTCTTTCACTATATGGTGTCATTTTGAAGAGCTGTTGTTTGTCATATTTTTCAAGAGGAAGGTCATTTCTGAAGAACAGGGTTATCAAAACACTTATCACAACAAGCCCCTTCTAGCAATCTGCCCTCTTTTTCACCATATTGTCCTCTTTTGTAAGTTTGTTGGCAAAGAAGTTCCAAGGTGAATTAACATATTGAAGGACGAGGAAGTTGTTGGTGGTTAGAATTTAAACATTGGAGCGGTACCTGAGTGATAGTTGATCTTTTAACTTCACGAGAAAAAGTGTCCTTCATAAAGCACTTGTGTATTGATTTTTCATCCCAACACAAGGGTACACTTCCCACTTTTTCACCATATTGTATCATTTTGAAAGATGATTGACAGTAAGAGATTCCTAAGGATGAGTAATACAACACGAAGGCGGAAGTTCGTTGATGGGAATTTAACTTTAGAGGCAGAGATACAAAAGTGGTGTTTGATTTCTTAAACTTCACAAGTGAAAAGGTGTGTTTCCTAAAGCACTGTGCATTATTTTTACACCTAACTTGGGTCTGCCCTTTCTAGAAACCATATTTTATCAGGCAGAGAAATTGTTAACAGAAATACTCTAAAGGTGAATAGGGCTACTTCTAAAGGACAGGTGGTTAATGATTGTAGTTTTACATTGAAGACAGAGATGTGGCTATGATTGCTTAACACTCAATACAGGAAATTGACACAGGAGTTTGTCCCATCTTTCACACAGGGTACCATATTAAAAAGTTTGCCTGGATGAAGTGCATCTAGAGGTGAAGGGCTGTTTTTTTTTAAGAAGTACAGAGGTGGTTTATTCAAAGAAAATTTGTTGCATTTCATCCAAACCACATTGTCTAATCTGTCTAAACAGTCAAGTGACTAGTCTCAATCCAGCGGAGCAGTTTCTTACAGTAAAGGCAGTTTGCCTCTTCCAAAGCTTGTTCAAGTCAGAATGCCTCCAAAGCGAGATCACAAGAGCGGTCCACATAAGAGATATGAGCCTATCTCAATAGAAGAAATCAATGCTCACCCATCAGTGCTTTTCAATTTCCATGAAGTAGGCGATCTTGATTTCTGCCAGAGGATAGAAGAAGTCAAGAGTTTTTCGCCCCTCACACATTTGTGCACTTTGAGATTCAAGGACAAACACTTCCAGCTAGCAGGTCTTGATTTCAAAATCTCCCCAAGGTATGTATCCATGGCTACCAAGATCCCGTATCATGGTGAAAAGTGGTTTAAACAAGCGCATCTTGATCTAGAGGATTATAAACCTTTCATCGAGCACGAACATAGGAAACCATCACTGCTATTTTCCCTTTTTCCTATCTTCTTGACAGTTATGCTCCACTGATGAAAGCCATAATGAGATATTTCACTTGTGAAGGGAGGTTTAACCAAATTTATGCCTATCATGTCGGCTTGTTGATGCATTTTACCAGAAGCAGGTAGCTAAACCTACCATACTTTTTGTCCAAAAGCATAGAGAAAATGGCAGCTACTGTCCAAAAGAAGGCTCCACCTCAGCAAATCCCTTCTCTCTTTCATCATTCCTTGATCAAGATTATCTTCTTACACCAGCTGGAGAAAAAAGGGGTTTCATGGGATTCATTCATTAGCCATGCAGATTTCGCCACTATCCCTCCTGTTCATGTGTCTCCTACTCAGCCTGTCCATCGCCCAGTGCCTTTGTCTCGTAGGCCTACCCCTAAAAAACTCAAGATGACCACTGGGCAGCCAAGTCAACAGGGAGAAGGAGAGGGCAGTGAACCACAGGGAGGAAAAGAAGGCAGTGAACAGCAGCAGCCAGATTTTGAGGGACAGCAGCAGTTGGAAATCAGTGGACAGCAGCAGTTGGAGGTTGATGAACAGCAGCAGGTACAGGAAGAGGGACAGCAGCTAGATATTGATGAACAGCAGCAGTTGGAGGTTGATGAACAGCAGCAGACAGTAGTTGAGGAGCAGCAAGTTGGGCAAACAATTGAAGCACCTTTTGAGCCACAAACTGGACAGGATGTTGAGGAAGGACAGCAAGCTGAAGCTGCCTCCTTGACAGTGACCAAAACTGTTCCTAGAAAGAAGAAATTGCCCAAAAAGACAACTTCTAGCTTGCCAAGGAGAAAAAGCGCTAGATTGGCCTTCAAAGGCAAAAGCATAGTTGGAGAAAGCGCCAAGCATGGAGGTAAATCAGCTGTCATCCCTATCCCAAGCGATGACAGTGATAATGAGGCCTGCATCCTTGAAAACCTCCTCATTCACAAAGAAGGGCAAATTGAGGTGTTACAAGAAGACCTTCAAAGGGCGAGGAATTTCAACCACTTCTTGGAGGTTGAAAATAAACAAATGAAGTATCATGCAGCCATTCATGAGGCAAGGGCGATCAAGTATAAAAAGGAGGCAGAAAAGGCGCAAGTAAGAATTGAAGAGCTTATTGGCGAGTTTGATGATGAAGAGGAGGAAGACCGGCCTAGGCGAAAGAGGCCTAGGACCATCGGGCTTAGAAGAGCCTTGGAGAAACAGAGAGCAGAAGAACAAGCTCAATTCGAAGCCTTTCCTCTCACTGCCCTCTTTGAGCAGGAAATTGAGGAAAACAAGGAAGCATGGCTTGAGAGGGCTAACCAGCATTTGGAGACGAAACTTGAGAGGGAAAACAGGGATCTTGAGCTGCAGAGGAAGAGGACACACCACTTCCAAAAGCTAAATCAGTTTGCCCGGCGCAAACTAAAGGCAGCACAAGAGAAGCTGAAGAGGGTGAAGGGGAAGCGCCTAGCACGGAAGGAAGCGAAAAGCATATCCACCCTCGATATTTTGGCTTCAGCTTCGGAGCATGTTTCTATGGACGCTTGAGGGTCATGCATGCCAATTTTGGGCCTGTTTCGGCAACTTTTTTTTTTTGGCATTTTTTGGGTTTTTGGCCAAAAACTCATAAATTCGCCATTTCAGCTTGATGAGTCGTCAAGGGAGGAGGATGATACTGATGGATGCCATAATTCCATGAGCAGCTCTCCAGCGATTTTCAGGGCATTTGAAGATCATTCGCCCCCTCAAATTGGCGAAAAACAGCCTCATTTTGCACATTCTGCCCGCCCTATCAGCAGCCTGCTATTTTCTGGGTTTTTGTGTACAGGTACAGTTTTGAGGGACTTTCAGAGATCAGATTGAGGTGATTCCACTTGCGCCGGAAAGCAGACACAGAGAGATTTCCAACGGGCCATCATGAGCCTCATTTCGACATCGGGAAGGCTGCCATTTGCCTTCAGAAATTCAGGGGACCTTTTTCAGGCATAAATATGAAATATTTTTGTAATTTTTGAACTCCAAAAATCTGCTTTTCCCAAATGTGCGTTTAGCTATTTTTATACTTGGGAAATGATGTAAAGTCAATATAATTTCCGTTTTTAGTAGTTTTTAGATATTTTATGGGATATTTTGTGCCTTGGGCTTTGCAAAGCCTCAAGGACAAATTTAGATATTTTGACTTGACCAATGGGATAGCTAGTTGCTCCATGAGGTTTTCCTTCCTCAAACCTATTTATTCCATGGATTTCATTGTACACAAGAGAGGCTGAACTTGAGAGAAGAATTAATACATTGGTCATATGAGCTTTGAAGAATACACTTGAGTTATGATTTTTGGACTGCCTCTTGGATGCTTTTGAGGAATGATGAAGGATTGTTGATGGATTCCTTGACATGGTAGAATGGTATAGTGTTTCTTGATGTGTTTTGTCTTCTAGTTTTCATTCATACTACATATTTCTTGCTGCTATAGATCAATAAAGATTGATTTTGAGATATGCCCATGGAGGCACCTCAAAATCCCTGAATCTTCATAGCTTGATGTTTTCTTCTCCCTTAGTTATGCTAAAGAATTCTTAGTTGCTCTTTAGTAACCTAAGGTATTGTTGCTAAAGTTGTATTCATCAGTTCTATGTATGTTGAGTAGGATGTATGGTTTTCCCTACCTACCTATCAGCTGCCCATAGTTCAATCCATAAAACTTTCTCTTTGACTGATTTGTTGATCATTTTGTTGAACCAAGGAGGCCTAGTCCCGATCTAGCCCTTTGCCTAAAACTATGAAAACTTGTTTGTCCAAGTGCCCAATGACTTAGAGACTATGTTTAGGCGTTCCGGCGTAGTTTATGAGTTTTTAGTTTGTCTTATGTGTTTTCCCCAAAGTCTGATAGCCTTTTCCCGAAGTTAGAGGGTCTTATACCTCTATGTATGGCTGGAATGTTTGATTTCTATGTATTGATTAGCTTATAGTTATTCTTAGCATGATTAATGGCTTGATATTACATGTTTATGTCTGCTATTAACTAGTTTGCACTTGAAATCCCTTGTCTTTCACCAACTTATTGTCCATTTAATCCATTTTGCCCAGAGATCCCTTCTATCATGAATCAAATCAGCCCTACAACATCTTTACATCATCACCTCATAAGCTTCCTTGACCTGTTTGACCCCATAGCCCAATTTATCTACATCTTGTTATCCAGTTTATGTATTTGATCAATTTTATCCCTCGCAAAATTTAAAAACTAAAAAACCAAAAAACACACTTCATAACTAGCCTAATATCAGAACACCGCAAGTAAACACACTGACATATTTTACACATACAGAGAGAGCCCTCTCTGAGTCCAGGAAGGCTAGGTCCTTGGGCTCCAAAGCTTGGTTTGATGTTACATCGTCATTTGGCTAGCCAATCGGCCAAATCACGGGACCCTAACATAATGGCGATCACGGTGGTACATATTGAGTACATGACATTCTAGCAAACTTTTATAGGCTCCTTAGTCCTTCAAATTTTAACTTAAACCATGAGCCTCTAGAATCATTTAGTGTAAACTCTCTGTTTTACCATCTTAGCAAAGTGACGAATCAGGTTTATAACACTCTTACATCCTAGGCTGCACATAAAACTCAGAAAAAACCACAAAAAACTCCCTTAGATTGGTTTTTGATAGTATTGGTGGTGGACCATACAAATATACCTCAAAACAACTAAAAATCCACCTGGCGACTCAACTAGCCTCCAATAGGCCTTACTACCTTGCTAAATTTTAGAATACCATCTGATTTTGCCACCTCATCGCCACTCTAACATAATGGCGATCACGGTGGGACTTTGAGTTAGTGACAATCTAAGGACACCTTAGAACTCTATAAGTCCCTTATTTTCAAGAATACTCGCATTTAGCGACCTCATCGCCACCCTAACATAATGGCGATCACGGTGGGACATATTGAGTACATGACAGTCTAGCAAACTTTTATAGGCTCCTTAGTCCTTCAACTTTTAACTTAAACCATCAGCCTCTAGAATCATTTAGTGTAAACTCTCTGTTTCACCATCTTAGCAAAGTGATGAATCAGGTTTATAACACTCTTACATCCTAGGCTGCACATAAAACTCAGAAAAAACCACAAAAAAACTCCCTTAGATTGGTTTTTGTCAAGTACTGGTGGTGGACCATACACATATACCTCAAAACAACTAAAAATCCACCTGGCGACTCCACTAGCCTCCAGTAGGCCTTACTACCTTGCTAAATTTTAGAATACCATCTGATTTTGCCACCTCATCGCCACACTAACATAATGGCGATCACGGTGGGACTTTGAGTTAGTGACAATCTAAGGACACCTTAGAACTCTAGAAGTCCCTTATTTTTAAGAATACTGTTTGATTGACTTATCCCACCGCTCTCTAACATAATGGCGATCACGGTGGGACTCTGAGTATTAAACAAGCTTAGTTTCCCTAATTTCTAGCAGCCTTAAGAATACTATCTGATTGACTTATCCCACTGCTCACTAACATAGTGACACTCACAGTAGGACCTTCCGAGTTAGTGGCAATCTAAGTACAACTTAGTAACTCCTGAAGTCTCAATCAGGCTTAGTAAACTTAGAGATTGTTTGAAGAGTAGAAAATAGCTCTTTCACCATCTTAGCAAAATGATGAGTTAGTTATAGGAAACTCTTCCAAACCTTGTAGGCACATAAAACTCAAAAAACCCCAAAAAAATACTCCCTTAGATTGGCTTTTGACATTACTGGTGGTGGACCATACAAGTATATCTCAAAACAACTGATTTTCCACCTGGCGACTCCACTAACTTCTAGTAAGCCTTACTATTTCACCAAACTTTAGGCTACTATCCGATAGACCTTTCCCATCACTCACTAACATAGCGGGAGATGGCAAGACATTGAGTACCTAATAGTCCAGCAAACTCTTATAGACTCTTTGATCTTTTAGATACCATAAACAGGCAAGCAGTCCATAGACCCATTTAGAGTAAACTCTTTTTGTTCTCATCACCCTAGCAAAGTGTTGAAACAAGTCTAGGATACTTTGAAAACATAGGCTGCACATAAAACTCAGAAAATCCAAAAACATTCTCAGAATAGTCATTGTTGGTGGACCTTAGCTACCTTCACAAAAACAATCCATTTCCACCTGGCGACTCCACTAATCCATCCCTTTTATTTTTAACCATCCTTCACCTTTGTAAAACTTTAGAAAACCATTCATCCAGAACATTCACCAGTACCATTCTCTTTAAACTCTGGATCTAAAATCTGGCTTCACGAAGAATCAATACCAGATCTCATCCTGACCCAAATCCCCCTATCATAGTAGATGACCCAGAGAAGATTCTGTGGCAAGCTTCCGAAACTGATCATCTAGCTACTGGTAGACCCATCCGTAGAACAAGATCTGTGCCTAAACATCGCACTATCCTACTAGATTCACCTTCGGAACTAGATTCATCACAAGCTCTTCCCCGAAGTAAATCATATAGTAAGATAAACTTCGACGATCTTGAAACCCTAGACCCACCATAGAGTCCTATTAGAGAAGCTTCACCCACTACTCCCCCTGATTCCCAGCTTCTTTATCAATTTGGCTCCTATCATCCTAGATCTGCTCAAAACCAGATCACTAGTCCAAGTTCATCCGCCACACCTGGTCAAACCACCACTATTCAAACCACTTCATTTCAGCATACTAGTCCTTATCTTGTACATCATCCATTAGCTCCAGTCATGGCTGCCTGGTACGCACCTTTGGTGTTGCCACCACCCTTGGCTCCTCTCCCAAACAAATATCAAGACAAAATCCCACACTTTACTGGAGAAGACACCACCACACCTCAACAGCATATAAGTAGAATGACTGATGCTTATGAATACCTAGAGGTACAAGACAAGACTGTCAGAATGAGAATATTTGCCCAAAGTCTTGGTGGTGAACCCAAAGCATGGTTCAAAAGCTTAGCTCCAAACAACATCCATAATATCCCCGAACTACATCAAGTTTTCAGAAATAGGTGGGAAATCCGAAGAAACCCCATTCAAATCCTGTCAGAATATAACAATCTAAAACGGGAAAATGGGGAAAGTGTCCAAGCTTACTGTACTAGGTTCAACAGTGTATATAACTCCCTACCACCTCATTTCAAACCTCCACTTGGTCTAGCCTTGGCAAAATTCCCCGAAGGTTTCGATCTGGACATGACATATCATCTGAGAGATAAGGATCCCCCTACCTTGGAGGAAATGCAACAAATAGCCATAAAAGCAGATGCTAACTTAGCGGAAAAGAGGGCTAGAACTAGATCAGAGAGAAAGGTCACATATAGAGATGAGGTCTCCACTTCATCACCTTCCCTAGATCCTAGAATAGATGACCTAGTCAAATCCATGGCTAAAATGTGGGAAAAGATAAATGAAAAAGCTCCTGTTAGGGAAAACCAGCCAAACCCTCCAATCAGAAACCGAAACCAAAAATTTAGGAGGGAACAACCCCAAAACAGACCAAGGGAAAATGACCAACAGATTAGGCCACCATTCAATGAAAACTATGTGGAAGAGGATGATAGGGATACAGAACCTCTTGATGAAAGTCATCTAAACCTCATAGGATCTGATAGTGAGAGTGAGGTGTACCTCACAGAAGAAGAACAAGCCTTCTTTTTGCCTGATCAAGATGAGACTAACTATGAAGATCTTGACGACCCTGCCATAGATTTTCAGAATGCCATTATAGAAGCTCACAGGCAATATGACCTTAGAAGTAAAAGAAACCAAGATAATGTCAAGAAAGGTAACTCAGATACTGCTAAAGTCCCTAATACTATCCTCAAGAAAGCAGTAGACAATGAAAAAATCAAGGTTGAGAAGACTGACCAAAGCCAAGCTAAAAATACCCAAACTAGTCCTCTCTCAGATACTCCTGATACTTCTACAAAGGTCACCAAAACAACCATGGCAAACAAAATCCCTAAACAAGGTCAACAAACTCAGAACATAGACAAGGTCTTAGCTGAAAAAGCTGAAACAAACATATCTAAACTTCAAGTGCCTTTTAGCTTTGAAGGCGAAATCGCTAAGATCAAAATCACCATGCCTCTTACTGAACTCATTGCCCAAAACTCTTATAAATCCCAAGTACTAAAAGTCTTAAATCTAGGGAATGATGCAAACACTGTTAATCTCACTGATGACATTCCTGAAGTATTGTTTGGTCCAAAGATAGAGGGAAAATTCCAAGAGGGAGCTACTCTTCCTTTTTACATTAGCCTAAACATCCACGACCAAATCCTCCACAATGCCATGCTAGACTCCGCCGCCTCGCATAATCTTATGCCGAAAGTAGTAATGGAAAGATTAGGCTTGGAAATCACAAGACCATACAAAGACTTGTATTCATTTGATTCAAGCAGAGTCCAATGCCTGGGTTTGATCAAAGACCTTTGCTTTAGTCTGGCCCAAATACCCGTGAAACATCTAATCATGGATATAGTAGTGGCAGACATTCCTCCCAAGTATGGGATGCTTCTATCTAGATCTTGGGGAGCCAAACTCCAAGGGAATATTCAACTGGACATGTCATATGCCACCATTCCTGTGTTTGGTCAGACCAGGATACTCTACCGCGAATCACACATGAAATACATGATTAGCAGTCAAGATAGGCCAGATAACATTCCAATGTGTTCTTTGCGGTCCGACTTAAACTCTTTCATTATGCATATTGATGTAAACATGGAGGAAGAGTCAGAAGAAACTGATATAGACTTAGATCCACCACATCAGTTGTCCCTGGTGCCTTATGATGAACTGGACACTCAAAACTACCATGATCATGAACAGCTGTGTCTTGAGGAAAGTAAGTTTACCCTCTCCAAAGTAGGATTAGAGCAAGAAGCACAAACCCTCATGTACTATCAAGCAAATTGCTCTAGCTTTAGTCAAACACGAGCAATAACTTGTGGAAATTTCTTTCGGGTAAAAGCTTTAGAAGACCTACACATCATAAACCTATTTGGAACCCGGGAGCAAGGGAGTTTAATGTTTCTACCATACCTCAAAGATTCACCATCATGTGACCCTCCTACTGCAAATGAAACTTTGACCATAACCTCAGTAAATCAACATCTTAAGGAAATGCCAGATGAACCTCTCATGAGCAAGGATGACAGTTATAATCCCAGTATACCTGAACTACTGAAATTGGCTCATATTTTGTCTTTTCATGAAGAACTTAGAAATGCTAAAATCAGGAATCTCATGCAGAATACTAATTTCTACAGAAAAAAACAGGGAAAACATTGTGTCACTACCTTTTCCTCAAAGAACAACTTTAACAAAAGCAAACATAACAAATTGAAACAAACTGAAATGATCAAGGATAAAACTGGTGGCCATAGAATCTGCTTTGATTTTAGAAATAATACTGCATCTCCATATAACAAAAATCGCGTTTTTTCTACCCAAGATCATGATTCACCAATTGAAAGTACTTTTAATCATGTATTCTTGCAAGATCATGTTTCAGATCATAATCATAAGATTCCTTTGCAAAGTAGACAACTTAAAGATTTTTTCCAGTTTGCGGGAGGTAAATCTGATTTCAAGTTCAAAATTGCAAAACCACCCAATATCAGAAATCTGTTCATAAAGGCCATGTTCCCAGTTTTAAATTTCTGTATTTTCGCATACCTTGATGATGTCATTATCTTTTTCAAAAATGACCAAGAGTACATACACTACCTGAAGAAAGCATACAGTAGGGAAAGGAGTGGAAATCAGATATTCAGAGAGGTACAAAGGGAGGATACTGGACTATTTAAAGATTCTTGCATGAATCCCTATGTTATGTTAGAGAGAGAAAATTTCCCAAATTTTTCTTTTCAAGAGTTGAGTGGGCCAAGGGTGAGAGGAGATCCCTACGAGGATAAGATGCTGAAATTCCGTCATTTCCAAGATTTTTGAGTTTGAGACACTTCCAGTCATTGTACATACCATTGTTTGAAATATTGAAAAAATAGAAAAGTCAAAAACAGTAAAAGATAGGAAAGTCAAAAACAGTAAAAAGCAGAAAAGAGGGCAAGTGAAGATAGAACAAAGGCCCCATGTTCCAAAAAAATAGTCTTTCGGAAAGCGAGCAAGTCTAAATGCCGCTACTAGTACTTCAATGTCTTGTTCAGCTATCTAGCCTAATCATAGCTGAGCATGTTTAAATTTATTTGCTGATAAGTTAGTGAGTGTCAAGATAGTCAGCATTGTGTAAGATTGACTTATCACAGAGCTTAGATTAGGGAGAGATTCTGGTTCCACATGCTTAAAACAGAACCAAAGAGAGAAGCGAGGGATGAAAAACACATTGTACATCTTAGCCCCGCTTCTCTAATTTCCTTTATTGCAGAATAACATTTGTGTGCAGCTTGTCTTTTATGCCGCAAATGCATGACAAATCAGACTGCTTAATCCTGATTTGATCATTTTTGAATTTCATGTTGTAGATTAGAGAATGAAATCTTGTCAAACTGCTTAATCTTGACAGTCGATCTAGTTTTAGGTAGAGAAATGAAGGAGTTCATCAGCTTAATCTGAACTCCCGGCAGATATAAGAGTAGAAATAGATAGGTTCATTTTGCAAAAAGAAAAAAATATGCATTGTCAAAAGGCTGCTAGTTCAAATGCGCCAAAGAGAAGAAAAAATGTTAGGAAAGATAGTGGGGTAGGTAGAAGTATCATTGATGTTAACCATGCTGTCACTTTTCAGAAATAACATCAAGAGAAGGGTAAATTTTGCCCCAACGGATAAGGCCTTGGTCTTCATAAGCCAAAGATCTGAATTCTGGACACCTCCTGACGAGGAGCTGCCCTCCCCAAATGGAGCCACTGTTAGCCATCAGTATTTTTTACATGTTAGTGATGACTATATCTACAGCTGAGTTTTCTAGAAACTGATTTCCTTATGTCAATATGTCATCCAGAAAACCCTCCTAAATTTTTTTTCACCCTTCTACCTTTTCACTTCGCCCATGTCGAAATCAAAACCTCATATCACAATCCTATCTAGCTTCAGCCTTATTGGTCTACCCATCAGCTTTAAGAGGCAAATCCACATCTGTTTCAAAAGTATCCCCTATGTTAGGAAGTGGCGCTTTAAGACATTTCACCCTTGGCAATCATCAAAAAGCCAAAAAGCCTCCATCTGCTACAGACCAACCATGACTGACCTCCTACTTTGCAAATTAGTTTTACAAGCAGCCCTAAGTCGCGCCACTCACACCCCCTAGATCTCAGCACTACATAAAACCCAATCTCAAGCTGACTATTAGGTTTTTCACAGTGTTCTATGGTTTCTACAAAGGCAGGAAATATAATTTCATCTCATGGAGTAAATGCTTGAATTTACAGTTAGAGGAACAACTGCTTCTAAATGTAACTTGAGCCTGAGATATGTCTGCAAAATAGAAAGCTACTCATCCAGACTTTACAGCTCTTTCCAGCATGAAAATCACAGTAAGAAAGGGACACCACTGTCTCAGCAAACTGGTAAATTGTCAAGGCCCAGAACCTCCTTCATTTACAAGCAGAGGGTTAGGGCGCCTCCTTCATCCACAAGCAGAGGGCGTTGGCCAATATTGACTTGGAAGATTGCAAAGGTCCAGGTTTGCTTTGTATTGAACAGTGAAACAATATCTCCAGGTTTTATGAATGTGACTGATGATCATAACAGGAATATAGTTGAAATATGCTAGCTCAAAGGAAAGGAGAGTCTGGTTTGATAAAGAAGGTCATCTGAAGCTTTCAAATCATGTAAATTGTTGAACTTTAGAAAGGCCCGTCATCAGTAAACATCCCAATCATAAGAAGCCTGTTTTGTCCAGGATCAAATGGAATAGATGCTGTTAACCAATGCCATTACACAGGCAGAAGGAAAGTTCTTGTTTTCTCAAAAGACACTGACCTCCATAATTACAGAGATTATCCTTCAAATGGTTTGTCATGAGATGACCAAAACACATGATGATATTTTAGTCACCCTTAGAGTAGTACAGAGGAACAGTGTCACTGTGGCTAGTTTTTCTTCTGAAATACAGTGATGCTTGCAAATAAAGATGCTAAGGTTGATGTTTTTCAAGTGGTTTACTTACCATCACATTCAGAGAAAGGCTGTGTCAAACAGAGTTGTCAAAAAGCCTTCAGATACCTTACCTGATGAAGAGCCTCCTCCATATATGAGCAGATGGCCAAAGCCATTGCAGGTTGTTGAAAACTGATGGGTCTAAAAAGTGCAGAGAAAGGACACAAAGAAATTGAATAAAGGTCATTGCACAGGTAAATGATAGTGCTGATGATGCAAAGGTGTTGGTGCTCCTATTCAAAAGAGCTGTCTGTCAGATTGTACCTGAAGTGGAAGGGAGATAACATTGAACATATGCATGCATTGATACCACAAGGAGCAGTTTCTTTAAAGGAAATGGTGAAAACAGTACTCCACTATCCCTTGCCCAGAAGTCTGGAGGAGATCCTTTTGAGTAAACAGTGAAGTATAGTGTGAAAGAATGCAACCTAAAGAAGGCGCTACAGTCCAGGGAAAAGCTTATAAATCACCCAAGAGCAGAAATTATTAAACAAGTTGGAAGGGCACATGCAACCTCCTGTTAAGTGATAAAACAGCTTTCGAATGCATTTTGACAGATTTTAGATGACTTTCCTTTGTTAACATTTCACCTAAATTGTCAAAACAGGGGACAGAGTTGAGGTTTTGGAATGTCTCTCTTACGAAAGACCAATGCACCAGTCAAAATACATTAACAAGGCAAGCCCTGTCTTTCAGAAACATAACAGTTTTTTAGCATTATCTTTACAGTGGTAAGGTGGGTTGCCTTACATCATAAATAGCCCCAACATTGTTAAAAACAATGGCAGAGGTGATGAAGTTTGTTGAGTGTTTGCCAAGGTTTAAAGCTCGGGGTCAGAGTCATGTTTCGGGTTTACATATTCAAAATGACAAACCCACTGTTTTAAAAACAAACAGAGTTGAAAACCAACGTTCTTTTCCCAAGTAAATGACCGTTGGAAATTTGTTTTGAATTGACATCAAATAGTAAGTGTGAGAGTAAAGACTTCATTTTCAAAAAAAAAAACTGAAGACAAATCTGGTCTCCCTAGCACCAAAGCAAGAAAATCTGGTCGAAATAGCACAGTTGCACGTTTTTTTCACTGCGCGACGTGCCTGGGAGAATTTTTGCACGGGCCACCGTTGGCAGCGCAACGTGCCTGTACATTGGCGCGACGCGCCTGTATAGGCCGCCCGACCACCCGACAGGCCGACCCGACAAGTGCTCTCTGTGCGACGTGTTTTCTTCAAAGGGTGCCGCGCAGCTGTCCAAAGTTTCCAGCGTTTCTTTCAGCCCTTCAAACAGGTGTTCATCAAAATTCGAGGTATTTTTATACATTCCCCATCGATTTCAAGGTTTTGATAAATGACAAGAAGTTTTAAAACCCCAGACCTTGTCATTATAGTTAAAATCAAAAGCAGTCTTTTCTACACAGTGAGCTGAAGTATTGCAATATGATAAAAGGCCGAATTTGTCATTCAAAGAGCACATATAGAGATACGGGGTTTTGAGGTTGAGAACCAGTTTGTTTCATCTTCAAATCGATCGAAGGGCAGAGGTTGTCTTGTAAATATTTGTGTTTTGATTAGAAGAAAACTTTGTTATGAAAAGACAGGGTTTAGTCTTAAAAGAGAAAGTTGTCCTCACAGTCCTCCAGACATTGCCACATTGTCAAAACAGTGAAATGCAACCAGTGGAAGGAATTGTGACAGATTTTCTTTGAAAAGGAAAGCCCACACAGTTTCAACCTAAAGGCTTGTGGTATTCTAAAAAAACTCTGTCATTATCACCCCAAACCTGTGTATTGACATTCTTAGCATATGTGTGGTGATTTGCTTGAGATGCAAATAGTGGAAAGTGGGCACACCTGTACAGGACAGAATTGTTAAATGATTATAAGCCTCCTAGGAGCTAGGTGTGTTGGTTGACATCAAAGATTTCAAGAACAGAGTGATTGTTGGCATTTTCTCACAAGCACACCTTTTAGCAAACTGCCCCCCTTTTTCACTGTATTTTGTCACTACTGTGAAGAGTTGTTGACAGATATTTTCAAAGGTGAACAGAACACTGAGGGCAGAGGTTGTTGATGGTTGAACTCTAACATTGGAGACAGAGGTATAGATGTATTGATAGATCTTTTGAACTCACAAGCAAAGGGTGTGTTTCCTAAAAAGCATGGTGCACTGATATGTCACCTAACCTAGTTCTGCCTTTCTTTCACTATATGGTGTCATTTTGAAGAGCTGTTGTTTGTGATATTTTTCAAGAGGAAGGTCATTTCTGAAGAACAGGGTTATCAAAACACTTATCACAACAAGCCCCTTCTAGCAATCTGCCCCTTTTTCACTATATTTTTCACTACTGTAAGTTTGTTGGCAAAGAGTTTCCAAAGGTGAACAGCATATTGAAGGACAGAGTTGTTGGTGGTTAAATTTAAACATTGGAGGCAGAGGTACACAGGTGATGGTTGATCTTTTAACTTCACAAGAAAAAGTGTCCTTCATAAAGCACTGTGTATTGATTTTTCATCTAACCTAGGTCTGCCCACTTTTTCACCATATTGTATCATTTTGAAAAGTTGATTGACAAAGAGATTCTAAGGATGAACAGTACACTGAAGGGCAGAGTTCGTTGATGGGAATTTAACTTTCGAGGCAGAGATACAAAAGTGGTGTTTGATTTCTTAAACTTCACAAGTGAAAGGGTGTGTTTCCTAAAGCACTATGCATTGTTTTTACACCTAACTTGGGTCTGCCTTTTCTAGAAACCATATTTTATCAGGCAGAGAAATTGTTGACAGAGATACTCTAAAGGTGAATAGGGCTACTTCTAAAGGACAGGTGGTTGATGATTGCAGTTTTACATTGAAGACAGAGATGTGGCTATGATTGCTTAACACTCTATACAGGAAATTGACACAGGAGTTTGTCCCATCTTCACACAGGGTACCATATTAGAAAGTTTGCCTGGCTGAAGTGCATCCAGAGGTGAAGGGCTGTTTTTTAAAGAGTGCAGAGGTGGTTTATTCAAAGAAAAATTGTTGCATTTCATCAAAACCACATTGTCTAAACTGTCCAAACAGTCTAGTGACTAGTGTCAATCCAGCAGAACATTCTTCATACAGTGAAGGCAGTTTGCCTCTTCCAAAGTTTGGTCAAATTCAGAATGCCTCCAAAGCGAGATCACAGGAGCGGTCCACATAAGAGATATGAGCCTATCTCCATAGAAGAAATCAATGCTCACCCATCAGTGCTTTTCAATTTCCATGAAGTAGGCTGTCTTGATTTCTGCCAGAGGATAGAAGAAGTCAAGAGTTTTTTGCCACTTACACATTTGTGCGCTTTGAGATTCAAGGACAAACACTTCCAGTTAGCGGGTCTTGATTTCAAAATATCCCCAAGGTATGTATCCAAGGCTACCAAGATCTCGTATCATGGTGAAAAGTGGTTTAAACAAGCCCATCTTGATCTAGAGGATTATAAACCTTTCATCAAACCTGAACATAGGGAAACCATCACTGCTATTTTCCCTTTTTCCTATCTTCTTGACAGTTATGCTCCACTGATGAAAGCCATAATGAGATATTTCACTTGTGAAGGGAGGTTTAACCAAATTTATGCCTATCATGTCCGCTTGTTGATGCATTTTACCAGAAGCAGGCAGCTAAACCTTCCATACTTTTTGTCCAAAAGCATAGAGAAAATGGCAGCTACTGTCCAAAAGAAGGCTCCACCTCAGCAAATCCCTTCTCTTTTTCATCATTCCTTGATCAAGATTATCTTCTTACACCAGCTGGAGAAGAAAGGGGTTTCATGGGATTCATTCATTAGCCATGCAGATTTCGCCACTGTCCCTCCTGTTCATGTGTCTCCTACTCAGCCTACCCATCGCCCAGCGCCTTTGTCTAGTAGGCCTACACCTAAAAAACTCAAAATGACCACTGGGCAGCCAAGTCTACAAGGAGAAGGAGAAGGCAGCGAACCATAGGGAGAAAAAGAAGGTAGTGAACAGCAGCAGGTAAAGGAAGAGGGACAGCAACTAGAAGGCAGTGAACAGCAGCAGCTAGAGATTGAGGGACAGCAGCAGCTAGAGGTTGATGAACAGCAGCAAGTACAGGAAGAGGGATAGCAGCTAGAGGTTGATGAACAGCAGCAAGTATAGGAAGAGGAACAGCAGCAGACAGTAGTTGAGGAGCAGCAAGTTGGGCAAACAATTGAAGCGCCTTTTGAGCCACAAACTGGACAGGATGTTGAGGAAGGACAGCAAGCTGAAGCTGCCACCTTGACAGTGACCAAAACTGTTCCTAGAAAGAGGAAATTGCCTAAAAATACAACTTCTAGCTTGCCAAGGAGAAAAAGCGCCAGATTAGCTTTCAAAGGTAAAAGCATAGTTGGGGAAAGTGCCAAACATAGAGGTAAATCAGCTGTCATCCCTATCCCAAGCGATGACAGTGATAATGAGGCCCGCATCCTTGAAAACCTCCTCATTCACAAAGAAGGGAAAATTGAGGTGTTACAAGAAGATCTTCAAAGGGCGAGGAATTTCAACCATTTCTTGGAGGTTGAAAACAAACAAATGAAGTATCATGCGGCCATTCATGAGGCAAGGGCGATCAAGTATAAAAAGGAGGCAGAAAAGGCGCAAGTAAGAATTGAAGAGCTCATTGGCGAGTTTGATGATGAAGAGGAGGAAGACCAGCCTAGGCGAAAGAGGCCTAGGACCATCGGGCTTAGAAGAGCCTTGGAGAAACAGAGAGCAGAAGAACAAGCTCATTTCGAAGCCTTTCCTCTCACTGCCCTCTTTGAGTAGGAAATTGAGGAAAACAAGGAAGCATGGCTTGAGAGGGCTAACCAGCATTTGGAGATGAAACTTGAGAGGGAAAACAGGGATCTTGAGCTGCAGAGGAAGAGGACACACCACTTCCAAAAGCTAAATCAGTTTGCCCGGCGCAAACTAAAGGCAGCACAAGAGAAGCTGAAGAGGGTGAAGGGGAAGCGCCTAGCACGGAAGGAAGCGAAAAGCATATCCACCCTTGATATTTTGGCTTCAGCTTCAGAGCATGTTTCTATGGACCCTTGAGGGTCATGCATGCCAATTTTGTGCCTGTTTCGGCAACTTTTTGTTTTTTGGCATTTTTTGGGTTTTTGGCCAAAAACTCATAAATTCGCCATTTCAGCTTGATGAGTCGTCAAGGGAGGAGGATGATACCGATGGATGCCATAATTCCATGAGCAGCTCTCCAACGATTTTCAGGGCATTTTAAGATCATTCGCCCCCTCAAATTGGCAAAAAACAGCCTCATTTTGCACATTCTGCCCGCCCTATCAGCAGCCTGCTATTTTCTGGGTTTTTGCGCATAGGTACAGTTTTGAGTGACTTTAAGAGATCAGATTGAGGTGATTCCACTTGCACCGGAAATCAGACACAGAGAGCTTTCCAACGGGCCATCATGAGCCTCATTTCGACATCGGGAAGGCTGCCATTTTCTTTCAGCAAGTCAGGGGACCTTTTTCAGGCATAAATATGAAGTATTTTTGTAATTTTTGAACTCCAAAAATCTGCTTTTCCCAAATGTGCGTTTAGCTATTTTTATACTTGGGAAATGATGTAAAGTCAATATAATTTCTGTTTTTAGCAGTTTTTAGATATTTTATGGGATATTTTGTGCCTTGGGCTTTGCAAAGCCTCAAGGACAAATTTAGATATTTTGACTTGACCAATGGGATAGCTAGTTGCTCCATGAGGTTTTCCTTCCTCAAGCCTATTTATTCCATGGATTTCATTGTACACAAGAGAGGCTGAAATTGAGAGAAGAATTAATACATTGGTCATATGAGCTTTGAAGAATACACTTGAGTTATGATTTTTGGACTGCCTCTTGGATGCTTTTGAGGAATGATGAAGGATTGTTGATGGATTCCTTGACATGGTAGAATGGTATAGTGTTTCTTGATGTGTTTTGTCTTCTAGTTTTCATTCATACTACATTTTTCTTGCTGCTATAGATCAGTAAAGATTGATTTTGAGATATGCCCATGGAGGCACCTCAAAATCCCTGAATCTTCATAGCTTGATGTTTTCTTCTCCCTTAGTTATGCTAAAGAATTCTTAGCTGCTCTTTAGTAACCTAAGGTATTGTTGCTAAGTTTTATTCATCAGTTCTATGTATGTTGAGTAGGATGTATGGTTTTCCCTACCTACCTATCAGCTGCTCATATTTCTATCCGTAAGACTTTCTCTTTGACTGATTTGTTGATCATTTTGTTGAACCAAGGAGGCCTAGTCCCGATCTAGCCCTTTGCCTAAAACTATGAAAACTTGTTTGTCCAAGTGCCCAATGACTTAGAGACTATGTTTAGGCGTTCCGGCGTAGTTTATGAGTTGTTAGTTTGTCTTATGTGTTTTTCCCAAAGTCTGATATCCTTTTCCCGAAGTTAGAGGGTCTTATACCTCTATGTATGGCTGGAATGTTTGATTTCTATGTATTGATTAGCTTATAGTTATTCTTAGCATGATTAATGGCTTTCTATTACATGTTTATGTCTGCTATTAACTAGTTTGCACTTGAAATCCCTTGTCTTTCACCAACTTATTGTCCATTTAATCCATTTTGCCCAGAGATCCCTTCTATCGTGAATCAAATCGGCCCTACAGCATCTTTACATCATCACCTCATAAGCTTCCTTGACCTGTTTGACCCCATAGCCCAATTTATCTACATCTTGTTATCCAGTTTATGTATTTGATCAGTTTTATCCCTCGCAAAATTTAAAAACTAAAAAACCAAAAAACACACTTCATAACTAGCCTAATATCAGAACACTGCAAGTAAACACACCGACATCTTTTACACATACAGAGAGAGCCCTCTCTGAGTCCAGGAAGGCTAGGTCCTTGGGCTCCAAAGCTTGGTTTGATGTTACATCGTCATTTGGCTAGCCAATCGGCCAAATCACGGGACCCTAACATGTCTTAGCTTCAACATTCTGCTGGATATCTTCATTTGACTCCTCTCTCTTCATCTCTTCCGGAGATCTCACTATCTCAGCATTGATCTGAATAGATTTCAGATTCAATGTCTTCTTCTCACCAACAAACTCTGAAGCTTGTTCATCTTCCATTGGTGTACCTGCAAACACACACAACTTTTTAGTTTTCAAATCACAAGAATTTTCAGTCTTGGCTGCTTCCTCAAACACTTCTTCTTGAACAAGTTTGCACATGGAATCTTCAGTTTCCATCTTTGTCTCAAGAACTCTGGGTTTTTCTTCCTCTGTGGAGTTTGTCATCAGTTAATATTTGTCAGACTCAAGAACACAAGCCCCTACATCATCTGGACTTGTCCAATAACTCAGGAATTCTTCAATGACTTCCTCTTCAGAAAGACAATCTTCTTGCTACTTCAAGTCTTCATCATGTCCCACAAGATCTCCTGCAGGTCTCCACTCTTCATTTGTGCTCTGTTCTGCTTCACAGGCAGAAATTTCTTCTTTCAACTCAGCTGCTCTAAGTTCTTCTCTCAATAAGGAAATCTTCTTCTGCCTCAACCTCAACTGTAATGGTTGCCATTTCACATTATTCCTCATGATCCAACCAACTCTCTGGCTTTCTTCTATCCTCAGTTTCAATCTGTTGAAATCTTCCCTGATCTCAGCAAATTCCTTCCAATACTCTTCATCTGTGAGTCTCTTCTTCATGCCAACTGCTTTGGCATCTTCACTCAATCTTCTACGATGGCTTTTCTCAGAACCTTTGCAATCTCTGCTATGGCTCTCAGTAGCCATTTTCTTCTCTAGGAGTTCTTCACTCACAAGCTGCACTAAGCCTCTACAATAGCAATCTCTCTTGCTGCAACTCACCTCACCAATCCTTTCCTCTGGATCCGGCTTTTGGTAAGTACTGGTCCCCTTTCTGCTGGAACCTTCTAGGCTTCACTCTGCAACTTTCTCAAGAACAACTCTTTCCTTCTTTCATCCAACCTCTGTTGGGAATCTTCCAGGTTCTGCCACACTTTTCTTCTTCACTCAGAGTCCCTTGTTTGACTCTTCTATCACTGCTCTCAAAGCTGTGATCTACTTCTGCTGAGATGTCTTCAATTGTCTGCACTCTGACTTCTAAAAACAATCCTTCAACCAGAGTTAAACACTGCTCATTTCTCTTGAGAACACTGCAATTTTCCTCTTTATCCAGCCTCTAGTTGAATATCAGGCTCACTACCTTCACTATCAAGCTCTTTCTGCACTTTCAACAACCAAAATTCTGCAAACATAAAATACACATCAGATTTAAATTAATTACCTGCAATATCATGATCCTATCCTCCACTCATCCTGCAAATCCTGTTCACTATGATTCTGTGTACTTTGCTGCTTGATCTTCCCTCTTCAAATCTGCAGTCTTCAAAACTCTTGTCCTCCAATTGGACTCTACAATTCAGCAATCACCTTCACTGTATCTCTGTAGGTTGCAATCTTATCAGTTTCCACAAGTCTGGTTTCCTTGCATTCACCAAACTTGGACTTTTAAAAAAGAGCTATTCCTGAAGCTCTGATACCACCTGATGACGGGCTATACCCACAGTCCCTATTTACTCAAAGTTTCAACCTCAATCTGTGTGTGAAATGTATCCAAAATTTCTTGCCCAATCAACCCACAATCTGGGCAACTCAACATGTTCTTGATATAAATCAACCATATCATATAACCCTAGGCAGGTACATATATTAAACCGCGTTCACTACATCACATATTTCATATTGCGCCAACAACCATTATATGTAATATATCCATATATATATATATTATGGCCTTCTTCAATATTGGAAGCATTATTAAAAACTCAACCACATCGGACATGCCTCGGTTAAAATCGCAACTGTAGTTGAACAGTCCCGATAAATTAGAACTGGGCCCCACACTAATGAACTTCCACATCCAACGACAGAAAACACATCGCGCTGGATTTGACGATCCAACGGATATTGCACAAGGTTCTTGCACGAACGATAATGCACAATGGGGCGGTTTTCCAAAATCGCTCGGGGACACGCGTCACCCAGCGTATGGAATCGCTCTGAATTCTTAAATACCACTTACCCGATGAAAGCGGTGCGATCAAACCCGGAAACCCGCCTTTACTATTCACTTCGGTCACGGTTCCACTTCTTTCCTTCCAGGTTCTGTTCTCATCTGCGCCTTTCATCTATCGGCCCCAACGCAGAGTTCCGCCCCTTTTGCTCGAGTTCCGCCTATTCAAATTAACATAGTTCTTCTACGTTTTCACTAATACGCCTTCGCTCCTCTTTATACAGTGCTCATCCGATGAACACCACTATCACTTATGCATGGCTTAAAGCCATACATCTGTTCGTGGCATATACTCAACGAATATATAGCTCCACTATCTATTAGTTCGAGACACAGTGTCGACAGTATTAACATCGATTCCTCCAATTATATATAGAGCACAATTAGCCCCAACTTACAAAGTACATTTTTATGCATTATCATACACTCTCCTTTCTGAATACACAGGCAGACTCTTAGCTCAATTTATAGAGTCCTTCTCCTACAAGAATTTAAGGCAATTTCACGCAGGAATTTCACCAATAAATGCACAACTACGAAGGTACTCTCCACACAGAGTTAAACAACAAATGCACAGTTACACTGAGATAATTTCCTCATACGATTTGTCCAAGAAGACATAAAGTCACACATGGAACTTATAAACA
This sequence comes from Pinus albicaulis, assembly GCA_034641835.2. Lineage (NCBI taxonomy): Eukaryota > Viridiplantae > Streptophyta > Pinopsida > Pinales > Pinaceae > Pinus > Pinus albicaulis. The sequence goes on along the minus strand of CM076574.1, from coordinate 528,350,988 downwards.
ATTCTCCAGAATTAGATATATATACATACAGGCGATAAATCTCAAAGCAATCGCTTACAATTTCATGACAGGCCAGATATTCAGTTTAGTGGCCATTATCCTCCTAATCTGTTGCTGAAGAAGTTCCCTACCTCTCTCCCTATATAAACTCTTCAGGGTTACATTTATACCACAAGGATGACCTGAATCGATTCAGGTCTCCAAACAGTTCAGCAACTCTTAGCATTCCCAATTCCTAAAATTATACTCAATAATTGAACTAATCCTAAACTGACTCTTCGTATCCTCTCTTAACCAATTTATCATGTTCTCAAAATGACTTGAGAATAATTACAATTCCCTACCAAATTTATTTAATATTTACAAGAAATTTAAAGAACATGGGACCCCCCTATGTCTACTTATGTACAAAGTAACTTTTGAGCCTAATGCCCCTGCATCATTCTCTAACAAGATAATTTACAAGAACTATTCCTAATTTCTTTCTCACATATTCAAATGATTCTCTAACAAGAGTTTTTGTGGGTATGTATTCCATCTTCACTATTTTCTCAAAGACTTGTTGTGTGAGGAAGTGGTACTTTATGATGATATGTAAATAGTGATTGACGGAAGTAGAATATTTTATTTTTGAAATTATTATTACACTTCTATTGAAACACTTAATAGATATATAGATTTACCTTAATATCTTGTAGAGCCCATTTCATCCAAAACACTCAAAAAGAAATTTACCTTACCTTAATATCTTGTAGAGCCCATTTCATCCAAAACACTCAAAAAGAAATTACCTTAATATCTTGTAGAGCCCATTTCATCCAAAACACTCAAAAAGAAGTAACTACTATGTATTCCACTTCTACTCACTCAAAAAGAAATTTACCTTAATATCTTGTAGAGCCCATTTCATCCAAAACACTCAAAAAGAAGTAACTACTATGTATTCCACTTCTACTCTAGATAGACAAAGTAACGACTCTTTCTTGCTTAACCATTAAACCAAAGACTCTTCTAAGTAGAATTATATATTGTCCACTTGTACTTTTCACAAGCCTAGTTGAATCTCTATATGTTGTCAATGTAAATTTCTCACAAGTAAATTTGTCAATGTAAATTTCTCACAAGTAAATTTGTCAATGTAAATTTCTTAACTTCTACAAGTTCTATAGGCAAAGTCTGTAAAGGGCCAGGTAGCCTCTGGATCTCATCTTTTATGAAAGGTGACATATCTAGTAAATTCCCCTATAGTCAATCTCTGGAATAGATCTAAATAGAAGTTCTTCATTTTAATATCCATAAAACACAACCAATTTAAGGTAAACTATGTACATGTGTCATTTCTCCCACAAACTAAAGGCTTCCTCCCATTAATTTTAGATGTGAATTCTAGACCATAAAATTTTTAAGTCAAACTTTAAGATAAACTATGCACATGTCATTTACCTCATGATATTGTGTCATTTCTCCCAATTTTTATTTTTTTTTTTATTTTTTATTTTTTTTATTTTTTTTCAGGGATAAGAAAACCATTAAATATGGTTGAAAAATGGAAATTATGCATAGAAATTTATTGCTATCCCAATCCAGGGAAAGCAATCATTAAATATGTGCTTTCCAATATTGTGACTAGCAAAGTCGTCTAAAGGAAAATGAATATACCGAGAAGAACAACAAACAACGAGGCATATTATATTGGATTGATAGAAGGCTTGGGAACAACGATGGAGTATGGATCAAATGGAATTGTAGTTTTCACCAATTCTGAACTTGTGTGCAACCAGATGAATGGTGTGTGCCAAGTTAAGAAGGAGAGGCTAAAAGAACTGCATGGAATAGAAAACAATATTGTTAGCCAATTTCAATTTTTTAGTATAAGGCATTGTACAAATGTGAATAAGATGTATGATGATCTATTGTGTGGGGCAATGCCAATTCATGATTCATATATCAAAGATGAATTATAATTATACAGAGCAATGCCAATGCAAGATTCATCTCTCAAAGATGAATTGGTTTTGAGATGCTCTTCTTCAAAAATTCAAGATTCATCTCTCAAAGATGAATTAGTGTTGAGACGCTCTCCTTCAAACTTTATTGATGGAAATTGTAACATATCTTGGATATGTGTGTGTTATGTACTTATAAATGCGTCCTTTTTAATGACCATGTGCTTTTTTCAATTATATACCAAGTGTGTTGCCACCACACCATGTAAAGCACAACTTGGTGAACTTCACATTTGCAACAAGTGGTGAACTTCACATTTTTATAAAATTAAAATGTGGAGACTTCAACAAATGCTTGTTTAAACGGAGTTTGTTTAAATGCAGTTTCACTTCTTTTTTAATGACCATGTGTTTTTTTCAATTTTATATCAAGTGTGCTCCCACCATGTAAAGCGCAATTTGGTGAACTTATCATTTTTATAATAAAAAAATTGTTTAAATTGAGTTTCACACATCAATTAGTGCCTTGAAAGTTGTGTTCTACATAATTTGTGTACACTAAATTAGATTAATTTTCTGAAATTTATTTTGTATAAATGTCCACCAATAGATATATATATCATGGAGGATGAATGACGAATATCAACAGAATCCCATATGGGGGATCATGGATTGGGGGATGTTCATGGTATTTAAATATAATCTTAAATCTCCATACATGTGTGTACATTTGGAATTGATTTTTTATTAACTTTGTGAGTTAAATTAGTTGTTAATAAGTTTCATTTTTTATTTTTTAGGAGCTAAGAGGAGAAGGGTCTCTACTCCATCCATGGAGCATGCCCATGGTTCACCCGATCGTGGTATGGTTCATGCAATTTAATCAATGAATATGTACATGTATTTATATGTACACATGAATGTATTTTTCAATTGATTATAAATTCATATTTGTTTATGAAGCTTCTCTCTCATTTTGAGAGGTTGGTGGTGGTTCAAATCCCCTTAGAGGGCCATGAATGAGTGGTAGCAGGTTGCGTGAAGGTGGTGATATTTATTCCCCCAGAGGCCAATCAAAGGCTGGTGGTGCTGGTTCTCAGCAGGGTCATTTTGGGTCTGGTTCTCAGCAAGGTCGTTCTGGGTCTCAACAGTTTCAGGGTGGAGAAGATGCTAACCAACCATGTCGAGGTTGCCATCGATTTTAATATTTTTTTCATTGAATTTGTACAAATTTTGTTTACATGTGTTTTTTCTAATATACAAAATTTTATATCTTGATTCAGAAGCTGAAATTTTTCCAAATATTGGTCAAAATAAACGCAGGGCAGAACGCTACATTCAAGAAGAAGGTTTTCTACCCACCACAACTTATCCGGCCTGTTAAACATCCATAATTTTGACATATGCAAAGATGGCTAAAAAAAAGGTCTTTTAGTCTTCAAGAAACAAATTTCATGCAAAATCTATGACTTCTTGAAGCCTTGCTGTGTTCATTTGTCCAAGAAACCCATTCCATTGATGATCCTCCTTCAAAGTTCCTCAAGAACCCATGCTGTTATAAAGGAGACTGTTTTCAGACCCATTTTTCCATCTTTTTCTCCTTGGGAAAATCCCTCTAAAGAACCCCTTCATTTCACCCATTCTTCCCTGTTTTACCCCTTATTTTCCTCAAAATCCCCTTTTAAAACCATATGAATCCCTTTACTTGGTTTTAAAACCTTTCTTAACTCTACCGAAACCTTGAAAAAAGCCTAAAAAACCCATCCCAACCTATTTTCTGCTCATTTTAAACATTTAGGCCTTAAGCGCCTTTTCACGCAAGCCCCAGCCCCTTTCGCCATAAGAACAGCTCTGTGAATATTGGCCCATGTCTCTTAAGCCCCCATCGCTATCAGCCTTTGGTGTTTCCAAATGCCTGCGTCCCTTTCCCCTTTTTCCCGCCGATGTGATATTCCGAGTGTTGGTGTCCCATGTTTTGATAGTTTGGCAAATCAAAAGACAAGGCAACATCAAAACCAATCTTTAGAGTTACAGGATCTATTCCTCCTGTTCTTAGAGAGGGATCTCTCAAATGTTTGTTTGCAAAGGTTTATCTTGTGTGCTAGGTTATGGATTTTAGACTAGTTATTAAGTGCAAGTGTTTATTTGTTTTGTTTGGTTGGAATGATACATCAGAACATGAAAGGCCTAAGAAAGGTATATAGGACATCAAAATATCTGTTTCATTGGGCAATGAAGTCAATAAAAGGTCACAACACACTCACCAAAGGATATGGGATATCAAAGGGCAAATCTAACTGGGCCACATGATACTTTTGTTTTTGGAATGAGATGAACATTAATGGTTTGGAAGGAGAGGTTCAATTCTCAACAAAGGGAATTTGAAAGCACAACTTTAACAATAAAGAGCTCTTTGATAGACAGGGCTAACCATGAAATCTACAAATCACACTTTAAGCAAATAATGTCTTCAAAACAACTTTTAAAATGAAATCTAAGATTCGAGGAACACCCTATTTCCTCACAGATTTTATTCTAAAGGACTCAGAAAACATAAAGATTTACTGATAATTATAGTCATAGAAGAGGGAACACCTAAAAACATCTGTGATCATAATTATAACGACCTTTAAGCCAACTGTTTAAGTGCAGACAAAGGGCAAGATCAAAACGGACCTCTTTGATTCACTGTAAGCAAAGAACTTCAAAGGGAGACTTCAATAATAGTTTTTAAGTGGCAGCAGACAAGAAGGGCAAACCATAATCATGCTGAAACCAACTGTTTAAACCATTAAGGAAATAAACGAGCATGAAGACTAAAGAGAAAGATTAAAGCCTCTAAAATACTTCAGCAGCAGAAAACATTAAACAGTGAAGGATGAACAGGTCTAAGGTGCTTCCAGGAGTCATTTCTTAGCCTAATACTTTCTATCCTACTGTAGTAAGAAATTATGGAACATAATGAAAACAAGGGAAAAACATAAAACAATTCAGAATACTTCACCAACAGCCGAGTTCATGGATCCAATGATAGAGCCTTCTCAGAAACAAATATGCAACAACATCATCAAGACCTCCAAGACTTCAATTTGTTCTTCAACTTCAAAGGACTATGTATTTATCTCAGAGAGTTTCAATATTACAGCTTGTAATCAAAAATCAACCAACAACTACTCATCTTTTGCAGAAGTATATATAGATGATGAGGAGGGGAGTTCTGATAAAAGATCTCGATTACAATTAATATAGAATTAATGGCCTTTTGGCCCTTGAGGGGCTCAATGCAGAAATTTACATGCGTGTACTCTGTATTAATGTTTTTACATAAGGTTTGAGCCCAGTGGGAGCTTTCGTTGACCTTTGAGGCACTGTGTGGCGTCAAAGTAACTCTGCAGATATTATTTGCATTGAAGTTCCTAGCAGAGGTAACTCTTCGGCTGCGTTTGAGACAATATCTGATCCTGACCAATAAATTCAGCCTCCGATTAAATACTTTGAGGCACAGGTGGCATCTTAGCAGCTGGAGGGATCAATTTGCCCTAATTGTGGCGGTGGATGGTTTCCAATTGATAAAACACTTCAGATTTGCTTTAAACTGTGTTTTAAATCGGGGATAGGCTTTTGATAAACATTCTTAGCCATAATCCCCACAAAAATTGTCTTCGACCCTTTGCTCTGGTATATTTTTGTTGTCAATATTGCTATTCTTTAATTTGTGATTGACTTGTTGTCTTCTTGCTACTGTGCAGGGCTGTGCAGGGTTATACGGCATCAATGCCTAAGGAAACAATGATGGAATGTGCATTTCCACCCTGTGGATTATTTTCCTCGGTGAATCGAAGGCAGGATGGTAGTCACCCTCAACCTTTGAAATTTCTTCAGATATAATGAAAAAACCGTTAAAACCCTGCAAAAATACGAAAAACTATTAAAAATCCTGCATATATAGGCTGATTGCATCGGGAGGTGTGCGAAGAAGCGGGGCTGTCGGATGGCATCATCCAACGGTCAAGATTTATCGAGAGAGATCTTGGAACGAGCTGAAAAAATATTAAATCTAAGCCGTCGATCGCGTAGAGATCAACGGTCGGGAGCGGAGGTGGAAAGTCAAACGGAGAGAATCTGGGCGATGAATTTAGACTATCGATCTGCAGATCAAATCAACGACAGAGATAGACTGATTAACCCGCCTTAGCCCGTTTAAATATCGAGCAAATTCAGCGAGCGATAGCCGTAGGATAAGCGATCCCAGATCGGATGGTGCACAGCAATATCACTGGGCATCCTGGTTCAAACAATAATGTGCGATGAATGGTGGTTTTGGAAAAAGTACAAGGGACACGTGTTGAGAGGTGTAAGGAACTGCTGGCCGTTGGGAGAAAAAAGCCTTTGCCCGAAGGCGGAGCGATGAATACCGCGCGGTATTTGGAGTGGCGAATAGCTGGCAGGGACCACTGGGAGATGCACTCCGCATCGTCCGATCTGTGGATCAGATCGACAGTGCGGAATGATTTAAACACGCTTCGGCGGAAAACTTAATAAAATAATAAAATGATGGTTTAAATAAATAACAAAGGTTTCTAAAGCTTTTGCGGAGAAATATTTATTTAAAAGGGATAAGCGCCCGACTGCTAAGTGCGCGGTTCCGGCGCCAGGGTGTATGGAGGAAAAGGGAGAGAGACTTAGCCCGAGGGGGCTTAAGTCCAATACATAGAAAATATGTATTTTTCATGGTTTTTCAAGGATTTTTCGAAGGAATTGAGGGTTTCGATAAGGTTAAGAAGGGGTCTTAGAACCTTATCATGGGTTTTTTATGAAGTGTAAAGGGGAGAAACATGGAAATGGGAGATTTGCATGGGGAAAGAGGAGAGGAAAAAGGAGGTTAGTTTTGGGAGAAGAGGAAGGGGAAAAAGTGTTTGCAGCAGTATTTGGTCTTGGAAATCAGCAGGATTTTAGAGTCTTTTTAGGGTGTAAACAACAGTATGGATTTGGACAGAGGTAGGAGGCCTTCAAGAGTCTTCAAGAGCCAACAATTTTTTAGTCATGGAAAATTGTTCTTTGAAGGCTCAAAACAGATTTAGCCACCTTTTGGTATACAAATATTATAGGTGGCTAACAATGGCTCCACTTGGGGATGGTGCCTTCTTGAAGGTATCAAGAATTCAGACTTGGATTCTCTGGGAGGCTGATCAGTTGCATCATCCATTGGGCTGCCTTCCTTTACTGGATCATCTGTTTTTGCTCTGAAACATAATAGCAGTTATGAAAAACAATGGACTTCATCAATAAAACCTTCTACCTACCCAATCCTACTGATCTAACATTTTTTCTTCATCAGAGTGCACTTGGATTGGCAAACTCTCTTCACAACATTTTATTCTTTTGAAAGCATAAAACTAATCTAATTCTACTCCTTATTTCTCCCTGAACTTAGATTAAACAATTGAGCTCAGATGTTTCTCTACCTGATCTACGGTCTGTTGGGTTTAAACTGTCCAACAGACTTTCATTCTCTAAAGTTTACAACAGAAATTCAAAAAGCATTCAAGTCAGGATTGAACAGTCTAACTTGATGCTGATCTATGGCATAAAAACAAGCTGCACATAGATTATTATTTGCAGAAAATTAAATCAAAATGATGAAGGCTTAAGATCTGAAAATTCAAAGTACTGCCTTCTCTTTTTAACAGCTCTGTTTTGAATTTTGTTTGAGCTGTTCCTCCTTCGTTCTCTGGTTCATATTTTGAACTAATTAGGACCAGATTACTTCTTTTTGACTCAAAAAATAAAGCAGATTTGAGTCATCTCCTTTTTGGAACTTAGGTTCAGATTTTGAGTTTGTTTGAACCTTTAATTTCTATCCTAATCTATCTATTGATAAGCCAAGATTAGACAGTTTGGCGAATCAAATTCACTACCCTATCAGCAGAAAATTTAAAACTAATTAGTCAAGATTAGGCTGTTTGACAAATTAGAGGTGTGTTTTTCAGGAGTGGCATTTAAGCTTGCACACTTTCAGAATTTGTTTCTCTTTTTTGGTATGGGGCTATACCTTTCTTGTTTTCACAATTTGCCCTCTTTTCTTTCTTTTCATTGTTTTTGTATTTTTGATTTTTTGCAACTTTGAATGCAATGGATTGACTATGATTTTTATAATGAAAAAATAAAATACTTTGAAACTCAAGATTCTTGGTAGAAGTAATGCTTGAGCATCCTGCCATTGACATGACCTTCATATATATCTTCTCCATTCAATTCTTTCAAGAAAAATTCATTGTGACCCCTTTCAGCATGGACAATATATGTCCCTTTCCACAAGTTGTCAAACTTGCCATGTTTTCCCTTCTCTTCTCTTCTTGAATCCCATTTAAGAACAACATTTCCTATTTGGAAATTGTTTGCCTTAGTCCTTTTATCAAAAAATTTCTTCATATTTTCTTGGACTAACTGTGTTCTCTCATAAATTTCTTCTCTGGTCTACTGTAAATGCATTGTTTGGTTGATTCTTCTCTGCATATCATTTTCTTCAATTTGTACTTCTTGAAGGAGTTTCATGACTGGAACTCCCAATGAGGTAGGAAAAACTACATCCATGCCATAAACTAACTGATAGGGGGACATATTTATTGATTTCTTTGTAGTCAACCTATCAGCCCACAAGGCATGAACCAGCTTACTGTGCCATGATTTCTGATTTTGTTCCAACAGCTTTTTAATGATGTTGATGAGGCTTTTTTTGGAAGATTCAGCTAATCCATTTCCTTGGGGATAGTAAGCAGTGGAATGGCCCAAGGTTATGTGGTATTTGTAGCAGAAATCAACCATCTTCTTAGATTTAAAAGCAGCAACATTGTCTGTTATGATTTTCCTGGGGCAACCGAATCTGGATAGGATATTGGTTTCAAGAAACTTGATAATGACAGAGTCATTAGCATTTCTGGATGGTATAGCTTCTATTCGCTTGGTAAAGAAGTCAGTGGCTGTGAGGATCCACTTATGTTGAGCTGAGGAAGATGGGTGAATTTCTCCAATGAAGTCTAACCCCCATTGTTGAAAAGGTGCCTCAACTCTGATAGGATGTAAGGGTAAGGGGAGAAGTTTTCTTTTGCCATAAAAAATTTGACACTTATGGCAAGACATGACCAAATTTTGAGTGTCTGGGAAAGGGGTAGGCCAATAGTAGCCAGATCTAAGAATTTTGTTCACTGTGGCCTTCCAGTAGAGGTGTCCTCCACATTCTCCATCATGCAACTCATGCATGATATTTCCTGCATCATCTTCAAGTAAACATTTAAGCAAAATTCCAACAACATTTTTCTAATATAATACTCCATCTAAGATAAAAAAACTCAAAGCCTTTTGTTTCAAGAATATAGCTTTAGTTTTAGACAAAGAAGGAGGGGCATTTAAATATAAAAGTACATAAATGATGTCATCATACCAAGCAGAATTCAGAAATGTTTCTTCAATAACATGAGCATCATATTCTTATATTTCTTCCAACACATCTACCATATTCATGTCTAGTGCTTGTAAGTTAGATTCAGCCATAATTTTTGCTAATCCTTGCCCTTTAACCAGTTTGGTGGGTCTAATTTCTAAGTCATACTCAAGAATAGTTGCAATCCATTTTCCCCTTTTACCATCAGGGTCTTGACTTAGAATGTCCTTGACAACAGTATGTGGAACAAAAGCAATTATGTGAGAGTGTAAAATATAGACCCTAAAGTCCTTTAAAGCTTTCACTAATGCTAAGGCTTTCTTCTCCATGATGTTATATTTGAGAGGAGCATCTCTTAAGGCCCTACTAAATAAATATATTGGTTTTTCTTGCCCCAAATCGTTCTTTTGATGTAAAACTGTAGCTATTGTGTGTTCGGATGCAAAAGAAAAGATATAAAAGTCTTTGGTGAAATCTGGACTGATCAGGACTGGGGTTTGTGTGAGAGCTTGTTTGACCACCTCGAATGATTGTTTAGCTAGTAAGGTCCATTTTACACCTACATCTTTCTTAAGCATGTTTGTAATGTTTTTTAATAGCTCAACAAAATTAGGAATAAATCTCCTCAGAAAATTATCTTTCCGATGAAATATTGCAATTCTTTGAGGCTTCTTGGATGGTTGATCTGCAATATGCCATCTATCCTTGCAGGGTCTATTTTGATCCCTTCTTCCGAAATAATATGGCCTAGAAGTTTACCTTCTTGGAGAACAAAGAGTGTCTTTTTGGGATTCAATGATAAGCCAAATTTCCTACACTTCTCAAAAACTTTTCTTAAGTGAATCAAATGTTCTTCATCAGTTTTTGAAAAGTCAGTTATGTCATCAAGGTAAATGATTATGAAATAGCCAATATCTTCAGAGAAGGATATATCCATGGCCCTTTGGAAGGTGGCCCCCGCATTCATCAATCCGAAAGGAATTTTGACATACATAAAGGTGCCCCAAGGTGTGGTAAAAGCAGTTTTGATTTGATCACTTGGGAGCACTAACACCTGGTTGTAAATCGAGAACCCATCTAGGAGTGATATCCTTTTTGACCCAACTACCTTCTGAAGGATATGGTCCATCTTGGGCAATGGGTAGTTGTCTTTTAGGGATGCTCTGTTTAAGTTTCTGAAGTCGATGTAGAGTCTAATCTCCCCTGTCTTTTTCCTAACAGAAACTAAGTTTGATATCCATTCTGAAAAATCTAATGGGTACTATGATTCCAGCAGCATGCATTTTTTCGATTTCTGCCTTAACTAAAGGTAATAAAAGTGGGTTTATTCTCCTCAGTTTTTGTTTGAAAGGCTTTTGATTTTCCTTCAGGGGAATCTTGTGCTGAATGATGTTGGTATCATAAGACTTCAGATCTGTGTATGCCCAAGAAAATACATCTTTAAACTCTTTGAACAGCTCTATGTATTGCGATTTTATGTGAGCTGGAAGAGTGCTAGATAATTTAATCATCTTGGGTTCTGTTAGGGAGCCTATGTTGTGTTCTTCTACGTTTTTTTCTACAGGCTCCATCCTTGGTTCTTTGGCTACATTGTTAAAATCGAAAAGGTGTTCTAAAGGTGTGAGACCCCTTGGAATTTGATCATTTTTGCACTGTAAAACTTCCAAGTCCTCTTGGTCTGTGTTGTCAGTCATCTCTGCTTCAAAAGGATTCTCGTAATGATTTATATCAGCAGAGTGTCTTATTTCAGCTTCTGGGATTTCTTTGATATAGGGACAGTCTTCGTTATGGCTAGAATCTGATGTTGGTATGGTGAAATCATTTTCTGATTTTAAGAAATCGTCTATGTGTTGGTCAGACTCAAATACTTGCTAGTGATCTTCGTTATCTGGCACAGCAGGCCTGTGTTTTACCTTTACGCTTAGTTGTCCATTTATCTCAGGTATTTGGCAGTTACTGGCGTTGAAAGCTAGTTCATTTGCTAAATGATTGAACGCTCTAGGAATGAAACTAGGTTCATATTTTTCAAAGGTTTTCAATAAATCAAGGGCAGTGTTCCGATATTCCCTAAGTTTTGGATTTCTGGCTGAGTATTCTCCTTTGATCTGTTTTATAATAAGTTCAGAATCTCCTAGGATGGATATCCTTTGGGCTTTTAACTGTTTAAGCAATTGCAAGCCTAGGAGAAGGGCTTCGTACTCGACGATATTGTTAGATAATGGGAAATTTAACTTATATGAAAAACTATGATTTGTATTCTGGATCCATACACCTGCCCCTGCACTTGTTTGATTACAAGATCCATCAAATTTTATTGTCCAAAGTATGTCATTCCTATTTTCATTTTCTTGCTGCTGTTGAGTGTCAATGTTTTGAAGTTGATTTGAGGGAAGATTTGATTTTTCTGGTGAGTCAAGTGGGTCTACATTCTCTTCATCTTATTGGATAAGTTCATCTTCATTACATAAGATAAAGGAATATAAACTTGACTGAATGGAATAGATTGGAGAGTTGTTTGGTTTGTCCATGTTGCTCACCATGTACTTCATGTGAGATTCCCTATATAGTCTTCTGTTTTGGTTAAAAACAGGGATGGTGGCATAAGACATATCCATTTGAAGGCTTCCCTGAATTTTGGCTCCCCAAGATCTTGATAAGAGCATGCCATACTTAGGGGGAATGTCAACTACAACTATATCCATTACTAGACTCTTTGCAAGAATTTGAGCTATATTAACACACAAATCTTTAATTAAACCCAAACATTTGACTCTGCTTGAGTCAAAGGAATAAAAATCTTTGTATGGTTTGGTAATCTCTAAGCCTAAGCTTTCCATTACCACCTTGGGCATTAGATTGTGTGAAGCTCCTGAATCTAACATGGCATTGTGTAAAATTTTCTCGTGTATGTTCAAGCTAACATAGAAGGGAGGGACAGTTCCTTCTTGATATTTTCCTTCCACTTCAGGACCAAACAACAACTCAGGTGTATCATCTGTCAATTTTAAGGTGTCAGTATCACTTCCTAAGTTCAAAGCTTTAAAAACTTGGTTTTTGTACACTTCTTGGGTTACTAGTTCAGCTAGGGGGATGGAAATTTTTATCTTAGCAATCTCTCCCTCAAGGCTGAAAGAAATAATTGACTTGTTGATATTTACATCTGTTTTTTCAATTGAATTCTTTTCAGCAACTTTGATTTGCTGAACCTTATTTGGACTGGTGACAGGGATAGTTTTATTAGGACCACTAGCTGAAGTGCTAGGGGTACTCTGTTCAACATTTGGCTGGACACCTTTGTCTTTGTTTAAGTTTGGTTTTTTGGCCAAAATGTTGGTTTTTTCTGCTGTCCTTTTGGATTGGTTTTCTTTGTTTTTCTTGACAGCAGTGCTAGTATTCTTATCTTTTGAATTCTCTATGCTTCCCTTGCTCCTAAGGTCATACTGTTTATGTACCTCCATGACTGCATTTTCAAAACCCAATCTATAGTCATCAGAATCTTCATAGGTGTTTGTATTTTGATCATAAGAGAAGAAACCTTGTTCTTCCTCAGTGAGGAAAACATCATCCCCACTGTCTGATCCAATCAATTTTACATGTGATTCTTCCAACCTTTCCAACTCCTTGTCTTCCTCATATTGATCTACATAGTTCTGTTGAAAGGGAGGTCTGATCTATTGGTCACTTTCTTTTTTCTTATCTTGATTGTTGTCTCTTCTATAATTCTGATTTCTATTTCTGTTTTGATTGTTTTGAGGTGTATTTTGGTTTTGATTTGCTTGTTCTTTCTTGATTATGCTCACATCTTTCATCATTTCTTCCATCATTCTCTCCATTTTTGAGCTTGAAGTGGAAGGAGTGGATTCCTCTCTAAAGGATACTCTCTTCTAAGTTTTCATTCTTGCTCTCTTCTCCATTAAGTTGACTTCCACAGAAAGAGCACCCCTTTGCATGTCTTCAAGGGTTGTAAAATCTCTCTCTCTCTCAGTGAATAGGTCATGTCAGAGTCAAACCTTTCAGGGAACTTGTTTAAAGCTGAGCCCTGTGGAGGTTTTAGTTCTGGGGAAAGGGCATTATAGACACTATTAAATCTAGTGCAATAAGCCTGCACACTTTCCCCAGGGTTTCTATGGAGATTTTTGTATTCAGAAATGACTTGGAGAGGATTCTTCTTCACTTCCCATTTGTTTAAGAAGGTTTGATGAAAGGCTTGGAGATCATTAATGCTATGAGGGGCTAAACCTTTAAACCATTTTCTTACTTCTCCCCCTAAGCTCTGAGCAAATAACCTAATCTTGACAGAATCATCATCAATTTCGTTTCTGTCAAAGTAGTCATTCATTTTATCTACATGTTGTGATGCAGTTGTAGCATTGTTAGCATCATATAATGGAATTTTGGACTGCTAGTCCTGTGGGAGATTAACTAGTGGTACAGAAAGGACTAGGGGGGCATACCATGCTGCCATGATAGGTGGTGGAGGTGGATTTACAAGAGGGACAGTGGGCTGAAGTGGAGTGGTTTGGACAGTGGATGTAGGGTGAGTAGAAGTGGATGGACCAGGAATAGACTGCTGAGATGATCTTGGATGAGAGACACCTAAGTTGTGAAGGAAATGTAAATCAGGAAGTGTTGTTTCTCTGCTACCAAGAGATTCACTTGTCTCGGGAGATGAAAGTGAAAACTCAGAATATAAATGAATTATATCATCAAAAGACCTAGTTCTAAATGGATTTACTAAGTCAACCTGAGATTGTTGTAGAGCTGAAAGATTTTCAGGAACTGAATTAGCTCTCAAGGGTGTTCTGAAAACAATTGATAATTTAATCTTAGGAGACTTCCTAAGAATACCTTCAGGATTTTCAACTACTTCCGGTGGGTTTGGGTCAGGGTAGGCTCTAGTATGAATCTTTCTAGGAGCCACTATGCTATGTTTTTTAGACCTGATTAGAAAAAGAGTTTAACCAAATATGAGAATCTTTAAGAGGCTAACTGATCTTTTCAGAAGAAGGAAAAATTTTAATCTTAAGGCCTTCTAGCTAAGTTTGTATGATGCTATTAAGACTTGGGGTCTTCCCAGTGGAGTCTTAAGGTCTATTTTTTAGGATTGTGGAGTCGCCAGGTGGAAATTTTAACTCTTAAGGAGGTTAAAGGTTTTATGGTCCACCACCAGGTTTATTATGAAGCCAAACTGAAATGTTTTTTGGGGTTTTCTGAGCTATTTTGGTCTTATAGGTTATGAGACTATCCTAAATCTAACTTAACACTTAGCTAGGGTGTCAAAACACATAGAGTTTACTCTTATGGCTTGGTAACTAAATCCTTCAAGGTTTTATAAGGCTTTATAAGAATCCTAAGGGTTACTTAGTTTGTCACTGATTCAAAGGTTCTATCATGATTACCATTACTTGGTAGTGCTTGAAGTAGGTTACTTATGTTATACTTAGACAATGAGTGCTTTGTTTTGCAGATTTTACTCAAGGTCCCACCGTGATCGCCACTGTGTTGGTGTCTCGTGTTTTGATAGTTTGGAAAATCAAAAGACAAGGCAACATCAGAACCAATCTTTAGAGTTACAGGATCTAGTCCTCCTGTTCTCAGAGAGGGATCTCTCAAATGTTTGTTTGCAAAGGTTTATCTTGTGTGCTAGGTTATGGATTTTAGACTAGTTATTTAGTGCAAGTGTTTATTTGTTTTGTTTGGTTGGAATGATACAACAAAACACGAAAGGCCTAAGAAAGGTATATAGGACATCAAAATATCTGTTTCATTGGGCAATGGAGTCAATAAAAGGTCACAACACACTCACCAAAGGATATGGGATATCAAAGGGCAAATCTAACTAGGCCATAGGATCCTTTTGTTTTTGGAATGAGATGAACATTAATGGTTTGGAAGGAGAGTTTTAATTCTCAACAAAGGGAATTTGAAAGCATAACTTAAACAATAAAGAGCTCTTTGATAGACAGGGCTAACCATGAAATCTACAAATCACACTTTAAGCAAATAATGTCTTCAAAACAACTTTTAAAATGAAATCTAAGATTCGGGGAACACCCTATTTCCTCTAAGATTTTATTCTAAAGGGCTCAGAAAACATAAATATTTACTGATAATTATAGTCATAGAAGAGGGAACACATAAAAACATCTGTGATCATAATTATAATGACCTTTAAGCCAACTATTTAAGTGAAGACAATGGGCAAGATCAAAACGGACCTCTTTGATTCACTGTAAGCAAAGAAATTCAAAGGGAGACTTCAATAACAATTTTTAAGTGGCAACAGACAAGCAGGGAAAACCATAATCATGCTGAAACCAACTTTTTAAACCATTAAGGAAATAAACGAGCATGAAGACTAAAGAGAAAGATTAAAGCCTCTAAAATACTTCAACAGCAGAAAACATTAAACAGTGAAGGATGAACAGGTCTAAGGTGCTTCCAGGAGTCATTTCTTAGCCTAATACTTTCTATCCTACTGTAGTAAGAAATTATGGAACATAATGAAAATAAGGGAAAAACATAAAACAATTCATAATACTTCACCAACAACCGAGTTCATGGATCCAATGATAGAGCCTTCTCAGAAACAAATATGCAACAACATCATCAAGACCTCCAAGACTTCAATTTGTTCTTCAACTTCAAAGGAATATGTATTTATCTCAGAGAGTTTCAATATTATAGCTTGTAATAAAAAATCAACCAACAACTACTCATCTTCTGCGGAAGTATATATAGAGGACGAGGAGGGGAGATTTGATAAAAGATCTCGATTACAATTAATACAAACTTAATGGTCTTTTGGCCCTTGAGGGGCTCAATGCAGAAATTTACATGAGTGTACTCTGTATTAATGTTTTTACATAAGGTTTGAGCCCAGTGGGAGATTTTGTTGACCTTTGAGGCACTGTGTGGCGTCGAAGTAACTCTGCAGATATTCTTTGCATTGAAGTTCCTAGCAGAAGTAACTCTTCGGCTGCGTTTGAGACAATATCTGATCTTGACCAATAAATTCAGCCTCTGATTGAATACTTTGAGGCACAGGTGGCGTCTTAGTAGCTGGAGGGATAAATTTTCCATAATTGTGGCGGTGGATGGTTTCCAGTTGATAAAACACTTCAGATTTTCTTTAAAATATGTTTTAAATCGGGGATAGACTTTTGATAAACATTCTTAGCCATAATCCCCACAAAAATTATCTTCGACCCTTTGCTCTGGTATATTTTTGTTGTCAATATTGCTATTCTTTGATTTGTAATTGACTTGCTGTGTTCTTGCTACTATGCAGGGCTGCGCAGGGTTATACGGCATCAATGCCTGAGGAAACAATGATGGAATGTGCATTTCCACCCCGTGGATGATTTTCCTCGGTGAATCGAAGGCGGGAGGGTCATCACCCTCAACCTTCGAGATTTCTTCAGATATAATGAAAAAACCGTTAAAACCCTGCAAAAATATGAAAAACTATTAAAAATCCTGCATATATAGGCTGACTGCATTGGAAGGCGTGCGAAGAATCGGGGCCGTCGGATGGCATCATCCAACGGTCAAGATTGATCGGGAGAGATCGTGGAACGAGCGAAAAAAAGATTAAATTTGAGCCGTCGATCGCGCAGAGATCGACGGTCGGGAGCGTAGGTGGAAAGTCAAACGGAGAGAATTTGGGCGATGAATTTAGACCGTCAATCTACAGATCAGATCGATGGCGGAGATTGACTGATTAACACACCGTAGCCCATTTAAATATTGAGCAACTTCGGTGAGCGATAGCCGTCGGATGAGCGGGCCCATATCAGACGGCGCACAGTAATATCATTGGGCGTCCTGGTCCGAACGATAACGCGCGATGAACGGCGGTTTTGGAAAAAGTAAAAGGGACGCGTGTTGAGCGGTGTATGGAATCGCTGACCGTCAGGAGAAAACAGCCTTTGCTCGAAGGCGGTGCAATGAATACCGCGTGGTATTTGGAGTGGCAAACAGCTGGCGGGGACCACCAGGAGACGCACTCCGCACCGTCCGATCTGTGGATCAGGTCGATGGTGCGGGATGATTTAAACGCGCTTCGGCGGAAAAATTAATAAAATAATAAAATGACGGTTTAAATAAATAACAAAGGTTTTTAAAGCTTTTGCGAAGAAATATTTATTTAAAAGGGATAAGCACTCGACTGCTGAGCGCGCGGTTCCAGCGCCAGGGTGTATGGAGGAAAAGGGAGAGAGACTTAGCCCGAGGGGGCTTAAGTCCAATACATAGAAAATATGTATTTTTCATGGTTTTTCAAGGATTTTTCGAAGGAATTGAGGGTTCCGATAAAGTTAAGAAGGGGTCTTAGAACCTTATCATGGGTTTTTTATAAAGTGTAAAGGGGAGAAACATGGAAATGGGAGATTTTCATGGGGAAAGAGGAGAGGAAAAAGGAGGTTAGTTTTGGGAGAAGAGGAAGGGGAAAAAGTGTTTGCAGCAGTATTTGGTCTTGGAAATCAACAGGATTTCAGAGTCTTTTTAGGGTGTAAACAACAATATGGATTTCGACAGAGGCAGGAGGCCTTCAAGAG
Source organism: Pinus albicaulis (assembly GCA_034641835.2). NCBI lineage: Eukaryota > Viridiplantae > Streptophyta > Pinopsida > Pinales > Pinaceae > Pinus > Pinus albicaulis. The sequence goes on along the minus strand of CM076574.1, from coordinate 528,333,043 downwards.
TCTTCAAGAGCCAACAGTTTTTTAGTCATGGAAAATTGTTCTTTGAAGGCTCAAAACAAATTTATCCACCTTTTGGTATACAAATATTATAGGTGGCTAACATTGAGGGCTTAAATCTTCTGCCCTGCTCTCATATGACCACACCCCGTAACCGAATGCTAAACCATCGCTCCGATATCATCGCATCGACAACCCATCATCGCATCGCTCATCGCTCTTCGGCAATCCAGATTCCCTTGTCCCAGAACCCTCTGCTCATCCGATCTCTGATCTTGCGACGGATCCTCTACCGTCCATCTCACTGATCCGATGGCTCGCGCTGATTTCCAATTTTCTCCACCCACGAGCACTTTCCACACAAAGGTCAAACGTTTGAGTGCCCCTGCAATTGACTCCTTGGGATGCGAGAAATATTGATCCAACGATCAGGATTCATTGCAGAGGCACCGGGTCCACAAATCTTTCCGTATCTCAAGTGCCCCCGCAATACACATTTTTCTTTCAATTTCCCTTATTTCCTTGCTGGTCCCACCCGATCACGTGGGGCCTTCCCATTGGGTTTTCCCGTAATCTCCACCATTGATCTATTTTCCCTCCAGATCTAACGGCCCAGAATCACCCTCACACCCTCCCACTCCACTTTTTGTTTCCCTTTATATTTTCACCCATACATGGATTATTCCACTCTAACACTATAAACCCATGGCGCATATTGTTTACCCAGCCTCAAGCCTTCTCACTACGCGAAAAATTACCCGACGTCACCTGGCCCCACCATATGTTTTCCCACACATCTTGTTCATTTTTCGCGCTCGCTTGCAGCCGTAGATCTGGGCCCCCCCAGATCGGACAGTCTCGAACCTTTTTCGCGTTCATTTCACAAATAAATCTGATCGATTGTTTTGAACGCGAAATGGGTGGTTTTAGGGGGCATACGTGTCAACCGTTAACACATATCGCGTTCCCTCAGGGAAATACCACTTACTGCCCAAACCTCAAGCGAAAACCACTGTCGGTTTTCCAAAACCACCTTTTTATATTTCACGCCATAAATCCTGTTTAAACCTCCTCTGTCTGGTTTCCACCATGGAAGATCACCCCACTGCATTCACCTCCTTTGCACTTCTCCTTTGCCCATGCCTGAGCCCTCTATTGCAGTTAAACCAAGAAACGCAGGATTTCTTAACCAGTTTGTCGTCGCGTGTAGGTTTAATGGTGGATTTATCCACAGGTCTCCCACAACCAAAGAATCAATGTTTAAAGGGGTTGAGGGGTCGAAATTCCAAGCTTAATCAATGTTTTATGGACATAATTACACATAAAACCCTCCAGCACAGAAGGAAGCCGAGCCACCTGTACATAAAGGAAAAAAGACAGATCAGCAGAGGAAGGTCTTGAATGCCACATTTATAAAAGTATTTATTTCTCCAAAGGACTAAAAGGACACCTACCTCCTGTTTTACTTTCCACAGACACTTTGACAACGATCCTGCTAACAAACCCTCTGAAAAACGGTCAAAACAGTTATTACACAGTCATGGGGCTAGAAAATCCAATAAACTGATAGTTTTCTTATCCGAGAAGTAAAAAAGGATACGTCAGCCACTGTTATCTTCAAATAACACACTTCAGAGTTATTATCATGCCAACCAGATATGCATAAAAACAGGGAAAACTACCAAAATGGTACAAACAGTCAATGCAAAGGTCATTAAGCAAAGTGGGCATTCGAATTCTTCCCCACTCTGTCTTAATTGATATTTATTACCATTCTCGCAGCACTTTTCCTCTTTTCACCTATATGTATCCACAAAAAACTCATTGTAAAAGGTTGGAACATTGTTAATTTCCTATACTGTTATTAAGTAAGAGTTTCTGAGTAGTTTTAATATAGTAGGCTGGGAAGAAGAGCATTGGACTATAAAAAGCTATTGGACTCAAAGTATGTAACTGGTTTTGCACATCAATAGACAAGCAGATTCACTGGATCCTGATCTAAATCATTGGTGATGTTATTCTCACTGTAATTGTTATTCTCCTTATGTTTTCACTGTGTTCATATTCTCTAATAAAGAACAACAAAAATAGAGTAGGACATACAGCAAAGTACCCTAACTCTCACTGAAAATCTTTATCTTTATGTTTTCTTCTAAATGTGTGTTTGGGAATGATTTCAATAGAGTATAACTAGTAAATGAAGGTTGGTGAGCCCATGTCTTGCTGAGTAGAACTTGAGATGTTATTCCTAAATGATATTTTCACTGCATGCTAGGTAGAGTCTTAATCAAGGGAGTTTATGGTTAGCCCTGTCCCCTTGTGTAGTCTTAAACAGCTATTTTGAATATTTTCCTTTAAAGTATGCCAAAAGCAGGTTTGGTTAAATGTCCTTACATAATCTTAGGTTATTTTTTATGCTTATCTTACACGTTTTTTCCCTTGAGTGCATGTCAAAAGCAGGCTAGGTTAAAAGTCCTTACCTGATCTTAGATTGCCCTTTGTTTTATTATATGTTTTCTGTTCCTAAGAGTATGTCAAAATTAGGATAGGTTAAAATTCCTTACCTGATCTTAGGCTTCCCTTTGTCTTCTTATATGTTGCTTCTTTCACCTCATTCCTTAATGTTCCATACCACAAACTCAACTTAAAATATCTTCTGATATAGATGACTTGCCCTATGGAAACCCTTGTATTATTGTTACGCAAGTAAACCCTTTTATGACTCCATAGCCCAATGGTTTAACACTGTTTTTTGACCTATCTTCCCATGTTGAAATATCCTTCCACTTATTTCCTTCTTCACTTCACAAGACCTTCTCTTTTAATGATTCCCAACCAAAAAACAAACAAACTCCCTTATACTTCATAACTAGCCTAATATCATTATCATAATCCTTAAAGACATATCCTTTGAAAACACATATAGAGAGATCCCTCTCTGAATCTAGGAGGGCTAGATCCTAGGATTCCAAAGTGGTTCTAATGTTTCCTTGTCATTTAGTATGCCAATCTGCTAAATCAAAGGACCCCAACATAATGGTAACTCGACTGGGGAGCTTCTGAGTGAGTTACATCTTATACATCCTTTAGAGCTCAGAAAACCCACAACAGCCTTAGACTGGTAGTTAATTACTATGGTGGACAACAACTCATCTCATAACATTTGAAAACATCCACCTGGCGACTCCACAATTCCTAAAAGATAAAAAGACTCCACTAGTGATCAGTAGGTCTGTTGATTACTCTTGGTTTCAAAAAGACTCCGCTCGGGCAGCCCACACTACCATCAAAAAATCATACACACCCATGATTAGGAAACTTTGAGGATTAAGTTTTCTTTGTTAAAGACTAGTTTGCCTCTTAAAGATTGTTATATCTGGCTAACTTTCTTCTCTTTGGGTCTGAAATTTAACATACTGGCTTCAATAAAAATTCATACCAGAGCCTATCCAGATCTAAATCCTCCTGAAATAGTTGATAATCTAGAAAGCATTCTTAGGAAGTCTCCTGCGTCTGGAAATCCAACTATTATCAGTACAATTCACAGAGCTAATTTTGTCCCTGAAAACATTTCAGCTCTTCAAGAGACCCAAGTTGACTTATATTTTCCAAGTAATTTACCAAGAACTAAGTCACTTAGTGGTATAGATCAGACATACTTTGAGCCTCCAAGTTCACCACAACATAGTGACCAGCATATTGGCAGCAGAGAAACCCCTCCATCCACACCTCCTGATCTTCATTTCATTCAAAACTTTGGTTTCTCTCACCCCAAATCTGCTCAACAGTATCTTGCTGGTCCAAGCACCTCTCCCATCCATATCCCCACTGTTCAAACCACTCCCTTCCATCCACAAAATCCTATCATGGCAGCATGGTATGCTCCCCTAGTGTTACCACAACCTCTAGTCCCTTTACCCAATGAATATCAGTCCAAAATTCCCCATTTCATCGAAAATGAATCCACTACTGCTCAACAACATGTAGACAAGTTGAATGATGCCTTTGATTATATGGAAATAGAATATGAGACCATTAAGACGAGAATATTTGCCCAAATTTTAGGAGGAGAAGCCAAGAAATGGTTTAAGGGTTTAACTCCTAATAGTATAAATGATCTCCCTTCTTTACATCAAACATTCATAAACAAATGGGAAATGAGGAAGAACCCTCTCCAAATACTTTTAAATTACAACAACTTGAAGAGAAACGTTGGGGAGAGTGTTCAAAGTTATTGCACTAGGTTCAATAGTGTTTATAATGCACTACCCCCAGATTTGAAACCTCCACAAGGCTCAGCGTTGGCCAAATTCCTTGAAGGATTTGATCCTGAAATGGCCTATCATCTAAGAGAAAGGGATCCCTTGACTTTAGAAGACATGAAGAAAGGAGCTCTTAGTGTGGAAGAAAATCTGATTGAGAAGAGAGCTAGGATGAGGTTTGAAAAGAAGGTAACCTATAGGGAAGACACTGCACCCTCCACATCTGATTCAAAACTAGATCATCTTGCCAAGAACATGGACAGGTTAGAAAAAATGATGGAGAGGTTGGTTGGCCAAACAAATGCTCAGAATAGGAATCAGCCTCAAAATCAGAACCAGAACTTCAGGAAAAACCCCCCTCAGATGAGACAAAGAGATTTTGATCAACATATCAGACCTCCATTTCAAGAAAACTACGTTGATGAAGATGAGGGAATGATAGAAGAGCCAGAGGGGATTGTTATAAACATGATGGGAGGAAGTAATGAAGACCCTTCCTTTTTCACAGAGGATGACTAGGCCACATATACATATTATGATAATGAGGGCTGAGAATATGAAGACTACAGGCAAGGTTTCGAAAACGCTATCATGGAGGTCCATAAAAAATACAACCTCAGGAGAAAAAAGAGCCCATAAATTCCCCAAACAAAGACCTCTAAAACTGCTACTAAAAATAGATCTGAAAGGGTGGTTAGAAAGGCTACTGAAAACAACAAAACAACAGCTGCCAGTTCTGGTAAAAACAAGGGCAAAGACACTCAAATCACTGATAAACAGAGTGTTGACCTTAGCAGTACTAGCACTTTAGCTAGTACCCCTGTAAAAACAGTTTTAACTGATGTACATAGTAAAAACCAGCAAGCTGATTTTTCTGATAAGTTAGTGACTAACAAGATATATTTGAGCCTTTCAAAGAATCAGTTCCCTTTCAATTTGGAAAGTGAAATTGCTAACATCAATATCTCTATCCCCCTCACTGAGTTAGTCACTCAAGATGTATATAAATGTTAAGTGTTAAAAGCTTTGAACATAGAAGAAAATAATGACTCTGTCAACTTAAATGATGATCAGCCAACCCTTTTATTTGGTCCTAAAATTGAAGGAAAATTCCAAGAGGGAGTGGTCCCTCCTTTCTAAGTTAGTTTGAATATCCATGATAAGATTTTACACAATGCTATGCATGATTCAGGGGCTTCTCATAACCTCATGCCCAAAGTAATCATGGAGAGATTAGGCCTTGAGATAACTAGACCATATAAATATTTGTATTCCTTTGACTCCAATAGAGTAAAATTCTTAGGCTTGATCAAGGATCTATGTGTAAACTTGACCCAAATCCTAGCCAAATGCATGGTGATGGATGTGATAGTGGCTGATGTGCCCCCCAAATATGGCATGCTTCTTTCAAGATCATGGGGTGCTAAGCTTCAAGGTACCAAGCAAATGGACATGACATATGCCACCATTCCTCTTTTCAGCCAACTTAGAAGACTTTACAAGGAATCACACATGAAATTTATGGTGAGCAGTCAAGAAAAATCAAAAAATTCCCCTCTTTATTATGTCCATACATACGTAGACTCATTCTTTCTTTGCAATTATGAAAGCTTTGGTGAATTAGAGTTGGATAGTGAGCAAGCACGCAACATAACAGAAAATCTGGATGGAGGAAATGGGGAGGGAGAGACTCTCAAACAGTTTGCAGAATTTGAAAATTACAGCAAACAGAACAGAGAGTGTGAATCACCCACTGTCCATTAGCGTAGTGCGGACCACGAGAGTCAAAAGGAAAGGCCTCAACTCCATGAAAAATTTAAGGAACAAGACCAACATAAACATGCTGCAAAACCCATAAAACTGCATAATAATAGTCAAAACACACAGGACAAAGAGGATAGTAATGAAAACAACAACAAGCTTGAAACTACCCATCTTTGGAGTATGATTTTTGATGGGTCTTGTAATAGAAATGGTGCAGGAGCAGGTGTGTGGCTTCACAACACAGGGAATAATAATGATGAAAGCCATTCATACAAATTAAACTTCCAATGCACAAATAACATAGCAGATTATGAAGCACTCCTCTTAGGACTACATTTACTGAGGAAACTAGGAGCCAGGAGGATTGTTGTTCATGGAGATTCTGAACTGATCATTAGAAAAATAAATGGAGAGTACACTGCCAAACATCCAAGACTAAGAGCCTATAGAAATGACGTTGTGGATCTTTTGAAAACCTTTGAGGAATATGAACTTGTTTTTGTCCCTAGAGACTAAAACATTCTTGCCAATGGTTTAGCTTGCGCTGCCAGTTCATGCCAAAGGCCCTATGACAACAAACAGTTCACATTCCAAGTAAAATATAGACCAGCTGTCCCAGACAATGAAAAATATTGGTAGGTCTTTGAGGGAGATAAATAGATAGAGGAATTTTTGTAGCTCATAAATGAGTTTGAATTGCCAAGTTCAGACTCAAAGTATGATAAATATTTTCTTAATGAGGAACAAACTGCCGAAAAAGAACCTTCTCCCATTGCAGAAATTAATCTACTAACCAGAGAGTTTGAAAATCAAACAGAAGAGTACATAAACTCGGGAAAGGAAAACATAGAGGTATTACAGTCTAAAGGCAAAGGTTTTCCCAAAGGACTAGCCCCTCTAGAAGACTTGTTTGATTTCAATGACATTGCCAAGAAACCGACAATAGAACCCACTGAATATGATATTGAGGAATGCAATATAGGCAGTAAAGACAAGCCTAAAATGATCAAGTTATCCAAAACATTGCCAGCTCACATGAAACTGAAATATATTGAATTGTTTAAAGAGTTTTCTAATGTATTTGCTTGGAGCTATGAGGATTTAAAGGCTTATGACACAGAGACCATTCAACACAAAATACCACTTAAGAAAAAATAGAAACCATTTAGGCAAAAATTACGCAGAATAAACCCTATGTAGTTACCTCTGGTTGAGAAAGAAATTAGGAAAATGTATGATGCTTTAATTATTGTCCCTGTGAGATACTCAGAGTGGGTGTCTAATCTGGTAGCTGTAAGAAAGAAAATAGGAGAAATAAGGCTGTGTATTGACTTTAGGAACCTGAACAGAGCCTCATTAAAGGATAACTATCACTTGCCTAAAATGGAGCACATCTTACAAAGAGTAGTTGGCTCCAAGAGGATTTCTTTGCTAGATGTCTTTTCAAGATATAATAAGATATTGGTACTCCCTAAAGACCAACTGAAAACAACCTTTACTACTCCTTGGGGCACTTTCATGTATGTGAAAATGCCTTTTGGATTAATGAATGTTGGTGCCACCTTTCAAAGGGCCATGGAAATTGCTTTCTCAGAGGAGATAGGCCACTTCATTGTGATTTATTTAGATGACATTACAGTCTATTCCAAAACAGATGAAGAACACCTAGCACACCTAAGAAAGGTCTTTGAGAAATGCAGAAAATTTGGGATATCTTTGAATCCTAAGAAGAAATTTTTGGTCTCCAAGAGAGTACACTTCTTGGTCACATCATATCTGAAAAAGGGATCAAAATAGACCCAAAAAGGGTTGAAGGGATATTGCAGATCAATCACCCCAGAAATATCAAAGAACTTCAATCTTTCATGGGAAAGATTAATTTCTTGAGAAGGTTCATACCCAACCTGGCAGAACTCCTTAGGAACATGACAAACATGCTAAAGAAAGAGATAAGAGTAAAATGGACCTTGGAAGCAAAAAAATCCTTTGAACTGGTCAAGAATGCACTCACCCAAGCACCAGTCCTTATTAGTCCTGACTTCACTAAGGACTTCCTCATATTTTCATTTGCATCAGAACATACTGTAGCTGCTGTCCTATTACAGAAAAATCTAGAAGGACAAGAGCAGCCAATTGGATTTTTCAGCAAGGCATTAAGGGATGCACCTATGAAATATAATATCAAGGAAAAACAGGTCTATGCTTTGGTCAAGGCCTTGAAGGATTTCAGAGTTTATATCTTACACTCTCACATTATTGCATTTGTGCCTAATATAGTGGTAAAAGACATTTTGTCACAAGACCCCAATGGAAAAAGAGGGAAGTGGATTGCTGTGATACTGGAATACGATTTGGAAATTAAACCCACTAAACTCATCAAGGGTCAAGGCCTATCACAATTAATGGCTGAATCTAACTTGCAAGTAATTGATATAAACATGATAGATGCATTAGATGAACATGAAGAGTTGGAAACCCCCCTTATCGAAGATCATTTCCTCAATTCATCTTGGTATGCTGATATTTTGTATGTGCTTACTAATCTCAATGCTCCTCCTGGTATGTCTAAAACAAAGGCAAGGTTTTTAAAGTTGAAAGCTGTTAATTACTGCATTTTAGATAAATGTTTATATTGGAAAAATGCTAGTGGATTATTGTTTAAATGTTTTCCTGAGAATGATGCAGATAGGATCAAGTATGAGTTTCATGAAGGAGAATGTGAAGGCCACCTCAATTCGAAAACCACTACTAATAAAATCCTTAGAGATGGCTATTACTGGCCCACCCTCTTTCAAGATGTCCACAAAATGATAGTTGTCTGCCATAAGTGTCAAATCTTTGAAGGCAAGAGAAAACTGCTTCCCTTACCATTGCAACCAATCATTGTTGAAGCTCCTTTTCAACAGTGGGGTCTAGACTTTATTGGGGAAATCCATCCTGCCTCATCTACCCAACATAGATGGATACTCACAGCCACTGATTATTTCACCAAATGGATAGAAGCCATCCCTTCTAGGAATGCCACAGACTTAGTTATCATAAAATTCCTTGAAGACCATATTCTGTCTAGATTTGGCTGTCCCAGGATAATCATCACTGACAATGTTGTTGTATTTGGTTCTAAAAAGATGGTTGATTTCTGCCACAAATATTAGATTGTTCTTGGTTATTCCACAGCTTATTACCCCCAAGGTAATGGGCTCGCAGAATCTTCCAATAAGAGCCTGATAAACATAATAAAGAAGCTGCTGGAAGAAAATCATAACTCATGGCACAACAAGCTGGTACATGCTTTATGGGCAGATAGATTGACCACAAAGAAATCAATTGGAATGTCTCCCTATCAACTGGTTTATGGAGCAGATGCAGTTTTTCCTACCAGTTTAGGAGTGCAGTGATGAATTTGGTCCAAGAAATACAATCAGAGGAAGATAGCATGATGAGGAGGATAAATTAGACCATACATCTTCAGCAAACCAGGGAAGAAGTTTATAATAGAGCATTGAAAAATAGAAGAGAATATCAAAAATATGTTTGATAAGAGGACAAAGGCCAGTGATTTCAAGATTGGTGACAAAGTACTCAAATGGGACTCCAGAAGAGAAGATAAGGGTAAACATGGCAAGTTTGAAAATTTATGGCAAGGCCCTTTCATCATTCAATTTGCCATTGGTCATAATGCATTTTTTCTACAGAATATGGATGGTACAGACCTGTTTGGGGGTCCTGTCAATGGCAAGATGCTCAAACATTATTTCTATTGAAACCTCTGTTTAAAGCTTTCATTTTCCATTGTAAATATCACTGCTTTGTTTTGTTTTAAAGAAAAAATAGAAAAATACAAAAAAATAGAAAAAAGAAAAAGAGGGCAGATTTGAAAAGAAGGAAGGTACAGCCCCATACCAAAAAAGAAAGAAAGTATGAAAGTGTGCAAGCTTAAACACCGCTACTTGAAAGAGCACTGCTATCTAGTCATACAGTCTAATCATGGCTAGATAGATTTCAATTAATTACTGATAGGATAGTGAAGAATATTTGCCAAACTATTTAATCTTGGCTTATCAGTAGATTAGAATGGGATAGAAAAAGAATTGGTTCTAATATGTTCAAAATATTAACCAAAGAATCAAAAGAAAGATGGCTCTAACAAGCTTAAAACCTGAGCCAAAGAAAGGAAAAAGACTGGTTCTAACATGCTGAAAACTTGAACCAGGTAAATAAGAAGAAGACAGCTCCAAAAGATCAAAAACCAGAGCTGAAAGAAAGAATGAAGGATGCTTGTAATTTTCAGATCTTGAGCCTTCACAGTTTTGTTTCAATTTTCTGCAAATAATTCTATGTGTAGTTGATTTCTTTTGCCATGGAAACTACAAAAATCAAACAGTTCAAACCTGGTTTGGCTGTGTTTTCAATTTCTGTTTTAGAATGTAGAGAATGATATCTGTCAGACAGTTTAATCCTGGCAGATGGTATATTAGGTAGAGAAGTTATGAGTTCAACTGTTTAATCTGGACTCATGGAGAAATAAGGGTAGATTTAGACTAGTTTTTCATGCTTTCAAAAGAATAAAATGTTGATGTCAAAGGTTTGCAAGTCCAAGTGTACCTTGTGAAGAGAAAATGTTAGGAAAGTAGGCTGTGTAGGTAGAAGTGTGGGAGAAAATCATTTTGCTGACAAATCTGCAGATCATCTTCTCAAGCAGCATAATCATGAAAGAAGAAAGAGGTTGTCAAAGAATAGTAAAGCATCAGTACATTGGTCTAAATTCCAGAGATAAAATTTCTGAGGTTCTTGACACCTCCAAGGAGCTGCCATCCCCAAGTTGGAGCCGCTGTTAGCCATCCATAATTTTGACATATGCAAAGATGGCTAAAAAAAGGTCTTTTAGTCTTCAAGAAACAAATTTCATGCAAAATCTGTGACTTCTTGAAGCCTTGTTGTGTTCATTTGTCCAAGAAACCCATTCCCTTGATGATCCTCCTTCAAAGTTCCTCAAGAAGCCATGTTGTTATAAAGGAGACTATTTTCAGATCCATTTTTCCATCTTTTTCTCCTTTGGAAAATCCCTCTAAGGAACCCCTTCATTTCACCCATTCTTCTTTGTTTTACCCCTTATTTTCCTCAAAATCCCCTTTTAAAACCATATGAATCCCTTTACTTGGTTTTAAAACCTTTCTTTACTCTACCGGAACCTTCAAAAAGCCTAAAAAACCCATCTCGGCCTATTTTCTGCTCATTTTAAACCTTTAGGCCTTAAGCTCCTTTTCGCGCAAGCCCCAACCCCTTTCCGCCATAAGATCAGCTCCACGACCGTTGGCCCATGTCTCTTAAGCCCTCATCGCTATCGGCCTTCAGTGTTTCCAAATGCCTACGTCCCTTTCCCCTTTTTCCCACCGATGTGATATTCCGAGGGCTTAAATCTTCCGCCCTGCTCTCATATGACCACACCTCGTAACCGAGCGCTAAACCATCACTCCAATATCATTGCATCGGCAACCCATCATCGCATCGATCATCATTATTCGGCAATCCAGATTCCCTTGTCCCCGAACCCTTCGCTCATCTGATTGCTGATCTTGCGATGGATCCTCCGCCGTCCATCTCACGGATCCGACGGCTCGCGCTGATTTCCAGTTTTCTTCACCCGTGGGCAATTTCCACACAAAGGTGAAAAATTTGAGTGCCCCTGCAGTTTACTCCTTGGGATTCGAGAAATATTGATCCAACGGCCAAGATTCATTGTAGAGGCACCGAGTCCACAAATCTTTCGTACCTCAAGTGCCCTCGCAATACACATTTTTCTTTCAATTTCCCCTATTTCCCTACTGGTCCCACTCGACCACGTGGGGCCTTCCCATTGGATTTTCCTATAATCTCCACTGTTGATCTATTTTCCCGCCAGATCTAACGACCTAGAATCACACTCACACCCTCTCACTCCACCTTTTATTTCCCTTTATATTTTCGCCCATACATGGATTATTCCACTCTAACACTATAAACCCATGGCACATATTGTTTACCCAGCCTCAAGCCTTCTTGCTATGTGACAAATTACCCCATGTCACCTGGCCCCACCATATGTTTTCCCACACATCTTGTTCACTTTTCACACTCGCTTACAGCCGTAGATCTAGGCCCCCCCAGATCGGACGGTCTCGAACCTTTTTCGCATTCATTTCACAAATAAATCTGATCGACCGTTTTGAATGTGAAATGGGTGGTTTTTAGGGGCATACATGTCAATCGTTAACACATATCGCATTCCCTTGGGGCAATACCACTTACTGCCCAAACCTCATGCGAAAACCACTACCAGTTTTCCAACATCACCTTTTTATATTTCGCGCCATAATCCTGTTTAAACCTCCTCTATCTATTTTCCACCATGGAAGCTCACCCCACTGCATTCACCTCCTCTGCATTGCTCCTTCGACCACGCCCGAGCCCTCTGTTGCAGTTAAACCAAGAAATGCAGGATTCCTTAACCAGTTTTTCGTAGTGTGCAGGTTTAATGGTGGATTTATCCATAGGTCTCCCACAACCAAAGAATCAGTGTCTAAAGGGGTTGAGGGGTCGAACTTCCAAGCTTAATCAATGTTTTATGGACATGATTACACATAAAACCCTCCAGCACAGAAGGAAGCCAAGCCACCTGTACACAAAGGAAACAAGACAGATCAGCAGAGGAAGGTCTTAAATGCCACATCTATAGAAGTATTTATTTCTCCAAACGACTAAAAGGACACCTGCCACCTGTTTTACTTTCCACAGACACTTTGACAAACATCCTGCTGACAAACCCTCTAAGAAACGGTCAGAACAGTTATTACAGAGTCATGGGGCTACAAAACCCAATAAACTGATAGTTTTCTTATCCGAGAAGTCAAAAAGGGTACTTCAGCCACTGTTATCTTCAAAGAACACACTTCAGAGTTATTATCCTGCCTACCAGATATGCATAAAAACAGGCAAAACTACCAAAATGGTACAAACAGTCAATGCAATGATCATTAAGCAGAGTGGGCATTCGAATTCTTCCCCACTCTGTCCTAATTGATATTTATTACCATTCCCACAACACTCTTCCTCTTTTCACCTATATGTATCCATAGAAAACTCATTGTAAAAGGTTGGAACATTGTTAATTGCCTAAACTGTTATTGAGTAAGAGTTTCTAAGTAGTTTTAATATAGTAGGTTGGGAAGAAGAGCATTGGACTGTAAAAAGCTATTGGACTCAAAGTATGTAACTGGTTTTGCACATCAATAGACAAGCAGATTCACTGGATCCTGATCTAAATCATTGGTGATGTTATTCTCACTGTAATTTTTATTCTCCTTATGTTTTCACTGTGTTCATATTCTCTAATAAAGAACAACAAATATAGAGTAGGACATACTGCAAAGTACCCTAAATCTCACTGAAAATATTTATCTTTATGTTTTCTTCTAAATGTGTGTTTGGGAATGATTTCAATAGATTATAACCAGTAAATGAATGTTGGTGAGCCCATGTCTTGCTGAGTAGAACTTGAGATGTTATTCCTAAATGATATTTTCACTGCATGCTAGGTAGAGTCTTAATCAAGGGAGTTTATGGTTAGCCTTGTCCCCTTGTGTAGTCTTAAATAACTGTTTTGAAGATTTCCCTTTAAAGTATGCCAAAAGTAGGTTTGGTTAAAAGTCCTTACCTGATCTTAGGTTGCTTTTTATGTTTATCTTACAGGTTTTTTCCCTTGAGTGCATGTCAAAAGCAGGCTAGGTTAAAAGTCCTTACCTGATCTTAGATTGCCCTTTGTTTTATTATATGTTTTTTGTTCCTAAGAGTATGTCAAAAGCAGGATAGGTTAAAAGTCCTTACCTGATCTTAGGTTTCCCTTTGTCTTCTTACATGTTGCTTCTTTCACCTCATTCCTTGATGTTCCATACCACAAACTCAACTTAAAAGATCTTCTGATATAGATGACTTGCCCTATGGAAACCCTTGTATTATTGTTGTGCAAATAAACCCTTTTATGACTCCATAGCCCAATGGTTTAGCACTATTTTTTGACCTATCTTCCCATGTTGAAACATCCTTCCACTTATTTCCTTCTTCACTTCACAGGACCTGCTCTTTTAATAATTCCCAACCAGAAAACAAACAAATTCCCTTGTACTTCATAACTAGCCTAATATCATTATCATAAGCCTTAAAGACATATCCTTTGAAAACACATATAGAGAGATCCCTCTCTGAATCCAGGAGGGCTAGATCCTAGGATTCCAAAGTGGTTCTGATGTTGCCTTGTCATTTAGTATGCCAATCTGCTAAATCACAGGACCCCAACATGGCCAACATTACTGATATACCATGGGAAAGAAACATGGTGCAATGCACCTTACAAAGGTGTCAACAAATTCATGCAAAATTGCGAAGAGATCTCGTGGCTTTGACTCTACCTGTTGATAGTCAACAAAGCCTCAAAATAGTTACACATTCATTGGGCGAACTTGTAAATGTGTACAAAAATCTTGGGCCAACGACTGATACATTTGTAGAAGTGATGAGAAAGAGAAAGGAAACAGTAATGGGTCCCGATAAATGGGAGGATGTAAAACAAAGAGTTACAAAAGATATGGCGAAGTCAATGTTTAATTTCAAGGAAGGCCAAAAAGAAAAATGTTGAAGGTGAAATATTTCAAGCACCCAAATATAGCTCACTATTTGTATGATAGGCACCTTGCGGCCTATGGAAGGCTCCCATGGAACGACGAGGTTCTCGTTTATTTTGCACAATTTTTTTACGCAGAGTTTTTTTTTAATATGAAACCCAGCTACAATGAACTTCCGTCAGAATTTTTTGGTTCGGGGAAAGGTCGATTGTATGACTGTAAGGGCACTAAGTGAGATGTGGAGTTGCCTCGCCCTGAGCCGCCATTGGTGAGTCGACGTTTTTGGGTCAAAACTCTGCAGTCAGAGATGGATGTGACTTCTCAAATAAGTGGAGAAGCAAGGGATGTCATGATCGACAATGTTTACAGCAGATTGGGTGGAGTCGATGTTTGTCTAGATCAAAAAAGAGCACGTGAAAATACACGTGCCAATTTTGTGTATTGTACAGATGAAAAGATTGACAACATGAATGTTGAAGATCTTCGAATATATGCAAAGGATTTTCGCAATGGTTTTCAAGACCTAATTCTTCATGAGGAAGAGGGCACGAGAACGATATGTGTTAATGACCTTAGGGTTCAATTATTTTAACATGTATACATGTGTACAATTTGTAATAAATACATGTGTATGTACATGTATACATTTATTTGTACGTACATTAATCTAACAAAAATGTATCATTATATGTTAAAACACCATTTGCAGTTGTCACGCATGATGAATGATGAAAATTTTAATATCACGTTTAGGACCTCTGGTTCAAACAATGCAGATGGGTCTCACCATCAAGATATGTTGGCAAATGTTAGTGTTTTATAAGTGATATTTTTAAAATAAATAATTGTGCACACATGTACATGTATGTATATATAATGATAAAATGTTTTAACAGATTCCGATTTCGTCTGATGTTTTTGGGATGGCGGTACCTTCTTCTTCCTTGGGAGATGTACCTTCTACTTTTTTAGGAGATGTGCCACATCCACAACAAGTATGGACAATTTTTCACTTTTAAAATTTATGTTTAAGTTATATATATATATATATTCCACCTCAAAAAGTTCCATTAAAAATTGAGATATATATATATCTATATCTTGAGTTATTTTAAATTTTTTGAATTTTAGGTTCCTATAGAAGAATTCTTTAATCCAAGGACTCTAGCGATGAAGATAGGAACATCCACACCATTTCAACCCTTTGAACAAGTTGTCTAACTTTTTTTTTTAATATTATTGAAAATAAGTTTATATATGTACACGTGCATTTTCATTTGAAAATTTTTAATATATATATATTTAACTGTACATGTATATTGTACAGTTTACCGTTGCAGATGTTCCCATGGGGAGGGAACTTGTAGCAGGTGAACAAATGGAGAGGGAACCTCATGAGGTATTGCATGATTTTTTTTATATATTTTTTTACATGAAGTTCTATATATATTCTCACTCATTTTTAAAACATCTAATTTTAATGTTCAAGTACATGTGCAGTGTGTACAGGTTTCCCATGCTTTGCATGATAGTGCGCGGATTGAGACCCTGATAGGAAAGACGCTACATCCATATCTATTTGATGTACATGATTTGTAGATTTGATTTCAAGATTTAGATAGTCTTAAATTTACTTTTTTATATATTATCTAGATGCACTTTCATATATATATATATATATATATTGATATAATTTGATACTTGTGAGATCTACAATTTTTGGACATATTTTATTACAGTGTTAATATAATTTGTTTTGTTCCAAAAAGTTAAGTTTTGGATGGTTTTAGTACTTTTGGCATGTGAAAGTGAAGTAATGTTGTTATATAATTTGTTTGGTTTTTAAAACTTTCAAGTTTTGGATAATTGAACTACTAGTAATGCTGTCATCTATAAATTAATGTTTTGCTTCTGAACTACATTTGGCATGTTATGTAATGATGTGTTATAATTTGTTTTGTTTTTAAAATTTAAGTTTTGGATGCTTGAAGTACATTTGGCATGTGAAGTAATGTTGTGATCTATAATTTTTTGTTAAATTAAAAGTTAAGTTTTAGATGGTTTCAATCTACATTTGGCATGTGATATAATGTTAAATGTTTTTATTGGATAGTTGAACTATAATTGGCATGGCATGTGAAGTAATGTTATGTATGATATAATCAAAAAGTTTTTAAAACTCAAGTTTTGGATGGTTTCAATCTACATTTGGCATGTGATATTTAATGTTAAATGTTTAATGTTTGTATTGGATAGTCAAGAACTACAATTGGCATGGCATGTGAAGTAATGTTGTGATCTATAATTTTGGATGGTTTCAATCTACATTTGGCATGTGATATAATGTTAAATGTTTTTATTGGATAGTTGAACTATAATTGGCATGGCATATGAAGTAATGTTGCATGATATATAATCAAAAAGTTTTTAAAACTTAAGTTTTGGATGGTTTCAATCTACATTTGGCACATGTGATATAATGTTAAATTTTTTTATTGGATAGTTGAACTATAATTGGCATGGCATGTGAAGTAATGTTGCACGATATATAATCAAAAAGGTTTTAAAACTTAAGTTTTGGATGTGTTAGCCACCTATAATATTTTGTTATATGATCCAGGTGGATATCGGTGGCCACCCACCTATTCCATTTGGACCAGCACCATCAATTCTTGCAGATTTTCACATTCAACACAACTTACTATTTTAGCAGGTTTTCGGGTCCTCCACTCTCGGAGCTGTTTTGGGGGCTTAATGATCCAGGTGGATATTGGTGGCCACCCACCTATTCCATTTGAACCCCCATCTTCAGTTCTTTCAATTTTCAAGTTGCAACAAAACTTACTATTTTTAGCAGTTTTTCGGGTGCCGAACTTCCGGAGCCGTTTTGAGGCCCTAAACGACGTTTTTTGGGTATGAAAGCGCCAGCAAATTTTCTGATAAAATTCGTCCCGACAGTTGTAGTCCTCGGATAGATCTTTCTAACGAGCTATTGAACGCGTAAAACGGAGATCGGGTGCCAAAGTTATGCCCCCGGGAAGTTGAACCACCAATTTACCCAAACGGGCGCCCACAGTTTTGGCGCCTCATCTCCTACGGTTAGGTTTTTAGACGTTTCAGATTCTACATTGTTTCTCAACAATAAATAGGCCCTCGAGCCTCATTGTAACACAGTTCAGAGGTCTGTAGCCATCATGATTCTCTTTCAGATTTTACATGTAGCACCCCAGCTATCGAGATTTCCATTATGCCCGTAAGCTTATTTCCCGCCTATTCTTTTTATTAATGAAATGAAGCATTATTTCCGCCGCATCTCTATGTTCATATGATTGATCAAGGCCATCCCGAAAAAACTGACGTTGGTATCATTCGGGGTCTCCGCTCTTTGTCTTTCTTTGCATGTCCCCAACGCGGTCAGGGTATAAGGAGTTAGGGCTCGATCTGGTTGAACCCCTTGCAAGATCAGCCTCGCAAACCCCGACGACCTCCCATGGCGGAAGAAAAGAAAGACGAGGGAGCAGGAGATCCTATCAAAATACTGCTCGAGGAGGCCCTCGAGAAACAAAGGAACGCGATGATGGATAACTTTTCTCAAATCCTTCAACGATTGCCCACATATGGCGCATCTGCATCCAACAGCCACTCTGGAGGCGCCACTCCCTTCAAGGTACAGGTAAACTTTGACATTCCTATATTTGAAGGAAAAATAGATGCAGACGCTGTAGACAGATGGTTAAATTTGTTGGAAGGGTATTTCTCGGTCCATGACTTCTCTGACCGAGAAAAGATTATTTTGGCACTCCTCAAAGCTGCCCCCCATGTCAAAGACTGGTGGGAAACCTACCGTGAGCAAGAGGGCGAAGGGGAACCCTCTCTGTTCTCGGCCACACCCACTTGGAATTCGTTCCGAGACGACATCAAGGAACAATATTACCCTGTGGGGAGCTATGAGGACAAATACATCCAATGGACCACGCTGCGGCAACAAAAGGATCAAGATGTGCACGAACTGACGAGTCTGTTCCATACCCTACGCACAAAGTTGGGTATTAAAGATTCAGATATATTTTGAAAGCTCAAGTACCGCTACTGTCGCACAAACACATTCGGAGGAAAACAAGCCTTGATGTGACTAGCAAGTACCCAAGATATCGCTATGCCGCCAAGATCGAGCAGAAATTTAAGCAGAAGAAACGAGACTTTGGATTTGCGAATCCGAAAGGTGCCCCCGAATCGAAGAACAAGGGGCAAGGCCAAAGCAATGCGACTCAGAACAACACCACAAATCCAAAGAAGGACACAGGGAAGTGGTGTGAATTTCATAACAGCCCCACTCACGGCACAAACGAGTGTCGGGCCAAACAGTCTTTGGTGGCTGAACTAAAGGCACCCGAATCAGATGCATTTTCTGATCCTGAGTTAGAACCAGACAAAGGCAATGACAAAGGGAAGCAGATCATTGATACGGATCCCAGTGCCATTGTTGCCACCACCAAGATCCAGAAGGAGGGTCCAGAGGATCCAGAGGAGGGGGAGCGCCTCTTCCAGTCGCAGATGTGGGTGAAGGGTTCTCCGCTGCAGTTTCTCGTCGATAGCGGAAGCCAAAAGAACCTCATTTCAGCAGACGTCGTGAAGCGGCTCGACCTACCAACCATAGCACACCCGCAACCGTATACCATTGGGTGGCTCCACCCAGGGAGAGATCTCCGCATCCGCCAGCAGTGCCGACTTCCATACAGTAGCAAGCCATTCACGGATGAGGTATTGTGTGATGTTGCTCCTCTTGATGTAGCTGATGTATTATTGGGCCAACCATACTTATGGAGACGACATGCTGTGTATGAGTCTAGGCCTCATGCTGTTATTATTACTTTGGGAAATAACTTGTACAGGATACCGGAGGTAGTACCGCCTCTTGCCATCTCTTTGACTACTGCAAAACAACGCAGTAAGATTGTTTCCCAGACCAGGAAATTCATTTTCCTTACGACTCACTCACAGGGAAAGAAGAATATTGTGGCCACAACCTCAAAACAGGGCTCCCTTTCACGGCTGCAGAAGATGGAAAAAGTCATGGAGGAATACGATGAAAATTTCTCCTCACTCATAGAGGTTCCTCTACACTGTCATGACAAGCACTCCATTGATCTAACTCCCAATGCAGTACCACCTGATGTTGCCATACATCCTGCAACTACACATACAAAATCCAAACATGTACTGTATGAGGCTGATAAAGAAACCAAATTTACTAAACGCATCCAGCATGTCCACCCGCAGGTCCATGACATCTTCAACACATCTAATACTCAGTTCAATAGAATTTTGCTCATCTCATGGAGGATCTCAACGCAATGGGGACCATTGCTTCCTAAGGGAGTAGGAATGATCTAGGTGGATATCGGTGGCCACCCACCTATTCAATTTGGATCAGCACCATCAATTCTTACTGACACTGCATTCGGCTATGCTATTTTTAGCGAGGTTTTCGGTCCTCCACTCCTGGACCCGTTTTGGGTATAATGATCCGGGTGGATATTGGTGGCCACCCATATTCCATTTGAACCCCCACCATCGAGTTCTTTTAGTTTCAAGTTGCAATAAAACTTACTATTTTTAGCGATTTTTCGGGTCTTGAACTTCAGTATTTGTTTTGAGGCCTTCAACAACGTTTTGGGAAAACGGAGAGCAACATGGGTCCATAGACCAATGTTTCTCATTCCAAAGTTTTACTCCTCGGAAAGATATTTCTAACGAGCTATTGAGCACATCAAATGGAGATCGGATGCCAAAGTTACGTCCCAGGAAGTTGAACCATCAATTTACCCAAACGGGGCCCATAGTTTTGGCACTTCATCTCCTACGCTTAGGTTTTTGGAAGTTTAGAGTTCTCCATTGTTTCTCAATAATAAATATTCCCTCGAGCCTCATTGTAACACGGTTTGATCTGTAGCCATCACATCTCTTCTCGGAGATTCTACCGACACCCTAACTATTTTATTTCCATTATGTACGTAAGCACATTTCTATTATTTGATATTAATGAAATGAAGCATTATTTCCCTTTTGCATATCTATGTTCATGGTTAATTTTGTGATACCATTTGTGTTCCTTTTGCATAAAATATGGATCATATTTAATGGTATTTAAATGTTAAATGTTTTGATCTAAGTTTCGGATGGTTTAAATCTACATTTGGCCTAGATGGAAGATACTCCTATTTGAAGTATTCTTTTTGATATATTCAAAAAGACTAAAGTACTTATATGTAAGTCCCTTTAATTTTTGATTTAATGTTAAATTTTTCAAGATATAACATGTTAAAATTTTTTATTTAATTTTTGGATGGTTTCAATCTACATTTTGGCCTAGATGAGAACTCCTATGTGAAGTATTGTTTTGATTTAATCAAAGAAAAGTAGTTATATGTAAATCCCTTTAATTTTGATTTAATGTTAAATGTTAAATGTTTTGATCTAAGTTTTGGATGGTTTCAATCTACATTTGGCTTAGATAGAAGACTCTACGTGACTTGTAAGTTGTTTGATTTAATCAAAAAGTTTTAAAACTAAAGTTTTGGATGGTTGAAGTACATTTGAAATCTTAAGATTGCTTTTGATCTCTACATGTAGTCTTGTTTGAATTAAAATTCCAATAGGAAGAACATAGCTTTTCAATGCAACTAACCATGTATCAATTGACCTCTAATTGAAAAAGAGTTTAAATAAGTAGATATATGTACAAATTATCCCTTTAATTTTGATTGGAAATATAAGTCTAGTACATATATGTTTGTTGAATTTGGGTCAATGTCATTAATGCACTCAAATAGGTAGCCTTGTTGATTTATAATTTGGTAAATTGATGACATTTAGTTAATCCATCCTAGAACATAGAACATATATCGACCATTGGACGGACAATTTTTGTACTATATTTTCAATCGGGGAATAGAGATGTGGGTCAAATCCCACCAAAAGTCGGAGGAAATGCTCACAGGAGTCTCTTGTACGAAAGGAATCTTCGTACAAAAAAATATCTTGTGGATGATTTATTTACATTGCACGGATACTTTTTACGGGGAAAATCTCACAAGAAAAATTGGGCACATTAAGTTCGTGTATATGCAATACAATTTTTCATGTGCATAGAAAAACTACTTTTTAGTTAAAATTGCATTCTAGAACATATATATTGAGTACATTTAAATAATTTTTCATCAATGCACATAGTAAAACTACTTAAACAATTAATTTCATTCTAGGCGTATATATATCCCGTATGCAAGTAACATTTTTTTCATCAATGCACGTTGAACATATCCGACCATTGGACAAACAAATTGTGTACTAGATTTTCAATCGGGGAATAGAGATGTGGGTCAAATCACACCAAAAGTAGGAGAAGTGCTCGAGTCTCTTGTGTGAAAATAATCTTCGTACAAGAAACTATCTTGTGGATGATTTATTTACATTGTGGATACTTTTTACCGAGAGAAAATCTAGTTTTTCATCAATGCACATAAGAAAAACTAGTTCAGGTTAATTACATTCTAGAACATATATATTGAGTACACGTGAATCATTTTTCATCAATGCACATAGTAAAACTACTTGAACAATTAATTGCATTTCTAGAACACACACACACACATATATATATATATATATATCCTTGATACATGTAACATTTTCATCAATGCACATGTGTATGTCCTTGATACTTTCACTTGATACTAGAGCACATGCACATGTACCAAAACAATTTGTACATGTGAAAAAAATTGCACAAATAACATAAGTAGATAAATTTTAGTTTCAAGTGTACTAGAAGTTCTAAAACATATTTAATCCAAAGAGAATAATTTGTTGGGAAATTCAATCAAAAAAATTCCAATGGAATTCCATCTTCAATAATCCGTTCATGATTAGATTTTGACATTTTCCATTTTTTAATTTTCCTTTTCTCTTTGATTGAACCTCTATCAAATTTATGCGTCTTACGCACACACCAAGTGACTATATTGACAACTTATGAATCAGGTTCATAAACTTCAAAGTAAAAAAAGTCCCCACTTTGATTAATTTGTTTGAAAAAATAACCTTTCAGTATAATAGATCCTCTTTCATATTGAAATCCGTGATGATTATAGTTTTCTAATAATTTCATTTTCATTCGGTGCAATGCATCAAATAATACTTAACATTTTCATCATTTTCAATAGGTGCAATTATATCAAAAACATCTGCACAATAAAAAAAAACTTTGAAACAAAATTTTACATATTTAAATTTATTTCTAGATCTTTAAATCATTAGAAAGAAATTCAAATGTTACCCTTCTCTAACAAGATCGAAACTCGATCACCATCGAGGATGATATTGTAGTTTCCTACGATTTCATTTCTTCAAACATTTACCTTGAGACATTTTTCCCTTTGTATTTAGCTCTTGTATGTTTCCAATCTTTTACATACATGTTGTTTTCATAAACGGCATTGGACTTTGTGTTGTCTACGCAAACATCACCAAAACAAGAATATTTTCTTTTATCCAATGAAAAACATTTACGGATGACTTTGTTTTAACTGAATGCAATTTTTAAGTCCCTTTTATTGTTTCAACGTCATTTCCAATTGATCTATCTACATCTTCGATCCCAATATGGCAGAAAAACTTTTATATGGAAAATTAAAAGAATAATTTGTAAATATGATATCAAAATACAATCAAAGATAATCATTGCACGATAAATGTACACAATGTTTAAAATTAGATTTCCAATAAAAAATAAATTGAATGTACCTTCACACTTCCCTTGATGGGTTAGTCTCATGGCTTAGAACAATGATGAACCATTGAAAAACTTCTTTAGCATTCACAAGTCGACTTGTAGAGGGGTTCATTTGATATCCTCGAAGTGCTTGTTTATGCATGCTCACACACCATCATGTTCTCCTTTTCCATGGCTAGTCTTAAAGAAATTCCAACAATGTTTAATGCGGGTTTTCTTATGAAGACAACACAACCAAAGAATGATCGTGCAAATTTGAATTGACACAACGCATTCGTCGACCGTATCCACGATGTTCATTGAATGTTCTTCACGATTTTCAAGGAATCATAAATTTTTTCCAAAACAATGTTGTACAAAATATGTATCATGTGTACGATCGTCAGCGATATAAAAGTGATATTCTTTAATGATATGTCGATTTTCACTTGTGCTTTCTATATGATCGATGTTTTGTTTAGAATGTCTATATAGAATATGGACGAGCATGGAGACTTGGTCGAACGATAGTATTCACTCTTTGAATTTCTTTTTGTTGAACAAATGTGTAGTTTTGGAAAATCAATCATTGACAAGAAATTTGGTCCCTGGTGGAAAAAATTCACGAAATTTTTTGAATTTCAATTCTTGCCATCGAGCTTTATGGAATGCTTGGTGTATTTGTAAATTTACGCCTCAAACTTTCTCAAAAAGTCTATCACAAAATTTCATCTTCTAGTAATATAATTCTTTTAACACTATTTGAACCTTGAATTGATGTACCGATATATTCATATCTCTTCCATTTCACTTTTATCTTTGGAAAATGATTGATCATTTATATCGGTACGATATTTATTTTGAAATTTGATCGAATTTCCACAATCATCGCATTTTTTACCACCAACACATTTCTTTTTGTAAAATAGTTCATCGATTTCTCTTTCACATAGAATTTGAGATATGAAATCACATATAGTGGAAAGGAGGTGAATCCTTCCATAATGTTCTACCAAAATCAAGGAATGTGTCATAATATAACTCAAATTCCACATGATAACGGCAATAACAAGTGTCGCGTACGGTGATAAGGTTTTACATATCATGGTTTTTTAACAAAAGCATTGATTGAAACATGAATTTGAGGATTCTCTTCTTTGAACTTGTTGAATAAATCTATTTGAGTGGTTTCCAAGAAATATTTTTCATGTTCTTCGTACGCATTACGTCTTATTCTTCTTCGCATCACATGCCTTGCGAGTTAAAGGCGAAGCACACAAATTTTTCTTCCAATATTCATATATTATTTTTTTAACATTTTCTCCAAGTCTATCTTTGCATGGTTGCCTACAAATAGCTCTCCAACAAGTGAGTTCATCATTTACATCTACTTGTGGCAATTTCAGATGTTTGTGCAAATTTTTTTACGAGGTTCCTAATGCTCGTGCCTTAGATGTTACTAGCTTGATTGTCTTTAGTACTTGATGAAACCATTGCCATATCTATTCCTCTACGTATAATTGAAACATTTTTATCTCTAGTTATCTTAATTGAATTTATAGTACTACTTATATTTTGTATCACATTTTCCTTCATTTTTTATCTTTGCTTGATTTTCTAATACCCGGTAGTGTCCTAGCTTCTTTCATTTTCCTTAACGATAGGATACCTTTCAACATTTGAGATTATTTGTCACCCGCTCATTTAAGAAATACTTTTCAAAAATGCGATTAACACGATATTGTATAACATGGCCGGGTTTTTATCTCCATATGTGTGAGTGTCAACATTTTCTAACATCTCATCATCGACAATGATTTCATCTGTACATATTCGAAAAAATAGTACATAATAAGCTTACATATGAGCAATAAATAACTAAATTAATAAATATACGTATAATTTCAATAATATGTGCATGTGTTCAATATATATATATATATATATATATATATATATATATATATATATATATATATATATATATACGTTGTGATTCAATTTATTCATTTGAATTTCTTTCAATATTCTCACTATCTTCAATCATTGGTTCAATACCTCTTTCACTTTCTCTTTCAAAATTTTGTATCTCATCATCGATGTTTTGAGGAATCTCTCTTTGTCTATTAACATTAAAAAAAATATTTAAATTCAAATTAGTTCATCAAACAAAAATTAAACTACATTTTACACTAGGAAAATTTTAAATATATGAATAGATCATAATATTTACATTTACATACACACTTCAATTTCTACTTGGGGTAGATTTTCCCATTCAATGATATTTAGGAGGGCTTCTTTCTTTCTTTTGTGAGATTGTCTCGTCTCTTCTCTACCTTCCTCGGGGTTCTCTTTTTCGATCATATTTTCTCACACAATTCCTTCCATTTCCCATGATAATAGAGTATGAAGTTAAAAAAAATTCCTTGAAAAACACAATAACTCAATTATAAAAAGCATCACAAAAGATTTAATTTAAAAAGAAAGCATTTTTAAATTTTTTGCAAAAAATACATACTCCAATCCAAAACACTTACTTTAAAAAATTAGAGAAAAAAATGTCTTATAAAAAATGAAACGAAGCTCAAAATATTCACTTTAACTCAAAACACGTACTCTAAAAAAAATGTTAGTTCAAAAAAATTCCTCCAACTTAAAAAAAAAAAGTCACTTTAAAAAATACTTTCATAAAATGTCTTTTTAAAATTAAACCCAACTCCATACTTTAAAAAACAATGAAGCACAAAAAAAATCAAAAAATGTATTACATATGTCCAAGAAATTTCCTTTTTGAATGTACATCGAGAAAATTCCTTAAACCCAAAAAAATTATTTGCAAAATTAGATCGTCTCAAGAATTCAAAATTAAGCACAAATCCATACTTTCAAAAAAAATGAAAAAAAAAAACATCCAAAAAAATGTATCACATACTTCCAAGAAATGTCCTTTGAATGTACGTCCAAGAAAATTCTTGAAACCCAAAACAATTTTTCAAAAATCCAAACCATCTCAAAGAAATGTCCTTAAACCCAAAACAATTCTTTGCAAAATTGATCTACCTCTAGGAAATGCCCTTAAACTCAAACCTCCAAGAAATGTCTTTAAACACAAACCAAGACCTTTATAAAATCAGATCAAATGTGCGAAATGTGTAGAAAACTATGAATGATTTCGCGGCAATTTATATTCTTTGTGAAATGTGTTTTGAGGAGGAGCTACGAAGGTGCCACGAAATGTGTTTTAGCGAGGGCAACGGGAATTTTCGGTAGACGGAAAATTAGATTACGATTTGTTCGAAGTTTTATTAAAATTTTATTTGAACTTTGATTAATATTGAAACTATTAAGTCATTAGATTTAACGGGCCGTCGGTGCCAAAAAATAGTTCAGCCAAACTTTTAATCAAATTTTGGGCTGAACTAGCGTCACCGATCACGCGAGATTGATGTTTACGCAACTTTGGACTAATTAAAATCCATGAAACATTACGAGATTAACTATCGGAACCAAGACAAGAATTTTCAGAATTGAATCTACTTTCAAGAAATATAAATTTTATGGAATTTCATAAAAATTTACTAATTTTAATTAATTTTCTAATAAAATGGTGCGAACGATTTACGAGAGTCATTGTGATTCGGTGAAATCAAAATTTTGTATCTCCCAAAATACATTGTAAAAAAAATTGAAACAATTGTGGGGCATTACATTGGTTTGTCATCTCTAATGGGTAGCTTTTAGATTTTTAGTTTATAACTTATATATGTTAAGAAATTTGTTGCGTTGCAAAACATATCCAAAATATGGAGTTTTTCAATTGGACCGAGTTCAAAAAATTCTAGTAATTATGATATGCATCCATTGACTTTGTAAATATGACAAAACCGAAGTAGACTGCAATGCATATTGTTGTAACACATTTTGTTTTCTCAAAAACACAAATTTTCAATGAATACAACATTGGGTATTAACATGACTTCTTATGAATCCTTTGATTGTTAAGAAACACACATTCAAACAACACTAAGTTGACATATCAAATGCATAAAAAAATTTCAAAAAATAAGTAATAGAAAGCTAATAAAATTCTTGACAATTTTATTTTTTCGTAAACTAAAATTCTAAGCAATTGTTGATGGTTGCGAGAAAGTTGAAGAACCGAAAAAAATGAGAGAATTTTTTTTCTCAAAAAGAGCAAAAAGTGTAACCCAACTTCACATTTTCACCCTTAGTATATAGCTTAAGAAATTGACTACATTTAGAGAATCCCCAAGTATTTGGATAGAAGCACATCCTTTTTGCTTTGTGAAAAGGAGAAGCAATTTAAGGTCCATGGATTCGCATAATTATTAGAGAATCTCCCCAACCTCATATCTAAAGTGAAAGAATGATTTTATTTAAGAAAAGGAAGGCTCACCCTCCCCATGCCTCACCCAACATCTCCTTTCCTCTCCTTGAGGGCCTCATCGAAAAATCCCTCGATCTAGAATTATCAATATATCTAGTTGTAACATTCCTCATGCCATGAACATGATATTTTTGTGGAAGGTTTCTAAAAATTGCAAGGATTTGGGACATTTTTTGTTCAAGACAAGATGAGGTGTCTTGGAAAATAGCCTTATTACTTGTTAGCCATATTCTCCAACATTGAAGTAGGGGGATTTCCGGGAATTTTTAGTGTTCAATTTTAAAACCATTCTTAGCAAGGGATCCAATGGGAACTATCCCATCATTTCATTTTTCAACTAAAGCTTTGTTATACAGAAACCTGAAATATACTTTGTGAAAGAGTAATCAATAAAGATATGTTGGACCATTTCATTCATGTGCCCATAGTATGCACTAGCTATGTCCTTAAAATTTCCTTTATAGTAATTTATCCCATGTGGGGACAGCAGTTTTGAGAGGCACCACATGAAAAGTTGAGATTTGCTTGGACATTTGGTGTTCCACAAGGTTTCCACAGGAGGTGTTCCCCTCTCAATAGATACACAATTAGTTGAAGGTAACCCATATTGGGTGCATAATAAAGAAAAGTGTGACCATAAAATTTAATCCTCTCTATCCATCAACTAGATGTGAGATGTATGTAGATTTTCAACATAGTTCACATACTTGAAAAAATCTTTCAAGAATTTCTGACTACTTAACCAAAAGCACCCTTGCACCCAAAGATTTGTATTTTTGTATTAATTTGGTAAGTTGAATGTGAAGATACTATTTATGTTTAGGAAGTCTAGTAAACCTTTAAAATGTCTATAACATATCAATAATTGTACCATGGATCAATTCCTACTCTCATCCTTTGACCATTTTCAACTCACGAAGAGAGTCCATCTTCAATCAAGGGAAAGGAAGCAAGGACTTCCTTCCAACTAATAAGGATGTTAGCACACCCTTTAGTTAGACTTCTGATCTAGTCCTTAATAAAAAATGGGGATATGTATTTTAAGTCTGCCATTTTTTTCCGAAGGCGTGAGAAGATAGTAGTCCTTTGTCCCACTTTGGCTACACATGATTTTACAAGAGGTAAAATATTTAGGTCCCATCCTATGAGTCCTTGGGAACAAATTTTATCACATTATTCAAGGCATCCTGAAATTATCCTGAAAAACCTACCCAAGAAATTTTAGACATAACTTTTATAGTTTTCCATAACTCCTTTGGGAATCCATGTAAGAGTTATGCAATAGATTGGAATGGCCTCTAATATGAATTTGATCAATACTAGTCTACCTTCCCAATATATGCATGTCACCTCCAAATTTTGAAGCACTTTTTCAATTTTTATATAAACCAAAACCAGTCCTCTTTAATGTAATAATTTTGTTTCATATGGAAACCCAAGTACTTTGGAAAATTTTGTTTTGGAGAGAAAGCGAAAGAAAATTTTCACATAGAGCGTGTCCGCATTTTCAAATATATGAATGAAAGAGGTTGATTTAGCCTCATTTATATAAATGATCATGGCTATCTAGAAGATTGATAATGCTTGATAAAGTCAATATATCTGCTTGAACCATCAAAAACTAAAATAAAATATCATATCTGAAACAAAAGATGAAGAATGATATGATTGTATCCCTACCAAATTTGTCCAAACAAGCCTCTATGTTTAACATACGCTGGTAATATCTTTTGAGTCCTTAGGAAACTAGAAAGAAAAGAAGAGAATCAAGAGGACATCCTTTCCACCGAAACTCTTTTGTGCACGGAAGAAAATAGATGTAGAACCATTGATCAAAACCGAAATGGAGACTATATTAATACAAGTCATGACCCATGAGATGAAGGGCACCTCAAAGCTAATATGGTTTAACAAGAAAAAAATGTAGAGCCAACATACATGTTTGTAATATTTAGAGAGATCATTTTAGGACAATTCATTCCAATTTACGCATTTTTAGTATGGAAACCCACATGTTCCTCAATTATTGCTTCATCTATTTGTCTACACTCCGAGGAAACCTAAGCTGTTTTCTAGAGATGAATTTGAGAAAAAATGGTTGATTTATTGAACTATAATTTTGGAAATTATATTGTAAATTATTTGCACATATAGATTGGTCGAATTCATTGAAGGTAAGGGGGTTGTATTCTTTGGGTATTAAATATATGATAGTTGTGTTGAAGGAATCAAGTTCCAACACCATTCCTATTGACTAAACTCTTCCACCAGCATTAAGGTCCTTCTAATTGTTTCATAAAGGCAAGCCTTCCACCAATGATTCGGGGAGGAGAAACCGATCTATTGTTTTCCTGTCCAACCTCTGTTACATTCTTATTCATGGAGTCATTTTAAGATTTTTCAATTCAACACAATGAGATTTTGTTTCATTAAAATATGCTTAAATTAGTATTTCAAGTGGTCTAGTCTTGCCACATAGGACAAAAATTAAGGTTCTTGCCCAAGATCATATTATATTTTCTAATTATTTCATTAGTTAGGAGGGATTCCTATATATATGGTCTTTCAAAAAGGGGGTCGTAAAATTTAGCACTCATAATTGCAAACAAAATCGACAAAGATGAAATCAAAGCCAAAAAGCAAACTCAAAAAAGGACATTGATTCTATGTCGGTTCCATCCAATAACAATCGCACCTGACCTTCTTGAATCCTCAAGCATTAGAAGAAGAAACACGAATATTTTAATATCTAAACTCTAGTACTTTTGTAATGAATTTTCCATCTCCCACGGTCTCCTATAGAAGATGTGTAGCTAGATAAATCACATAAACTAACCACTTAAGAGCCATTTTTAGAAGGGATTTCTAGTCACATGTAATTGAATGAATGAATGATCATAGGGAAATAACCCCACTCTAGGGCCTTCAATAATATAAGTGCCCTAAAAATGGACAATTATTTCCTCTAAGCCACGTCAATTTCTGCCTTGACTTGGAATTTAGCTAGGTGTGATTTTCTCCTTAGTCCCTCCATTTAGTGGGACGATAGGTCTTCACGACCCATAATGGGGAGTACATTTAGTAACCTATGTACGTTGGGGTTGTAGGAAGTGATGGCTAGATGAAATAGATGATTCAATTGCTTGTTCTTATTTGAGTGGTACAACTCTCGATAATGTGTGTAAGCGATAGGAGGACATTGACGGGAGACAATGTAACGTTTTGGATTTGCGAGAGGAGAGTGGAATTGAGGTTTGAGAACCACTTGTGCTATCCAACCCTTACCCAAATTAGTAAAAGAACCAAGGATGAAAAATGATTGGAAGAAAGAAAATTATTTGGATCTAATGCTTCCATTGTCTGGTCCCAAGGTTTCAATGATTGTTGTAGCTTGTCATGTGTTCATATCCTACAAAGCTTTGCCTCTCTATCCCAGATCATATGAGGTTTGGTGAGGAGGATGATAGATCACTCACATATTTTCTATACAAAATTGACGAGCTTCAATTATTCCATCTTTTTACTCTTGAGGAATATTCCTATTTTTTAAGTGGGGAGTGGCTATGAGTTCCATGGATGGGAAAGCGTATAGTCGTTCATTATATGCCCCATCTTATAATGCACCCTTTGCAATGGAAGAAAATCCACTCGTAGTCCTGAATTTTTATGTGGGAGTAATTTGAACATCCAATTTCCATGTTTTCCATCAAATCTTCTTAAGTACCCATGTTTAGTGAATAAATGCCATAATAATCACACTTATCGTAGGGAATGCCATGTTAGGATCTAGAAATTTCTCGAATAATTCCCAATCTCTTAAAATGCTTCAGGAGTAATTAAATTTTTAACCCTAACACGCACATCCATATGGGTGATTTCTATATAGATTCTTTCTTTACATCAAAGAGAGGCATCAATTTATTTAATAAATATTGGGTTGGATATATTTCCCAATTTCTTGGAAAAATCCCATGAACATGATGTCCATATTTGAAGAGGAAACTAAAATAGACTCTTATTAAAACTATGGTTTTTTGTAAAGGGTTTGTCACATACCTATTCTTGTGGTAGTCTTCCAACCATGCATAAGTGAGTCTTGTCTTTGCCTAAAGTTTTCTTTTCACCAATGCTTAAGTTGACGGGATATGCCTATCAACTCTTAACCAAATTTTGCTAAGTATTTATTATAAAACAAAATCAATTAATTATCTTTTACGAGTTTATATTTCATAATCAGAAAAATACAACATTATAAAAATGACACATACACCATATGTGGAAGGGGAAACACCCAATTAATTCGAGAATTCTCGATATATTAAATTATGTTATGAAATTGTACGAAGAAAACTTTACAAGTCTGTGCACCCTTAAAAATAATGACATGCACACTTCTTTTCAAAAATTTTCACCTTTTCTCCACCCTTCCATATAACAAAGACAAACTTCCTATGTTGTGGTGCACATCCTGAATTCCCTGCCAAAATGTTGTGCACCTCGTGCTTGTTGTGGAAAGTCCATAGTGCATGTTTTGCATGTGTTCTAAACATGTCTTGTGTTTCCCGTATACTGAGCTTACTAACCTACTAAACATGCCCTCAGGTCAGTTATACAACCCTCGGGTCACCGTGCATATTATTCATGTTTTTCCAAGTCTGGATGGCCAAGGATACGCCATAGCGGTCTACGGTCACTCCGGGTCCGTTATAGCGACCTTTGTTCGAGCTGCCTATGATACCTTCAACTCCGCTAGTAGCTTGCCCTTCTCCCTATGCCTACGTTCAAATTTCGACTTGTGGAACCACAAATTTTTCCTTGCGAAGGAACGCCACGGTCCCTCGGCCCTTTGCCTCACTCGTCCCACCAATTGTGGTTGTTTTTCTCTTTTTCACCTTGTTTTTATTGTTTTTAATTCAATATCAAATTACTCTAAACTCCATAACCCATTTCATATATATATATATATATATATATATATATATATATATATATATATATATATATATATATGTTGTCCGTCGATTTTAACTCGTCCAAGGGTCACAACGGTTGGTTGGTGCATCGGAAGGCATGCCCACATGTGCGAGTCGACATGCCCGACTCGCACGTCCCATGTCGTTCACTTTGCGTCCATTCGATCATTCTCCATTCAACCCACATTTCACCTCCACATGGGTCGACGTGCTAAACTGAATCACCTCCAACTTGTCCACTGACTTTCACCCCTTCTCTCCTCGCCCTACTTCCAAACTCGATCACACACTTCGGCACTTCACGTGCACAGGTGCTTTCTCACCTTGGCACCAAACTTAGGTTGCTTGAATTTCCTTGCCCCTATGACTCACCTATGTTCTCCCATTGTTTCCTCTATGACAAAGGGTGGGAACCCACCCAACACGACATGCTTGGTGTGTGTGCACCCAAAGCTGTCACACTTAACAAAATTCCACTCCAAGTCGCCCCAACCATGCGTGCTCCACCTGAGTCACCTCACCATGGGGACTAGTTGGACATGGGCGTAGCCACTATGACTCGGTGGCATGACTCCCGAATCAGACTTCGACATCCTCCATCTCTCTACAAATTTTGTCATCCTTGACAACACCACTCTAAAAAAAATTTCATCCTACATGACACCATATTGAAAAGCTTGCATCTCTAAGACACATATCCATATATAGACACCCGGATAGCTCTGCTCATTACCTTCTCCATGCCTAAATATCATCCAACCCTACAAGAACATCTTGTTTTGGATCCTCATATGATTACGATTAGTTTGGTAGCTAATATAACCCTAAAATTTCCTTCACAAGAGCACACGCATATCAAATTATCATGACTTTCATCATATCCTTATATGAATTGCATCCATATCGCCCCAAATTCCTGCTCATTATGTCAGAGGAATCACTTCCATGAGGAGAACACAATGAGCCTCATCCTCATGCTAGTGTATAAAGAGGGTGGGGATGGGGAAACCAACGACTCTCCATCCTCCTTCTCCAACAACTCAATCCATCTATCGGGATCCTCCTCTTCCAATACTCGGATGTATGCTTCTCGACATTCCTCCCGAATCTCTAGTTCCACATCCTTTTTTCCTTCCACTACCTCTAGCCTTCCTATTAAATATAGGATACTATCAAACATTTCATTCATAACCTATGCATAACGCATGAGGTTTTTCCCTACAATGGAAAACCTCCCATAGGTTCTCACATCTGCTAGATGTCCTCCACATTCATCGATGTCAATTTACACTTGGCTGTCATAAGCGCCGCAGTGAATGCCTATTGGCTCATCCTCCCATTCGTTGTAAATGTACAACTTCTTCTTTATATGTGGCACCATCATAACCCAGTATTATTTCATAAATTCAAACCCCAATACTACTTCATAGTCATCCATCAGCACAATTGTGAATTCAAATTTCCCATGCCTCACTAGTTCGTACCTCCACATTCTCTTCCATGCTAATGACTCGATCTCGTGGAGATTTCACCACCTTAAAGTGAGCCTAAGTTGAAGAAAACTTCAACCCAATATTCCTTGCTTCTTCTTTCGTTAATGAAGTTATGTGTTGCACCACTATGAAAGATGATTTATTTTAATGTGCCCTACCCAATATTCATGTCAAAATACTCCAATTTGTTTCTCTCGGGATCACACATTGGGACAACTTTCATAGTTATTGCGGCTCCCAATACTGCATCATCCGAACCCCTTCCAGGTCATATTTCTTCTTTTTCACATCGGATTGTGTCGATGCTACCACTACCAATATTGAAGGATATTTCTTCACCATGTGGTCCTCTACGTACAACAAACATTTCATAGGTTTCTTCATCTTTGGTTTGCCACTCGATCTCGAATGTTCCTCCTTTGTAGTATTTTCCTTTGCTTTGCAAACTTCTTCTTTTCTCATCAATCCCTTCATCATAATGTTTTACTAGCCTATAAAATACAACAAATTCTTCTTGAAGTTTCTTGATCGTCTTCTTCTTCACCTCATTTCATGCCCAAGTTTTCGATCAATGATAAATTTGAAAACCTTGTCTCTCTACTATACATATCACGTAATTCCAAAAAAATCACACTGAGAAATCCCATTGATATGCTTGAAGAATCCTTATTTGCTTAGTATATTTTATCTTCGTTCTTGAATCCCAAGTCTAATATTGTTGGCTAAAGCTTCCTTCATTTCTTCCCCAGTAGATATGCCATCATCACCACCATGTGCGGTGTGATGCCTTTCCTTCTCCACCACATATTTGGACCCTTTGTAAGGAAATGAGTAGCTACCTTCACAATCGCCTCTTCATTAGTAATTCCCAAGTGTTTTAAGTATTTCTCCATATCCGATAAGAAAATTCCAAGTTCCTTTGCACTCCTTATCCCATCATAAGAATGTTTGGTTTCTTAATTTTCCCTCCAATCGGTACTTTCCCAATTGATTTCTTCAAGATAGAAATCTCATTTCGAGCCTCATCAATAATTTTATGCAATTTTGTGATCTCTTCCAAAAATTTGTCTTTTGCTATCTCAAATCTTTTACTTCCTTGATATTTTCCTATCTTGCCACTCGGTGTACTCATATCACACCTTGAGTTCCTCATGAGCTTCCTCCCGACTTCATGAACTTATCTCTCGGTTCAACATTTTCGGCTTCCAGTAGGTCCATCAACAGATATATTTCATCCATATGGTCCAACACTTTATCCATGAAAACTATCATGGGATTCATATTTAGATTCACTTGTAACTTGAGGTTCTTCCACATTTCTTCAATTAGTTTTTCAATTGAACGTGTCATGACCATACACTATCTCATTCCAACTTCGTCCACCGAAACCTTCCCATATCGAACTCTGAATGTCACACTACGACCAATCTAATGCAATCCCGAAGTGTCAATACCAACTACAACCATTACCTCTCGTATTCATTTTGCTTCTTTAATCAGCTCAACTCGCCACAGACAATGTTCTATACCAATTGTCACGAAGTGAAAAGTTGTATCATTTCTTCACAACTTCAATCGTCAAAGCCCCCTGCGCAAAATGGGCTCACGATACCATCTGTCACACCACTAGCCTTGTGGTAGTCTTCCAAGCACGCATAGAGAGGTACGGCACCGCCAGAATTTTATTTTCACCAATACCTAAATTCATGAGCTATGCGTGTCCAACACTAACCAAATTTCACTAATTTTTTATTATGCGATGAAAATAAATTAATTATATTTTGCAATTTATCTTTCATAAAGCGATGTAATATAACATTATAAACATGACATATCCACCATATGTGGGAGGGGAAACTCCTAATTAATTCGATCACACCTAGTATATTAAAGTCTATAATACAAATGTACAAAATACTTTACAAGTTCATGAAACCTTCAAAATATCAACCTGTACACTTCTTTTAAAATCCATGCACCTATCTTGCACCCTCACAGAATAACCAATATGAAATTCGCCAGTGCTAAAAAACCCTCAAAAAACTTGCATAAAGAATGTCGGGATATAAACCTTGAGCCACCTTCGTTAGGTAAAATATATAGATCTTTTTGCACTCTTGTCTCGGGTAGAAAGTTGTCCCTTTGAAAAACCCTTGAGACAAAAGTTTTAGTGGGTATAAAACACTCAATAATGCGGGTTGTGGTCATGCCTAAAGGAGCTCAATATGTCTCCCAAGCTAGTGACAGAACCTCCTCCCTACCATCAAATACTATGCATTTAGGAAAATTCGAGAACCCATAACTCTATCATAGCTAAAAATAACGATATCGAAGTAAAGAAAATTCCTATGGGGAAAACCACACCTAATCTGATTTGAACTTCCCCAAAATCCATCATAGCAACTAAAATTAACTTTGATCAAATTTAGCGAGTATTCAATAAGTTAGAATAGTAGTCAACATCGATTTCTTGCACTCTAACCATAACAACTAGCATTCAACCATTACCGCACCCCACATTTCCCTTTGCACGTAACACAACTACCTTCATCAATTTTATTACACTCAATATAGTTATATAATAAAATAATTGATTAATTATTTGTAAAAGAATATATTTCCCACAAATTTATAGATAATAAAAATTAATTCAAGACATATCTCTATTAAAAGAAAAAGAGGGTATATCATTAGAATATATACTTATTTTAAAAATTCTCTTTTCTTACGTAAATAACAAGTATTTTCCTTTCAAATTCTATAATAAATTCTATGGATTATAAAATACTAATTATATATTTAATATATAATTAATGGTTAAGAATGTGTATTTTATTTAAAAATAAAAAATATATAAATCAATAAATTCCAGATCCTTAATCACCCAATAAAAGCATCTCACGTATATATTTATTTTCTTATGGAAATTTTGAAATTAAATTACTCTTTTAATTAATAAATAAAATCTAAAAAAATATGTAAATAACAAGACTGCAATGCAATTAGGAATACCTGCCAAATATTGAATGCGATTTTGCGTGTTTGGATAAAATGTCGATGCCGTGAACATTAATATTGTTTTAAAACTATGCTTCTTTTTTATATGTGATTTCCTGTGTCCAAATGCTTGGGATAACGGTCAAACTAAGCACTTATTGTATGTATCGAGATTAATAATGTATTGCGTTGAAAGATTTTCAAAGATATTTTCAACATTTTCACTTTATCTCCTGCAGTATGCCAATTTGGAGGTGTTGCCTTCTATATATAGGTAAAGGGCAATCATAACCTGTCAGAGAAAGCATTAGTGCTTGCTGGAATTCCATACAAATTTTCGCGTGGCTGCATTTTTTATGTTTCCGAGCAACTCTTCAAATGCTTGGTTGGTAATTTTGGGCATTTATAATGGTTTGAATCCCTACCCTGTGCATAGTGTACAAGTGTATAGTTCTGAATTGACAAAATCTTTTTACTGCCAACAATATCCAACCATACTATGTAAAAAATATGCTCCATACCATTTCAATCATTGCCATATTATAAGCCAAGTATAACAATCATCAAGCCAATCTATTTAGAAATAACTTTTATTTAATTTAGCCTTTATGCGTTCCTTGTTGTCCTCTTGAAAAATGTGTACGAAGTCTGGTTTGTTGGATCATAATAATTGTATGGGAGGTTGGGGGTATCAATCAAATAGCAAGTTGACCATGTCTAACTTTTTGTTTAATTTTTACTTCCTCATAGGCACGTGACTTTCTAAGGCATCCTCACCTTTAACCCCAATGTGGCCTTCTCGATCTTTAACTAGATATCAATGAATGGTGGAATTGGCAGATTCACCACTTGTTTTTTGAAAGGATATCAATGAAGAGTGTAATTGGTTGGTTGAGTATTTGTTTCGTCTAACTAAGGCCAACTAATTTCAAGAAAGCTGGAAGTAATCAAACAATCTTGCAACCAACTTTTAATCAAACAACTTGAAGCCATTTCCACTGATGATATTGATAGTATGCATGCATACTTGTACTGAAATAGTGATGCCAATGAGCTCAAAACATAATACAACAATGATTTTCTTGTATCTATTCGACATGAAATCATTTGCAGAGGATCATAAGAGGATTTATGGAGTTTTGCAAGACCAAATTGGATCAGAATAAAATTTGGTGGTCATGTAAGTTTTCAATCACATTCACCTCATAATCCATGGATCTATCCATCTTACCATGATATTTATTGAGGACAAATATTTAGAATGATTACAATTATTGAATGTTGAGTTTGTTTATTGAGGATAAATATTTAGAATGCTTCACAATTATTGAATGCTGAGTTTGTTTGAAGCTATTAATGCTACACATTAATCTTTTTCGTTGGTCTGAGAACATGAGAAGGG
The DNA here is from genome assembly GCA_034641835.2 of Pinus albicaulis. Taxonomy (NCBI): domain Eukaryota; kingdom Viridiplantae; phylum Streptophyta; class Pinopsida; order Pinales; family Pinaceae; genus Pinus; species Pinus albicaulis. Next base: position 528,294,314 of record CM076574.1, on the reverse strand, counting down.
TGCTAAAAGCGTTTTGGAAGCTATATAATATTCTCCTAGCATTGAAAAGATCCTTATAGCAGTGAAGGGTAATATATATTTCTTTCTTCATAGTTCTAACACACAAAAAAAACCCCTTATTTTGAATACACAAACATTAAAATACTTACCCCAACCACTTCCCTACGAATTAAAATACTTACGGCAATGACTTCCCTTTGGAGACAACTAGAGCACCCACAACATCAAAAAATAGAAAATCTAATGTGAAGTTGTAAAACAAGCACTCAAAAATAAAATTATCTTGCATACATATAAAATTAAATATTGCATAGAAACCTCCAAAATTAAGATTGGAAAAACTGAGGACTAGAAAACTCAAAATAAAATTATCTTGCATACATATAAAAATAAATATTACATAGAAACCTCCAAAAAGTTAAGATTGGAAAAACTGAGGACTAGAAAAACTATGAAGGATATGTTCTCGCATGGAAAAAAGGAATCAAAACATTACCAGGTAAAACAAGGAGGCTTTCGTGCTTTCATGTGCCCTAATGCCCACTTGTTTACCTTTTCTTTTTTTATTTATTCAATTCTATCATCTGTCCCGCCAGGGCTTGCAACAGTTACAAATTTAATGTTAATTTTTTTCGGATTGAAAGCAAGTGTTGCTCTTTCCACTTGCTCTCTGTTAGTGGAAAACCCATTCAAATCTCAACCTCCGCCACATTAACCTTGGCAAATTAGTTAAACAGAAGAACATACACAATGGCAAGTGTTGCTCTTTCCACTTGCTCTCTTGTTAGTGGAAAACCCATTCAAATCTCAGCCTCCGCCACATTAACCTTGGCAAATTAGTTAAGCAGAAGAACATACACAATGGTTGGGACAATGAGTTTATGTTTGGTTGGGTGGCCAAATTCTTAGAGATAGTGGCAGCTAGTAGCTGACAGGTGGCGGCAAACAGTGACACAGTTGAATGGTAAGGTAGTGACATAATTTCCTGGAGAGACGGTTGGACAACTTTGAATAAAATTTGTTTCCCTGCAAAAATTAATTTAACATAAAATATTATGAACTAATGCCTAACAAGGCATCATTAGTCATCTTCGTCCTTAATTATATTTTAACTTTATCCAACCTTTATGTCAAACAGTGAGTTTTTTTCCCTGCAATAGAACTTAATGTGGCAGCGAAAAAACTTGTCAATATTTAATGCAAACGTTTATAAAATATGAATAAAAACCTTTATATTAAATTTTTTATCAAACAGTGAGTTTTTTCCCTGCAATAAGACTTGATGTGGCAGCGAAAAACTTGTCAATATTTAATAGGCCGACAAAGTTTATAAAATATGAATAAAAAACTTTATATTAAAAATTTTGTTTTGATTGAAAGTAATGATAAGGAGAGCGACGTCGATCGCTATATACCTGCTACTTTAGACAGGTATAATAAAACTACCAAACGATGTGAAACCTATGCTCGATATAACGTTGGACATGATAACCACGTAATACGGATCCCAATTACTCTATTTTTAATTATACACATGAAAGAGTCTTCTTTGATAAATATTTTTAAATTATTAAAATTAAAATAACAAAATCATTATCTCAAATATGATCTTCTAGAAGATTTAAATCAATATGTCAAATATGATCATCTAAAAATGATTTGGTGAGGAATAGTGTCACGATATTATCATTTTTTATTTTTTGACTTGTGTAAACATATTAAGTGTAATAGGACAATTTGTTCATTATAGTTTTTAAACATCTGCAATACAATGACATGAACACTTTTGACTCAGGTAATTTAAATGATAAAGTAATATGACAGCCTTCTTCTCACGAAAGAAATGAGGTTTTCGTTTGTTGAAGAGTTTGCTTGGTTCTCAAGAGAGAGTGATATTTTTGTTGTGCTGAATAGTTTTATAAGCCTAAAATTTCATATTAAGTTTTTAACAAAAAAGAGGCGATTTGTTAAAAGATATTACAAAGTTATAATAAAATTTTGATTATAGAATAAAATGGAATAAATATGAGCGAAATGGAAATATAAATCAAAAGAAATTAAATTGCTCAAATTAAGAATAAAGTTATGAGTGAATAATTGAGAGAATATATCAAATAATTTCCCAATAGAATTCACCTAATTGTTGTAATATGATAACGTATGAGGTTCATAGTATAGTGGGTACATTTATGGGCTTTAATATTCATCTCGGTTGAATGCATCTACTTAAATATTGTATTAGGTTAGTTCATATATGTATTGTCCCTCAACCCTATTTAGATTCAATGGCCTTGATGTACGGGAAGCTGTTGGTAAATACCCTAGGATTTTTGTATTGTATATGCAATATCAAAAGGCAAGCTTATTTCGGTCCGCTCAAGTTCATCAACAATGTTGAGAACTAGCAATACGAGTATTCCGGTAATCATCAAGTGGCCTCTCGTATATGAGCGACTCTAGTTATCCGAGGACGAGTCGAAGTCCGAAGCATCTATTCGGTCTTACTCTCAACCCTTACCTATTGTAAGAAATCGATCTCTTTCAAATCCTAATCAAATTAGGAGAAGTCACACCATCTCCAATCCAACCAACACAATTACAAATGTCTCAAGTCATAAATCTAGCTCAATTTCAATGATGATGAGTCAAGTTTCAAGCATTCCGGAAGGGGTATGAAGTTTATGAAAGTGAAAAGAACTAGCGGTCACGGTGTTTCACGGCAAGGATCGAACGAACACGAGAGAAAGAGACGAGATACAAGACGATGGGGAGGGAAATGAGGCAAGGTAGATCTTTAAGCTTAGGTGTGAGCTTCATGGACACTGAAAGGTTTAGGACTTTTCACATATGTCGGGTTGGTAGTAGAGTAGTGTTGGTAGGGGAATGAAGTTGCATGGTCGGGGATAGTTTTGAAGCTAACTTAGCGTAATATGGGAATCTTTGATTGTTTTAAGAAGGTATGACCATATGCATGTAAATGTAGTGGTCTACGGAATATATAGATTGAAGGATTTTGTTCTATAAGAGACACAATTCCTATCTTTGGGTGGTCTCTTGTTTACAACGGCTTGATGTCGAGACGATATATTAATCCTTTCATTACCATCATTGGAGGAGGGATATTTCCTCTTAACAAGGGGAAGTGTTTAGGATTTCTTGTTTAGTTATTCTTGCCATCATCATATTGTTGGCCATGTTTAAAACAAGGTGTAGAGAAAATGTTAAACGGAGAATAAAAATCCCCCTCGCAAGTGTCATCCTACGATTTCGAGTCCCTGATATTACAACAACAATCAAAATGGTATTTTCTGCGGCGTAAGTGGGTGGAATCCTTTATCATCTCACGGCCACACGGGGTTTGGAATTCAAATATGCTTGAGATGGTGGAGATCCCCGGAGTTATTGTTGATGGCACATTTGTTGTCATGTTTGATAGTGATTCGGTGAAGAATGAATGGTTTTTCGGCGATAAAATTTCCCGCCACCCTATTTTCGGAAATAAAATTTCTCTCCACCCTCTTTGGAGAAGATCGGGAAATGGATTTGAATTCTAGCTGCGAAGGACCGAAATTTGGGAACTTGATGTTTGTAGTGACAAATCTTGTCGAGCTGATATTTTCAATTTTTTATGATATGGTTGATTGTTTACGGCTAGTGCAAGTTTGAAATTTTGAGTACATCAAGGTTACATTTGGTCTCGAATGGGACTATACAGGTTGTAGTTTATGTGGGTGACAAACCCCATTTAAAGGAGTTACAGGACAGACAATTCTCTCAATTGAATACTTTATTTTACTTCTTCCAACATCTATTGGTTTAATGGGATGACATTTTCCATCTTGTAAGTTGTGCATGGGTGGGATCCAATATGAGCTTTGTCCTAACATTTCTTTTATAATCGACGACATACTTATGCATATTCCATCATTTGTGTGAGGTTGACTCTCACTTACTGCCGGCTCACATCATTACCTTGGTTTACGTCGAGAACCTAACATGATGGTCGAGGTTAATGACATCTATCTTCGACACATCCGCTCAAGAAGCTTTGATTGCTGCCACGATTGAGGTGGAACAAATACGTTTGAAGGATCTGGAAGTGAATCTTGCCGAGTCTACTTTCACATTCTACTATCAAGCCCCCTAGTTTCATTGAGGATTTGAAACATTGCATGATGAGGGTAATACGAACACGGCTCTAAGGGTGCTTGTAGAGAGTGGTCGTGGACGAGAAGTTGAATTCTGTTACAAGATGACCATGGACGTGAAGGAGATTCTTGTTGGTATGATGATTTGTGGGGGCATGTGGCCGGCCTCTAGAAGTGGACACTAATTGGACGATGGATGTTTGAATATGGGAGTGAAGTAGACATGGTGGATTGGGTGAAGAAGTATTGGAATCCAATTGTTGGATACACCCCAAAGGTGATTTTACTACTAAATAGTTGGTTTAGCATACATTTTATGAATGAGAATGATGTCATGAAGATTCTTCATAAGACCTGGAGTTCGGGGGAAAATTTTCATCCAACTTTTACCCTTGTACGGGATTTACCCTATGGTCTGGAGCGCCCAAGAGAAAAGTTGTGTGTGCGGTTGCGGGGTCTAGCTCTGATGCGGACTTTAAGGGCTCCTAGGGCCATTGGAGACTCCATCAAGTGTATGATATATCGATCCCCGCATTCTTGGATCGAGTGACAAGATAATTGCTTGGTTATTATTGGAGGTTTTCTTCTCGGGTGGTACGATGGGGATGTGGATCTAGTACGGGGGAAAATATGACATAGACAAAGATTTGATTACAAGGATGTACCGTTACGATGCCTTATATGTCATCACACTAGACACACGAAGAAAGCTTCCCTATGAGATTCAAAAATTCTCATTGGGGTAAAGTTGAGTAGTGATGACTCTTGGAAGGACAAGGGTACAGCCCCGGATCTCACGATGACCTCCCATTGGGTAAGTCTCTTCCGCCATCTTTTCATGATGATATATATGCTTCGGCTAGTTCTCTTAGTTAAAAATCTTTTGCACCTATTAATGATGCTACTATTTACGTCGATCCTAAACCACAGCCAGTCTTGGTAACGATAAGAAGGTGGAACTATTGCTCTATTTCGAACGGTAGGGTGAACAAGAACATTTCCTTGGTATCAAAATCATGCGATGAACCACCACAATCCACAACCCTAGCGGCACATATGCATGTACCCCACTCCATGCAATCCACCACCCACGACACACCATTTCACGTGTCTCCCTCCATGCCACCTCTAGAATGGGCCTCCCCTCAATCTACCGTGGCATATCGAATCTTTGGACATTTCAGACTCGCCAAAACATTATTCATAGTGACCTAGATTCCCTACTAGGTAACCCAGAACCTCGACCTTGCTAGCTTAACCATTTTTGATAGGGTACAAGACTGAGCATTATCATTTCACCTATCTTTGGGAATAACATCATTGTGCATAAAAAATATAAATATGGGTCTAGGCATTTCGGTAGACTAAAAATAAAATCTCTTTTCCGAGATGACTTTGCGGACTTAATGGATGTTCCCATCTACGCTTCCGATGACCTAAAAGCACTTAGAGCATGCAACCCCTTAGGGGTTTCAAAATGACACACGCATCTTATATTTGAACACGAGGGGTATGGGCGACTCCTCCAAACACTCTTGCCTAAAAGAACTATTAAATGTGTGAGGAGCCTTTTATTTCTCTCTTTCGGGAGACTACGTAGCAGCAAATTGAAAGAAATTGGCACTTTTTTAAATATTAGTCCTGGTTGGCATACGGCGGTTGTGGATGTGGTTGGCCACACGGCGAGTCTTCTTGCTATGTGGGATCCTTCGTATGTAAAGTTTTAGGCTTACAATTTCTTTGGAGGTATTTTTTCTATACGGAATTTTATGTGGATTCCATTGCTCCTTCAATATCTTAAATTTATATGTTCCAAGTCAAAATAGGCACTTTCTTGACTCGGCTATATAACTTTAGCATCTTATATTTGGAGAATCGATTGTCATCGGGGATTTCAACTCTAATCTCCACTTTAATGAATCATGGGGACACAAAGCCAAACTTGACCCCCGATGGTGGATCACATTGGAAGGAGATTTGAAAGGTTCCACCTAAAAAAGATGTATGGTCGTTTCCTCTAATTCCAACTTGGACCAATTGAAGAGTAGAAGGGGATTATTTTGGGAAAAGGTTAGACGAGCAAAGGTCGCTGAAACTCTTTTTAATCGGTTAGGTGCATTTGAGATCCACGGTGTTGGTGGCGGACTTGTCGGATCATATGGCCATTATTCTTTCATCGCGAGGCCGAGAGTAGATGATTTAGGGTGCCTTTAAAATTCAACCCGGCTTGGTTGGATGATTCTTAATACAACAGAGTTCATAAAGGAGAGTTGGAAGGACAATATAACATATGAGGAGGTATTTTCGGTTGGGAAAAGATTCCATTCAAAACTCCAAAGGATCAAACGCATAACAAAGGAATGGGAAATTAAGAAAAAGGATATGCTTAGAGCTGAACTAAAGGAAATAATGAAAATGTAGTCATATACATGTTTATTTTTTAAACGAGGCACGTGATAAAGAGACATAAAAATTAATTAAAAAGCTACAAAAAAGGAAGATGGAGATCCTAAAGATTGAATAACTCATATGGAAACTAAAAGAGCGAGAATAAATTGGCTCAAGCAAGGAGATCTAAATACAAATTTTTTTCCACAAAAGTGCCAAAAAAAGGAAAAATAAGAAAAAAATATGGAATATTTGGAGGATGGATGGGAGTTGTACAAACTCCAGGGTCTAAATATAGGAGGAGGCTTTTAGGCACTTCTCGACCTTCTACCAAGCGGACCAAGACATAGAGCACCGCCTTCCGGACATGGGTCCTCAAGAATATCCCTAAAATATTTTATGCAATGGCTATCAATGTATTGAAGTTTGAAATTACTATGGAGGAGGTAGCGCAAATGTTAGAAGTGTTTGTTTCCCATGATAAATTTTTGGGTCGGATGGCTGGCCGATAGAACTTTATTTCCATTTCTATGATATGATGGCCGAGGAGACCATAGCTATTGTGGAAAAAGGTCACATTATGGGGCACATCCCTATGAACATGAATGCCACTTTCTTGGCACTCATACCCAAATATTATGAAACCAAAGCGTTTTATAGACTTCGGGCCAGGTAACATGCAACTTAATAAATAAATTCTCTTAAAAAATTATTGCTAACAAGATTATGGAGATATTATTTAAGTTCATTTCTATGTAGAAATATAGGATCCTTAGGGATCGATCTATACATGATGCCATAGCCATTGTTTAAAGAATAGCACACCATGCATGCGGGGAAAACGGGAGGCCCTAATTATGAAAATTGATCTTCTCAAAGCTAATGAAAGAGTAGATTGGTCGTTGATTCGACTATTTTTAATGAAGATTTGGATCCCTATGCAATCCATGAGATGGATTATGGCATGCATCACATCCATCGGATATGCGATAATTATAAATTGGTTGGCAACTAAAATTTTTGGGGCGTAACATGGCTTAAGACAAGGATGCTCCCTATCCTCTCATCTTCATATTAGTCATGGATGGATTTAGAAATCTTATGGATATGGCTATGCGGGAAGGCTTTATTTCGGTTTCTCCTTCTCAAATTACGTAAGTATTTACCACTCGCTTTTCCTGGATGATCTTATTATATTTGGCTGGCTAATTAGAAATCATTGGTTCTACATCCATTCTTGCTTGCTCGCTTTGAAGACGCCTCGGCACACGCATTAACAAGGAAAAGTCATTCCTCCTTTCGACTTTGGCGATATTGATGAGATAAATTTCATTGTTGGTTTTCTTGGTATTCGTACTAAGAAGGAAAATGAAGGGATTTTATATGCGGGATATATAATCAACCCTTGTGGATATAAAGGTGAGGGATTCGATGTGGATTGTGGAGAAGTTAAAATTCAAAATCAACAAAATTGACTCACAAATGGTTATACGGGTGGTAGATTCATAATGATTCAAGCGGTTCTATCCCAAATTATAGTATCTTGGGGACATATATTTTATATTCGAGAACATATTTTATCTCAAATCAATTCAATCCTATCACAATTCTTATGGGGCGGTGCTTCTATGACGAAGAAACATCATTTGTGCAAGCTCGATTTGTGATTTTTCCCAAAATAACATGGGGGTTGGGGCATCTTGAATGCAAGAGAATTTAATTCTTCTCTTCTCATTAAATACCTCGGGAGGGCCATCAATGGTCACGGAATATGGTTTGAAGTCATAAAATGCAAATATTTATCGGGAGACCCCCTCCACAAAATATACCATCACCAATTTTCTTATCGCAAAGCCATATCTTCAATGTGGTATGGATTCAAGAAAATAATGCATCTATTTGCGGAGAGGCTAACTTGGAGATTTGGAAATGGACGAGAAGATATTATTGGGAATTTTGTGAAAAAATATATGGGATGGCTGCGATTCTCTTATGGATCAACATATTGTTCATCATCTAGCTCACAAAGACATTCTTTATTTCTTTCGGGTGATTCGTGCGGGCTCACGGGGCTCTATTCTAAAATCTGCTACACAAATCGGCCTTATCGGCCCGGATGGCGAGGAATGGAGTAGGTATGTAGAGTGAACACGGGAAGTGGGTTTGTGTTACATTATTGGGGGTGACAGTATAGCATGGGAATGGAAAATGAAGGGTGATTCACTAGTGGTGAAGGATATTTATTCCTACATCAATTTACGGTCTTTTCATGACAATAAGTCCATGGATTTATGGAAATTTTGGCACGAAAGAATACTAACCAAGATTATCCTTTTTGGCTAGCTTTTTTATGGAGGGAAGAAAATTCTTATGTGGGATTTGCTCATTAGATGGGGTCTCTCTAGGAAATTTGGGAAGATGTGCCTTTTGCATTCAACATGAGGAAACGGTGGATCACCTTTTCTTACGCCATCCAAGGGTTATTATTATATGGAATCTAATCAGCCACTATCATTTGGACCCATTGTGGACAGGGATTTCATGGAGATTGCTCACATATGGGACAAGATCTCGGGCAAATTCCAATCCTTACCATTTCCTCATGTAGGAAGTTTGGCTTGCAAGCGACAATATTATTTTTGAAGGTAAGTTGTTTTCCATCCCCCATATACATGCCTCTATCATGAAATGGATTAATGACCAAGATACTGCTAAGTATGAATTAAATGATTTCTCTCGAAGGATTAGACCTCAACCCATCTCGCTCCCAACGAATTTTTTCGATGGGGCATGTCGAGAAGGTATGATGGAATGCGACGCTTGGATCAAAATATACGAGGAATAAAGGATACACATATTTTGGAATGGTGGTAAGGGTACAAATAATATGGTGGAGTTGTTGGCACTATGGAGTGGATTATTGGCTGCCCACAACATGCTTAATGAGGTCCATATCTATGGAGACTCTAGAATCATCATTGATGCCATATCTAGAAAAATAGTTCTATCCTCTCCGAGATCTCGGGATTGGCTCATGAGAACAAAACAACTATGGAATAAGATGAAAAATCCTCCTTGAATCACATATTCGGAGAGAACAATACCAAGGCATATGGACTTTCAAAAAAGGGTGTCGATAATAAGTTTGGGTTTTAGGGTTTCTTACTACGAGAGATGGACAACAAATGCGGAATACCGATATCCCCATCCCATGAGAAATCATGTGGATGTGATCTTTTTGTGAGCTGAACAAGCGAGCCTATTTTTTCTTCAAAATTATTTATGTGTGCAGATTTAACGGGATGTTGATTATTTATACGCGAGCCTTATTTCAATTGCACGAAGCTTATGGTTTCGTGCTGTGTTCAATCTCCTTTTATAAGGGTTGAACATACAAGTCGGTACTATTCGAAATGTTGATTATAGTTACATGTATTTGATTTTTATTATGATGTATGAATGCGAGAACATTGTTATGACGAATTATGTGATATTTTGATGAAAGCAAAATACACGCATAAGCTTAATCTGTCTATGGACGGATGCATACGGCAACGATATATCTCATTTATGTGATATTATCCGGTATTTTGAGTATGATGTTATTGAAATGTTCTATTTATATATTTAATAGACAACGTTTTTTTTTCTTTACGAAAAATAATAATAATAATAAGTATATGGGTGGTTCAATATGTTTGAACATAACTTAAATCTACTTTGATTACCAAGTCATACGGTGATAGATGATAAGAAAAATGTTTACGCTAGATAGTACGATGAGAGTTGTATTTACAAGTTTTTATGAACAATTGAATTTGCATGCAATAGATTGAATACCAATGGATAAAATTTGATGAGAAGATTTGGTTAAGGAAGATTACCAATTATATGATATAATCAATTGATTGTATTATTAGAGAACATTAGGTGAGTTTCACTTTAAAGTGAGTGGACTAGAAAATTATAAATCATCTAATCGTGTGAATAGAAGATAATGATAAATAAAATAATTTTCATATGATACCCGAATAAAAAAAATTAAATGGTAAAATTATTTAATTATTTATTAAAAGAAATGAATTTAGAAAGTAAATATGTAAAATGAATAGAATATTTATTTTATTTACTCCAAGATTTAATTAAATAACTAAAATAATTATTTAATTATAAGAGAGTAGAATAAAAAATAACTAAATTATAAAATTTATTTAATTATTTTTTTCAAGAAATAAATAATGATGATGATTATCTTCATCCAATTAGACTAATTTGAAAGGAATTAATTAAATAATAAAACTATTTAATTTTTTTTTTCGGGGAAAAATGAATTTAAAAAGTGAATAAATAAAATATAAATTTTATTTATTCAATTAAAATGCTTACTTATATTTAATTATCGGAGACTAGAATAAGAAGAATGAATTAAATAATAGATATTATCTAATTATTTCTCTGAAGAAATGAATGTAGAAAAAAAATAAATGAAATTGAGATTTTATTTGTTTAATTATATAAGGATTAGTTAAATAATTATTTAATTAAAAGAGATTAAAATTATTGAACAAAAAAATGTTTAATTAATATGATGAGAGAAGATATTAAAAGAGATTGCTTAAATATTGAGTGTAGAAGGAACTAGTTAAATAATAAAAATTATTTAATTATTCTTTGAAAAAATTTAATGTAATTAAACAATAAAAAAATATTTAATTTTGATGGAAGAATGAAATGAAGTTTAGTAGGCAAAGGAAATTGTGCTTGTTATTTTTGATGTCTACATTTTTGTCCATTTTGAAACAATGCATTTAACAACATTTTTTCAAAGACATGATGTTATATACCTTAGTATGTTGAGGGAATATAGAAATGGAAAGTAGATTGCCTTTCGAGAAATTTTTGCATGAAAACATAAATTTTCAAAAAATGTCTTGGTCAGTTGGTGATGTAGGTGAGTAAATGAAGAAGGATGTTTGATGAAGACTAGATCAAAATTTTTCCAATGTGATGCGATGGTCATATTGTGATGTTGGGGAGAGATTTCAAATATTTTGTTAAGAGTTTATAAATATTTACATTAGGAAGTGAGTTTTTTTAGAATAAATTGGAGGAAAAATTTTTGAATGTAAATATAGTTTCGGTTTCCTTATTTTGTAGAGAAGGGGGAATGATTCATCTTTTGAATCTATGTTTTTCAACGTTACCTTTATTTTTAAAAGAGAAAGAGTGTTTGAGAAGTGTGAGTGCAATGCGGGTAGAAGAGGAGGAGAAGAGAAACTCCAATGCGAGGGAGAAAAGGTAGAGGTCGAGAGGCTTGTGCTGAACATGTCCACATTATAGGTCTAGCCAAACTAATGTATAGTTAAATTTGATTAATGAGCATTTGTTTATATGCCTTTGTGTTTGTTAACTTCTCTGGATGTATAGTGTTAATGGAGTTGTTTTTCTAAATTTATTAAGAATTTTAATGTGTTGAGAAGTGTGGTGGTTGTATGATTTAGGAGCAAGTTGATTTATTATTCAAATATATTTTTTAGTTGAACATATATTCACATGCCTATGGGTCAAATATCGAATGTGATATATGTGTTGTGACCATTTCTAATATTTTGTATGCATGTGAGAAATTATACCTTGTGGTGTAGTTATTTATGTGTGTGTGTCTATTTTTGTGATAGTTGGATTCTCTTAATACTTTGAATGATTGTGCATTGAATGATCCTTTCAATGGTGTGTGTGCTCTGCAAGTGGGTATATATATATATATATATATATATATATATATATATATATATATATATATATATATATATTTGATACGTTGAAGAATTTCTATCGAACTATGGTTGAAATCCGCGTTGAAACTGTCTACTCTATTGAAGACCATGCAGTGTGTTACGTATGAATGCTTTGTACTAGTTTAAAGGTTGTGTATGGATTTTTTATGTAGTGTATCTATGGCTATGTGGTGGGTGAAAATGTGAAGTTGGGTTACACTTTCTGCCCTTTTTTGAGAAACAACTTTCATTTTTTTTTGTTCTTCAACTTATTGCAAGTTAAACCAATTTTTCTGTTTAGAATTTCATTTTGCGATAAAAATAAAAGTTGTCAGAAATTTTTTTAGCTTTGTGTTACTTAATTTTTGGAATTTTTTTATACACATTTGATATGTGAACTTAGCATTTATTTGAGTGTATGTTTTTTAACAATCAAAGGATTCATAAGAAGTCATGTTAATACACAATGTTGTATTCTTTGAAAATTTGTGTTTTGAGAAACAAATTTACAACAATCTAGACGAGTCTCACTTCGGTTTCATCATATCTAGAAAACGGATGCATATCATAATTACTAGAATTTTTCGATATGGTCCAATATGAAAAAACTCATATTTTGAATATGTTTCGCAATGCAACAAATTTCTTAACATATAAGTTATAAACTAAAAATCTAAAAACTAACGATGGACCAATTTAATGCACCAAAATGTTTTCAATTCTTTTTCTGATATATTTTGGAAGATACGAGTATGATTTCAACCGAATCATAATGACCTTTAGAAATTTTTTACTGTTTTATTACAAAATTAATTAAAATTGGTAAATATTTATGAAATTCCATAAAAGTTATATTTCACGAAAGTAGATTCAATTAGAAAATGCTTGTCTTCATTCGACGGTTAATTGAGAATGTTTCATGGAGTTTAATCGAGTCAAAGTTGAAGATACATATTCGGAAGCTTGGTTTTGCGTAATTGCGCGTGTTAGTTCGGTCTAACTACGAAAAAAGTCGGCCAAATTTTTTTGCGTTGACGGCCGTCGAGTCTAACGACATAAAATTTTGGCCAAATTTGTTTATAAAATTGCGGCCAAAATTTTTGACTTTCCATCTACCGAGAGAAAATACCCGGGGAACCCTTCAAAAAAACATTTTGCGGAAATATAAGCGCTTACAAAATCATTCATTATTTTCACATATTTTCGCACATTTGTTCTAATTTTACAAGGTTTTTGGTTTGATTTTGCAAAGAATTGTTTAAAGGTTTAAGGAATTTTTCTTGGGTACATTCAAGAACATTTTGCAAAAAAATGTTTTGGAGTTCTGAGACTTTCCTTGGAGGAACATTCAAAGGAAATTTCTTGGAGGTATGCGACACATTTTTTGGATGTTTTTTGGGCTTCATTTTTTTTTTTGAAATATGAATTTGGGCTTAATTTTTGTGGAGGTATGTGATACATTTTTCGGATGTTCTTTGGGCTTCATTTTTTTTTTGAAAGTATGGATTTGGGCTTAATTTTCATTGTTTTTTGAAGTTATGGATTTGAGCTTAATTTCGAAAGGACTCTTTTTAAGGCTTAATATTGTTAAAGGACATTTTTTGGACATTTTTTTGGAAGTATTTTTTAAAGTGATATTTTTTTAGAGGCTTTTTTGTAGTATTTTTAAAGTGGCATTTTTTAAAGAGAAGTTGGAATTAATTTTCAATGGACATTTTTTGGAAGCATTTTTTGAAGTGACATATTTTTAGAGTACGTGTTTTGAGTTGTAGTAAATATTTTATAATCATTTTTAAAAACGAGTTTTTGTATGAATTTTTTTAAATTATTTTTTTTTTGTGGGACTTGGAAGGAAATATTTTGAGCTTCGTTTCATTTTTATAAGACATTTTTTTTGTCGAATTTTTTGGAAGGATTTTCTTTGCAAATTTTTTTAAAATGATTAGAAGCACTCTCAAATATGGAAGGGTAAAATCAACCTCAACTAGAAGTTGAAGCGGGTATGTAATGTAAATATTATGAGTTTGATATATTTAAATTTTTCCTAGTGTAGAATGTGAAGCTTAATTTTTATTTGATGAACTAATTTGAAAAATATTTTTCAATGTAAACAAATAGAGATATTCCTCAAAACATTGATGATGAGATACAAAATTTTGAAAGAGAAAGTGAAAGAGATATTGAAGCAATGATTGACGATGTTGAAAATGTTGAAAGAGAAATTCAAAGCGAAGAAATTGAATCATAAGGTATGTACATATATATATATATATATTGAACACATGCACGTATTATTGAAATTATAAATATATTTATTAATCTAGTTATTTATTGAATATGTAAACTTATTATGTGCTATTCATCTCAATATGTACGGATGAAATCAATGTCGATGATGAGATATTAGAAAATATTGACACTCACACATATGGAGACAAAAGAGAAGTGACCATTATATACAATATCGTCGAACCATATTTTTGATATGTACTTCATAATGGAAAATGTGAGAGTTCAAGCCCAAATGTTGGAAAGTCTCCTATCATTAAGGAAATTAAAAGAAGCTACGACTTTATTGGGTATTCGAAAATCAACCAAAGATAAAAAAAATGAAGGAAAATGTGATACAAAATATAAATAGTGCTATAAATTCAATTAGAAGATCTAGACGGGAAATTTTTACGAGCGGTACGTAGAGCAATACATATGGAAGTGGTTTCATCGAGTACTAAAGAGAATCGCCTACTAAAATCTATGGCACAAACGTAGGAACCTCACGAAAAACTTTTCACAAACATCGGAAATTTTGGTTGCAAATAGATGTAAATGATGAACTCTCTTGTTGGAGAGCTATTTGCAAGAAACCATCTGAATATACTTACGAACATGTTAAAAAATAAAATATGAATATTGGAAGAAAAATTCACGTGTTTTGCCAAATCAAGGGATGTGATGCGAAGAAGAATAGCACGAAATCGGTATGAAACAAAATGAAAAACATTTATTGGAAACCACTTAGATAAGTCTGTTCAACAAGTTCAAAGAAGAGAATCGTGAAGAATTCATGTGTCAATCGGTGCTTTTGTTCAACAAAAACCATGATATGTCAAACCTATCACCGTACACGACACTTGTTTTTGTCGTTATCATGTGGAATTTGAGTTATATTATGACACATTCCTTAATTTGGTAGAACATTTCGGAAGGATTCACCTCCTCCTTCCACTATTCATGATTTCATATCTCAAATTATATGTGAAAGACAAAGCGATGATCTATTTTACGAAAATAAATGTGTTGGTGGTAAAAAATGCAATGATTGTGGAAATTTGACTAAATTGAAAAAAAAAATATCGTATTGATATAAATGATCAATCATTTTCAACATGAAAGTGAAATGGAAGAGATATGAGTATATCCATACATTGATTCAAGGTGCAAATAGTGCTAAAAGAATTGAATTACGAGAAGAAGAAATTTTTGTGATAGATTTTTTGATAAATTTTTAGGCATAAATTTATAAATATAGCAAGCATTCCCATAGAGCTAGTTGGCAAGACTTGCATTCAAAAAATCTGTGAAATTTTTCCACCGGGGACCATTTTGTCGGCAATTGATTTTGCGAGAAAACTACACATTTGTTCCACAAAAATAAATTCGAGTGAATATTATCATTATGACCAAGTCTCCATGCTCGTCCATATTCTATATAGACATGATGAACAAAATGTCGATCATATAGAAAGCACCGATTGAAAATCGACGTGTTATTAAAGAATATCACTTTTATGTCAGAGTGATGATCATACACATGATACATATTTTGTAAAACATTGTTTTGGAAAGATTTATGAGTCCTAGAAAAGTCATGGAATAAAATTCAATAGACATTGGATATGGTCAGATGGTACACATAACGAGTCAATTCAAATCTACACGATCATTCTTTTTGGTTGCATTCTCTTCATAAGAAAACTTGCATTAAACATTTTGACAATTTCTTTAAGGCTGGTCATGGAAAGGAGAACATGATAATTTGACATGCATAAAACAATCACTTCAAAGATTATCAAGTGAGTCCCTGCGCAAACTGACTGTGGATGCTAAAGTTGTTCAATTGTGCATACGTGCTCTTAGCCATGGGACTAACCGATCAGGAAGTGGGAAAATTTTTTACATTCAATTTGGTTTTATTGGACATCTAATTTTAAAAAAATGTACATTTATCACAATTTTATTATCTCGATTGATTATCTTTGATTGTATTTTGATATCGTAGTTATATTCTTCTTTTAATTTTCCATATAAAGGTTTTTGGCATATTGGGATCGAAAAGTAGATAGATAAATTTGAAATGAAGTCAAAACAATAAAAGGGACTCAAAAATTACATTCAATTAAAACAAAGTTGTCCATCAATGTGTTTGCATTGGATAAAATAAAATATTCTTGTTTTTTTTTTCATGTTTGCGTAGAAAACACGAGAATCCAATGACATTTGAGAAGACAAAATGTATGTAAAATATTGAAACATACGAGCTAAATACAAAGGGAGAAAATTTATGTTGCGGTATTTGAAGAAATGCAATCGGAGGAGACTACAATATCATCGATGGTGATCGAGTTTCTGATTTTGTTAGAGAAGGTAACATTTGAATTTCCTTCTAATGATAAAGATCTAGAAAATAAATTTAAATACATTTAAGTTTGTTAAGTTTGTTTGATTATGTAGGAGATGTTTTTGTTGTAATTACACCTACGATAATGATGAAAATGTGAAGCATTATTTTATGCATTGCTTGAATGAAAAATAGAAATTATTAGAAAACTATAATGACCATGGGTTTCCATATGAAAGGGGATCTATTATATTGAAAGGAGATTTTTTCGGACAAACTAATCAAAGTGGGGATTTTTTTTACTTTGAAGGCATGAGCACGATGTCATAAGTTGTGATATAGTCACTAGGTGTGTGCAACACACATGAAGTTGATAAGAGGTTCAATCAAAGAAGAAAATGAAAATTAAGAAATGGAAAATGTCAAAAAATATGATCATGGAAACGAGATCATTGAAGATGACATTCCATTGCAATTTTTTTGATTGAAGCGCAATGATTATAGAAACCTGAAATTAAAAAATTTAATTTAAGTATAAAATAACTCAATATCAAGATGTCGACTTATAATAAAACTTTTAAACATAAATTTATAAATTATAAATTAAAAACATATATATTTAAAAGTGAAAAATTGAATACTTCTATAGGTGGATTTGGCACATCTCTTAAGAGGCTCTAAAAGAAAATATCCAAAAACATAAAATTTAAAATTTAAAATAACTCAAGATATAGATATATCTCATTTTTTAATGGAAATTTTTGGGGTGGAATATATATAACTTAAAAACATATAAATTTTAAAACTAAAAATTGTCCATACTTGTTGTGAACACAGCGGATCTCTAAGGAAGTAGAAGGTACATCTCCTAAGGAAGAATAAAGGTACCACCATCCTAAAAACATAGGAAGGAATCGAGAATCTATTAAAATATTTTATTATATATACATGAAAATTTAAATGTGTTCACAATTATTTATTTTAAAAATATCAAGTTTAAAAAACACTAACATTTGCCAATATATCTTGATGGTGAGACCCATCTTGATTGTTTGAACTTGAGGCTCAAACGTGATATTAAAATTTTCTTCATTTATCAACATGACAATGGAAATGGTGTTAACATATAAGAATACATTTTTGTTAGATTAATGTACATACAAATAAAGTATGTATATATATATATATTTATTACAAATTGTATGTACGTGTTAAAATAATTGAATCCTAACCCTTAACACATATTCACGTATATAAATAAACGTACATATTCATTGATTAAATTGTGTGAACCATACCACATTTGGGTGAACCATGGGCATGCTCCATGGATGGAGTAGAGACCATTCTCCTCTTATCTCCTAAAAAATAAAAAAAGAAACTTATTAACAACTAATTTAACTCACGATGTCGATAAAAAATCAATTCCATATGTACACATGTATGGAGATTTAAGATTATATTTAAATACCATGAACATCCCTCGATCCATGATCCCCCCTCTCGTAGATATATGGGATTTTTGATATTCTTCATTCATCCTCTATGATATATCTATCTACGGTGAAATTTACAATTTTTTTTTTAAATGGTAAATTTTAAATAAATTAAAAATAAATTTCAGAAAATTAATATAATTTCTTGTACACGAATTATGTAAATCACAACTTTCAAACCACTAATTCATGTGTGAAACTTAATTTAAGCAATTTTTTTTATAAAAATGATAATTTCACCAAATTGTGCTACATGGTGGGAGCATAGTTGGTATAAAATTGAAAAAAAAAAAACATTCCCATTAAAAAATAAGTGAAACTCCATTAAAACTACAAATTTGTTGAAGTCCCCGCATTTTAATTTTTAAAAAATGTGAAGTTCACCACTTGTTGCAAATGTGAAGTTCACCAAGTTGCGCTTTACATGGTGTGGTGGGAGCACACTTGGTATATAATTGAAAAAAACACATGGTCATTAAAAAAGACGCATTTATAAGTACAAAACACAAACATATCGAAGATATGTTACAATGTACATCAATAAATTTTGAAGGAGAGAGTCTCAACACTAATTCATCTTTGAGATATGAATCTTGAAATTTTGAAGAAGAGGCGTCTCAAAACTAATTCATCTTTGAGAGATGAATCTTGAATTTTTGAAGAAGAGTGTCTCAAAACTAATTCATCTTTGAGAAATGATTCTTGCATTGGAATTTCCTTGTATAATTCTAATTCATCTATTGGATTCATCTTTGATATATGAATCACAATTTTTTCATTGCCCCACACTAGATTAGCCGAGACAACTTATTCACATTTGAACAATGTCTTATACTAAATAATTTAAATTGGGTAACAATATTGTTTACTATTCCATGCGATTCTTTTAGGTACGCTCCTTCTTAACTCTCTCTACATGTCAATCATCTAGTTGCACACAAGTTCGAGTGCAATTGAAAACTACAATTCCATTTGATCTATACTCCATAATTCCTGAGCCTTCTATCAATCCAATATAATATGCCTCGTTGTTTGTTCTTCTTCCCCGGTATATTCATTTTTCCTTTGGACGAATTTTCTAGTCGTAATATTACAAAGCACATATGTAATCATTGCTTTCCCTGGATTGGGATAGCAAGAAAATTCTATGCATAATTTCCATTTTTCAACAATATTTAATGGTTTTCTTATTCAAGAAAAAAAAAAAAAAACTAGTTGTATCAATAGTCACACCATTATGAGTTTAAGGAGAAATGAAATAGAAATGACACATGCCTTAAACTTTGCCTGGAATTTTATGGGAGAGAGGAGAAATGACACATGTACAAGGTTCGCTTTAGAGTGGTAATGGTTTATGGATATGAAGATGAAAAAAATCTATTTAGATCTATTCTGATTATTTGTGAGGCATTTACTAGATATGTCACCTTTATGAAAATATGAGATCTAGAGGCTACCTAGCCCTTTACGGACTCTGTCTTTAGAACTTGTAGAAGTTAACACTCAACAAACAAACTAAGATCCTATGGAGGTTCAAAATTCTATGAGAGTTCGGCCACTTTAGGATCAATTTTGGAGGCTATAAGCTTGAGAGAAAAGACATTTATATGCTTTGCAAAATTATTTTATGCACTTACAAAAAACATGCTTTAAAGTTAATGGGAAAAAAACCAATATGACATGTACATGCTTTAAAACTTTTCCTAAGAATTTATGGGAGAAATGACACATGTACATAGTTTTCCTTAAAGTGGTTGAGGTTTATGGATATTAAAATGAAGAACTTATATTTAGATCTATTAGAGAGATTGAGCGTAGGGGAATTTCTTGGATATGTCACCTTTGAGAAAAGATAAGATGCGAGAGGCCACACGGCCCTTTACGGACTCTACGTTTAGAACTTTTTAGAAGTTAACACTCAAAATAGACTAAAATCCTATGGAAGTTCAAAATCACTTTTTGTTTCAATGGAAACGTTTATGGCTAATGTGTTTTTCTCAAAATTTGATACACCCCATTGAAATGGGAGATTTTTTGCATTTTTATTAAAAATATATTTGAAACAATTAAAATATATAAGGTTATAATCTATGTTTTGTATCAAATAACTTTTTGTTTCAATGGGAAACTTTTATGGCTAACGTTTTTTTCTCGAGATGTGAACACCCCATTGAAATGGGAGATATATCGAATGATTCCTATGGTGTAATAAAATAGTTTCAAGTAGTTTAAAAATATAGATGCATAAATTCAATGAGTATAGTTTTGAGATATAAAATTCCAAAATGGAAGAGTTTTTTCATGAACAAACATCGGTGGATCACTTGGATATACCTCCTTCATTAAAAGGGATTTTCTAGAAGGATGTCCCACTAAGTTGGAAAGAAGGGAAAATATCACAATTATATGTTAGTGTGCATGTGTTTTACATTGAATATTTTTCATTTTATTAAAAATCTATTTGAAAAAATTAACTATATAATGTTAAAACCTATGTTTTGTATCAAATCACTTTTGGTTTCAATGGGAAACTTTTATGGCTAATGTTTTTTTTCTCGAAATGATTCCTATGGTGTAATAAGATAGTTTCAAGTAGTTTAAAGATATAGATGCATAAATTCAATCGACATAGTTTTGATATAATGCTAATTCCCTATATTAATCTTGCAGTCCCTTATTATAGCCCCCCTTCTTGTTATTTTTGTACCCTGTAACCCCCATATTGTTATTATTGTGCCCTTACATTATTATTGTTAGGTCAGCTAGGGTTACATTATGGCCCCAAATAAAGGTTACACATTGTGGCCCCATGGACTCCTATACATAGAAAGGAGGTTTTGTCATTTGTATCATCCAGTAATTCTTCATTTATGTAATGTATTGGAGGAGTTTCTCCTCAAAGTGGCTGATTTCCAAGGCATTGATTTCTCTTTTCTTGTATTTTTGGAAATTTGGTTTCATAACATTTGGTATCGAGCTTTGGATTCTAGGGTTTGTTTGCTCCAAACACGTCATCATGGAATATTCACTATAACATTTTTTCTAAGAAGGTTCAGAAGAGCCGAAACTTTTAAGAGTGCGAACGAAATGCGAGGAACATTTTCACAAAATTTTAGACCTTGGTTCACAATATTTCAAAGATATGGTGCAGCGAAAGTTAGGTATTTTTTCGGGTTCCCGAATTTCATCTCGAAGAGGTGATCATGGGAAAATATTCATAAATCGCTCTACACGAGCATCGGATTGGAATTTTGTAAGGTGGTTGCAATTACCTGAGCGCGCTTTATATCTATCAATTTCGGAGATGAAGGAGGAAACGGTGACACGTGGCAAGTCGTACAAGTTCGCTCTACTAAACCGATCCATGAATAGGGAATCGTAGGAGATTGGGCACGGAAAACTTTGTCATGAAGAATCCAAATCACGTCGGACCGTGGCATTAGAAAAGTGGAAGGGCTACCTCGGTGCCAAATTTTAGGTATTGAGGATACGAAATCCGCAGAGATAATTTAGTTTCAATATAGACCACCTCGAAAAGAAAGAAACGGGTGTGTATTTGGTTTTAAAATTGCATAACGTTTATTTGAAAAAGAAGTTTGAAGTGATTCCAAAGGGCATATTTTAGAATTTTTATCAATATTGGGTTCTATAATGCCTCCAAAAAATAATTCCATACCCACTAAGCCCTCAAAAATCTATACTATGACGCATGAAGAGGAAGAATTGCTGTATGAGATATCAAAATTACGGTACCAAGTGTAGCAAATTTTGATCTTACAAGAAACAACACGAAGATGACATAGATGGTTTAAAAGTAGAAATGGAGGCTAATTTGGTTTTTGAAGGATCAAATAATAGCTAATATGGATGATAAATTAGTGGAATATCACATTGAGCATCAACAACAAGTTCTCCAACTCTCGAAAGGATAACCTAACTTTGGTGCGGAATCTATTGAAACAACAAGAAGATCAAAATCACATAGAAGAAGTTATGAAGTAGTCACGAAACAAGAACTCAACAAGTACGATCAATTTTTGAGTATCTCGGCAAATGGAAGAAATTTCTTGTAGAAGATTCCACATGGGAGGATGAGAATTTTATACGAAGCATCGAAATAATAAAGCATTGAGGACAATGTTTGTTTGAAGGAGAGAGACATGTTAAGTCCCTATATAAATAGAATGATCTCTTATTATAGCCCCCCATATTGTTATTGTTGTACCCACAACCCCCATATTATTATCATTGTGCCCTTACATTACTATTTCTAGGTCGGCCCTACGGTTGCATTCTGGCCCCACTAGGATCCACATTGTGGCCCCATGGACTCCTATATATAGAAGGAGAGTTTTTTCATTTGTATCATCAAAAATTGTTAATTTGTGTAATGTATTGGAGGTTTCCCCCTCAAAGTGGTTGATTTCTAAGGCATTGATATCTCTTTTCTTCTATTTTTTGGAGTTGGTTTCATAACATATAAAAGTCCAAAATGCAATATTTTTTGGTGAAAAAATATTAGTGGATCACTATGGATGTATCAGCTTCATTAAAGGTATTTTTGGAGAAAGGATGGACTAAGTTGGAAAGAAGGTAAATATCACAATTGATTCGATCGATAAAAGGTTTCCACTAAATCCATCCATATTACTTTTCATGTGAACCACATTCGCAAACCCACCCATCGATGTAACTAAGAGCCAAGCCAAGTGTAAAAAGGGCTTATTTCATATTCTACTTTAACACATATGTGATTAATTATCGTTAGAATTTATATGGTAGAAATACGTATAAGTAATCCTCGGTATATATCTATTTTGACTTTAAGGAGCAAAGGGAAGATTTTTAGAAATTTTATCTTAAGAGGTAGAACTAAACTATCTATAACCCACGAAAGAACCATGGCCCATGAGCATCACATGCGAACACAAGTTACTCCCATGTTTGAAACACCACCTCATATAATCATAAGGGTTCAAAACCATAAACCCATACTAAGTTCCCTAGAGCAAGGATGACTATCATATTTAATGATTGGGTTTATCCCCGAGGTTAAAAAGGAAAATCAAAGTCAAGAAAGGGAATTATAATAGAAATTAAGGTAAGACCATGACCTTTTACCCAATATTGAATGAAGGTGAGCAACAATAGATATCATGAAGGAAGTTCAAGAAATATTATGATAAGAAATATTAAATGAAAATTAATGTTAGGAAGTTAGGAAAGGGAATCGGAATAGAAATTAAGGTAAGACCATGACCTCTTACCCAATATTGAGCAATTGAGCAACCATAGATATCATGAAGAAAGTTCAATAAATGTTGTGATAGGAAATATTAAATGAAAAGAAAAGTTAGGAAGAGAATTAAAATATAAATTAATGTAAGACCATGTCGAAATTTTCCCCAAGAATTTGGTGAACGTTACCAATATATTAAAAAAAAAAACTTTTCAAACGAGTTAATATGTACATCATAACAAAGAACAAATTCCATTTATGTTTGAGATATACACTATTTGACTTGCAAGATCTATATATCCCAACTTAAAATTCCAACAATGTATATCCCATTCTATATAGTATTTATCATCATAATGTATATCTTAATATATATATCATTTATCACTATCATGTGGTATTCGTTTCTTGCTCACAGGAGGGAATCCCTTCTGAATATTTTCTTTAGGGAGGGGGAAAAGTTTTCATATCATTTTCACTAAATAAAGGAGAAAAATTTAGTACCAACTAAATTTAATTTCTTTGAATATGACATATATGAAAATTCAAGGAGAAAATGTCAGTCATGAGTAAATTTAATTTAATTACTTTTAATATGAGATATGAATATTCAATTCTTCGCGAAGTAATGAGCCAAGTATATGAATCATTGTAGAAAAAAATGCTACACGATGTTCCTAGAGGAGTCAAGATGCGATACGTAAGGTTATTTTGTGATTTGGTGATTCCAAAAGATCAAGTTTGCATGTCGACTACAGATAGTAACTCTGAGCGAGAAACTACCATAATTCAATCAAACTACCAAGCTAACATTTGGCACTTGATAAAAATTGTGAGAAAATCATTCTTTAAACATGGCCATTAATTAGAGAAGTTTTGGAAAGGAACATATGTACGTAGAAAGTCGCGGCGAGAAATTGGCGGTTAATTCCAACCCGGGAAATCCATGGAGATGCTAAAGACGTCGTGGAGAACAGCAAATTCCTGCGAACAAAAAAATTAAATTAAAATAAAATTAAAAAAAATAACAAAAAAATAATTACAAAAAATAACAAAATTAACAAAACTTACCTCGAGCGTCGAGGCACAAATCAACAAAACTCCCATCCTCGTCACGGTGTGACACCAAAACAATTAAAATCACATAAAATAGATGTGAACAAGGAACCTAGAATAGTTTCGGGCAATATATCTATAAAATAATACTTCAGCCAAATTGTTTTAAAATTCTAGCCGAACTAATAGTTTACCGGGAATTTTTCTGGAGTGTTCCAATCTACGGCAAAATCTATTTGCCATTTCCATCGATGCGCCGTCAATGTAAGCGACGAATGATTTCAGTCGAACTAATTTCAAAAGTTGGTCGGAACTCGTGGTGGATTCGGCCGAACTTTGACAAATGTTCGACCGAACTATTAAGGAAAAAAATTTCCACCTTGGATTCTCACAAAAGTATTGCACATGTATGTATGTAGGTCAATATTCCTTGGTGTGTTAGCCATTATATTGATTGATCTTGCATTTTTTTAAATATCTAGAATATTCATGTGCATTGAAATAAAAAGCACCATTTTTTCTTATGTTGTCATGCCCTTTTAATTGGGGATTAATACCATTAGTTTGATTAAGAGTGTAGTATAGAAAAATAGAGAAATATGAAATTGTTCCTTGTGTCATGGACCCATTCCATTTGTGTATAATTTATTGGGAACAAGGATGAGTCATTTCACCTTCTACAAATTAGAAAAAATTCTTGAGAGCCACGAAATCATTTTGTAGCACCTACATGATTTTGTTTCTTCACTACAAAATTATTTCATAACACCTACCACTAGTAGTTTCAAGACTATATGTTTGGACCTTAAAATCATGATTGGTCTACCCGTTGCATCATTTTATAGATGAAACCCATGTAATTGGATGAAGTGAGGATTGGAAGGTTAGGTAAAATTTTCATGGAATTTTGAGTGAAGTGTATTCATACTCCTATATTGATTGTGTAGTCTTTGGTTATTGGCGATCGAGGTAACCCGGTCATCATAAAGTAGTATCATAGCAAAGCTATTTCCTATGGAGAATATTTTGTTTTTATTTGGTGATGTTTTCGAGAATAACGAGAGATTGGATTTTATACTTATAGTACAAATGTAATTTGAACACAATTTAACAATGAAAAGGGGTTGAGGAGAAGAACCTTACAACCCAGTGAGACAAGTTGAATTGTTAGGAAGTAAGTGAGATGATTGCAAATGGAAGAAACAAACTAGAATTAGATGGATACGAGTTTAAATTTAGTTACGGGAGAAGGTATGTATTAGCTGAAGACAAAAAATTTCCACCGAGGACTAACTTAGAAGATGAAATTCACCAATGGAAAGTAGGAAGGTATAGTTGGTTGCATGAAGAGACAAACTATGATTTTGAAATTTTAAGCAATGTATTAGCAAATTTTAATTGTTTAACAAGAAGTAAAGGTTAGATTACTCGGCGGAGAAGGATTAGAAGAATTAAAAAGTTGATTAAGGATACGATAATGTTTTTAAATTTCACTATGTAGGTGACGGTAGAGGTATGTGAGGATATTTACAACAACCTACAAAAATGAGTGATCAAGGGTTTCTAGAGAAGAGGACCGGGGAAGATGCTAAAATACCAAACCCATGAGAAAGTTTGGTGAGGTATCATGTATTAAGGTGGATACTTGTTACTACATACGCATGTTGGAGCTCATCGATTGAAGTTGTTATAAGAAGAAGAAGATGCATATGACAAGGAGGTCATAAATTCTTGTATCTTTGGAGTTTGATGCGAGTGCATAGACGTAACACAACGTTCGATGAAGGCTGAACCAAAAGCTTTTCCAATGTGATGGGTTGCTCTCATGGTGATGTTTCGAAGATATTTTAAATATTTTGTTAAGAAATTATAAATATTTACATTAGGAAGTGAGTTTTGTTTTTATAATAAATTGGAGGAAATATTTCCTAATGTAATATAGTTTCATTTTCCCCTATTTTGTGGAGAAGGGAAAATGATTCATATTGTGAATATTTGTTGTCCCACATTAGATTTATTTTTAAAGAGAAAGAGTTTTGGGAAGAGTGAGTGCAACGGAAGGGAAAACGAGGAGGATAATAAGAGAAGCTCCAACATGAGGAGAAAGGGTAGAGGTTGAAAGGCATAGGATGCACATTCCCACATTGTATATCATGACGGAGTTTAATGTATACTTGAATTTGATTAATGAGAATATGTCAATTTTCCTATGTGTTTGTTAACTTCCATATATGTATAGTGTTAATGAAGTTTCTTGTTCACACTTGTTAAGAATATGGAGAAATGTGTTGAGAAGTGCATTGGTGATTTGTATGCTTTTAGGAGAAAGTTGAATTCTTGTTCAAATGTAATTTGGAGTTCAACATATATTCACTTGTGTGTATGGGTTGGAGATTCAATGCTATCATTGTGACCATTTATGATATGTTGTATGTCTATCATAAATTAAACCTCTTGTTGTAGTTATTTATGTGTGTGTCGATTTACGCCCGATTTTGTGGATTCTCTTAATACGTTGAATGATTATGCGTTGAATAATCCTTTCAATGGTGTGTGCGCTCCTACAAGTGGGTATATATAAATATATATATATAAATATATATATATATATATATATATATATATATATATATGATACGTTGAAAAAATTCCTGCGAACTATCGTTGAAATACGTATTTGAAGGCTTGTAAACTCTATTGAATACCATGAATGCACTATGTATGAATGCTTTGTACTAGTTTAAACGTTGTATGGATGGTTTATGTAGTATATGTATGGTTGTGTGCTATATGTATGTATGTTGGTCAATATCCCTTGGTGTGTTAGCCATTATAGTGATTAAAGATGTGTGTTTCTAAATATGTAGAGCCTTCATGTACGTCAAACAAAGCACCACCATTTCATATTTTGTCATGCCCTTTTAATTTGGGATTCAAACCATTAGTTTGAGCAAGAGTGTATTCTGAAAAATAAATGAATATAAAGCATTCCTTGTGTCAAGTAACCATTCAAGATGCGTATAGTTGATTGGGAACATGGATGATTCATTTCACCTTCTATAAATTAGAAAAAAAATTAGAGAGCTATGAAATCATTTTGTAGCACTTACATCATTTTTTTTGCGCTACAAAATTAATTCATAGCACCTACAATTAGAAATTTCGGAATTTGCGTGTTTGGACCTTAAAATCTCGGTTGGCTTAACAATTTGCATCATTTGATAGATGAATCTCATGTAATTGGATGGGGAAGGATTGGAAGGTTATATAATGATTTTCTCATGGCATTTTGAGTGAAGTGTATTCATACTCCTATATTGATTGCATAGTCATGGGTTATTGGAAGTTTGGTTAACCCGGCCATCATAAAGTAGTATCATAGCTAAGCTATGTCCTTTGGAGAATATTTTTTTCTTTGGTGATGAAGTAAAAATAGAAGAGATTGGATTTTATAGTTATTGTATAGCTGGAAGTGAAATGAAGTGATAATTGATATTACGGCATGGAATTTCTAGGCTTGAAGACAAGTTAACAATGAAAAGAGTTTGAGGAGAAGAAGCTTATGGCAAGAGGGGGACAAGTTGAATTATTAGGAAGTAAGTGAGATGATTGCAAAGGGAAGAAATAAAATAGAATTAAATGGATATAGTTTGAAGTTAGTTATGGGATAAGGTATGAAACAAGGCGAAGACAACAAAATTTCAACCAAGGACTAACTTAGAGGATGAAATTGACCAAAGGAATGTGGAAGGTATAGTTTGTTGCATGAAGAGACAACCTATGATTTTGAGAAAAATTTTGGGCAATGTATTGGCAAGTTTTAATTGTTAAACAACAAGTAAATGTTAGATTTCACATCCAAAGGTAGAGAAGGTAGAAGTTGAATAAATATGCGATAATATTTTTAAATTTCAACGTATTAATAATGACGGTAGAGGTAGTTGAGGATATTTACAACAACCTACAACAAGGAGTGTTGAAGGGTTCAGAGGAAAGGGACCGGGGAATATAGTAAAATACCAAACTCAAGAGAAATTTCGGTGAGGTATCATGTAGTAAGGTGGATACTTGTTACTACATGAGGCGTGTTGGAGCTCATGAGTTGAAGACCGGACGTATATGACAAAGAGGTCGGTAATTTCCGTATCTTAGGAGTTTGATGCAAGTGCATGGATGGAACTCAAGGTTCGATGAATCTTTTGAACAAAAATCTTACCAATGTCTTAGGACGAGTATCATGGTGATGTTGGCTGATTTTTAAATATTTTGTTAAGAAATTATAAATATTTACATTAGGAAGTTAGTTTTTTTTAGAATAATTAGGAGGAAATATTTCTTAATGTAAATATAGTTTCGATTTCACTTATTTTGGAGAATGGGAAATGATTCATATTGTGACTCTTGGTTGTCCCATGTTAGATTTATTTTTAAAGAGAAAGAGTGTTTGGGAAGAGGTAGGTGTAACACGGGGAAAAAGAGGAGGAAGAGACAGAAGAAGCTCCAATGTGAGAAGGTAGGGTCAAGAGGCATAGGATACACATGCCCACATTGTATCTCGGAACATTTTAATGTATAGTTGAATTTGATTAATGTGAATATTTTTATATGCCTTTGTGTTTGTTAACATCCATATCTGTATATTTTTAATGAATTTGTTTGTCTACACTTGTTAAGAATATGAATGTGTTGAGCGGTGCATTGGTTGTATTCTTTAGGAGAAAGTCTATTTCTTGTTCAAATGTAATTTTTAGTTGAACATATATTCATCTTTATGTATGGGCGAGAGATTGAATGTTATATATCTATTGTGACTATTTTTGATACATTGTATGCATGTCAAAAATTATACCTTGCAATGCATTTATGTACGTGTATGTTGAATCTCTAATCTATGGATTCTTAGAATTCGTTTAATGAAGTGGGTACTCGCGCACACACACACACACACACACACACACACACACACATATATTGGATACATTCATGAATTTCCTCTAAAATATGGTTTAACTGCGTTAGCTTGTGAACTTTGTTTAAGACCATAAATTGTGCTCCGTATGGATTGTTTACGGTAATTTAAAGGTTGCGTATGGATTATTTGTGCAACGTATGTATGGTTCCCTGGTCTATGAATGTATGCTATTTGATAACCATTGAGGCATTAGAAATTCTATTGATTAACATTGTCTACTTGTCTAGTACGAGTGAAATGTAATCGAGAAAAGGAAGGTGTATGAAGTTATTTCTTGTGTCAAGGACCCATTTAGGCCATGTATAATTATTTGGGAACAATATTTAGTTGTTTCATCTTCCAAAAATTAGAAAAAGAGAATTTTTATAGTATTGAAAAATCACTTTGTAGTGCATATATGTGCTTTTTTTTTCCTACGAAGTTATATCGTAGCTCCCTAAAACTAACAATTTCAAGATTGTGTGTTTTTTCTCCAAAAACCCTTGGCCTATCCATTGCATCATTTGATAGATGAGTCCCATGTAATTGTATTGGGTGAGGATTGGATGGTTATATGAAAAATTTCGTATGGAATTTTGAGTGAAGTAATTCATACTCATTTATATTAACTACATAGTGTAGATGTTTCTTTAATTTCTATAAAATTCGATACATAGTTGTGGGTGAATTTAGTCTTGGGTTATTGGTAGCTGAGGTAATAAAATCATCATCAATTAGACCTAATATGTTGTAATAAAAATAAGGGAAAAGTAAGATGTAGCTAGTGATAAGTATAGATATTTGGTGACAAAAGAGGAATAAGGGAGTGTTGATTGATATATGGGAAAGTAAAGCTATAAATATGGAAGGGAATGAAATGTTATAGATGAAAAAATGACAATGAGAGGATAAAATTGGTTGTAGTGGTATATTAAGAAAAATGAATTTATATGACCTTTCTTGTAAGGTAAATTCAAAAGAATATAGATAACAACCCTCAATTTGATATATAAAATGGAGATTATATACTAAAGGTATGAAGAGGTAGAGTGATGATATATATATATTTTATGTAAGACTATTATTGTACAAACAAAAAGGAGCATCCTTTTTTCATTGCAAACATATTATAAACTTGTCAAATTTCAAGCATGATAGTTCTAATTCAAAAAAGGTATGAACTAGCTAGTATGTAAGAGGATTAATGTCATGCCAAAATATATTCGAGGAATAAAAACTTATTTCCATGTATTATTTATAAGAACATCCATAACATGACATAAGAAAGAAACGACTATCTTACCTATATACGCTAGGTTCACCATGATATTTGAAAGGTTAATATGTCTTTGAGTGAGTGACAAAATGAAGAAAAATATAAATCAAATAAATAAAACTACCAACACGAAACAAGAATCAACCATTACACTTCCTTCTATCAATGTTTTGATATTTGATAATGTTTATACCATGCCTATTGTAGGAAGGATATATATGTTAAGGAATAAGTGGTATAAGTGATATTTGATTGGAATGTTTAGGTAATGGATATCTTGATATTTAGACTAATTTAGTTATATTTTTTTCTTCTTCTTTGATTTTAAGTGGAAATCTTAGTGCTATTGAAAAATGTAGCAAGAAATTCTCAATTTGATTTTCCTTGATTAAATTGAGAAAATTCGAATCTCCACATCAGTAGAAAAATTGGATGATGTTAACTTGTGTGACATGGCTTGTTTCACCTAGTTTACTTACTAAATTCAATTTGAAGGAGTTATAGTTAAGTTAAGCATGTGTGATTTCTAGTTTGTAGCAATCGGGGTCACTTTATCTAATGTTTTTTTCACATAAAAAGATCCAACTATTAGAGGAACTAGTGGAGGGTCAAGTTGTGTAGTGGGACTTTAATAAAACTCAATGATCATCTAGTTAATTGATGGTCGACCCAAAATAGCTAGTGAATGTATAGGAATTCGATGTCCCCAAACTTGGTGGAGATTCTAGAGAGCGGTGTAACATTAGTTGTAGACTAGTATTGAGTGTACATGTGTTGCATGTAGTCATATGTTCAACATAAGTAATTGTGCAATTTAATGGGGCCTAATTCGTCAAAGAATAACAAAGAAAAATAGGATCTCAAGAAGAAGAGGAAAAAATTAACTAAGTTTGTTTTAGAGTCCTTCGGTGAGTAGAGAGATAGGTTATGCACTTGTAGGTTGTGCTTGGTTCAAGAAAGCAATTTTTAATACATAACCATTATTCTTATTTAGCATTGATGCATTGGGTTTTTATGAGATTTATTTCATGAAAAATACTTTTTTCATGTGTGTGATTTCTTATTTCATGTAAAGTTTTTGTTCTAAATTGTGAATTAATATCCATAGAGAACTAGAGTAGGTTTAAATGCTTGTGATTCTAATTAAAAATTCACGAGAAATTGCAAATATACATTGTAATTTCTACATGGTATTAGAGCCGAATCAACATTAGAATAGGAATTTAAAATTTGTCTCTTAGGAGGTTTGTATGTGGATATTAGTGTAGCGAGGATTTCTTCGAAACTAATAAGATGGCATTCAATGGGCTAAGGCTATTATATAAATTGGAAGGTAGCTTGAATTTTGTTGCAAGGAAGGATCACATGGCGACGGTATTGGATGACAATGGATTTCTATAATACATCAAGACAAATGTTGAGAAACCACCAAATATTATTCCCCAAAACCTTGCTTAGTGTAAGAAATATGTAGCCAAGGAGAGGATAATAATATTGGAGGGAGTATGAGATCACATTGTCTCAAATATCCACGTAAAATAAATGTCTTCGCAATGTGGAAGGCACTAGCATAATTTTTCGAGAATAATAGTGACAACATAAATACGGCAGCGAAGGGTAAAATTTGAAGCATGAAGATGAATAATAATGACAATATTCTACAATATTTTAACAATTTCACATAATATCATGATGAAATTGGTGGGGGTTGAGTGTTAATGTCCCTAAAAAAGACTTCGTAAGCCTAACCCTTCGGGGCCTTCCCAAGAAGCCAGCATCACTATCAAGATTTGGTGAATGGGAGGGAGAAAATGCCAAATTGGCGGCGCTTATGGTCTGATTTGGTAGAGGAGTAGATAGGTGGAATACCGAAGTGAAATTCATCCCACGCATGAAGATGAAGAAAAATGTGTTGGATGTAAGGAAAGGAAGGGAAAATGGAAGAAATCTCAATCCAAACTAGAATCTAGTCAAGGGGAAAGAATAAATATTTTTGAATAATAAATTCTTCCATTTTCATGAATTGAACTGCTATACCATGAAGTTTCCACACAAAAGGAAAGAAAGAAGACATTAGGAGGAGCAGAAGTTAAAGCTTTGGCTTCACGGTTCAAGCTTGACTCTGCCCTCATTGAATGCATGGACAACACAATTATGTGGTGTGTGTCATACTTGGACTCGGGTGCATCATTCCACATGATGAGGAATAGATATTTTTTCGATTGACACGGAGGAGAAAGAATTGCAAATGTGTAGGGAGTCTCTTGCCATAGCCTTGTGGTAAGGCATTGAGTTGATCTAGTAGAATCGATTGTGAAAATTTGGTCTTGAATCCTACTAAGTGAAGAACAAGAGTAACAATCGAAGGAGTTGATTGAACAATTAATGAAGTAGAAGGTGTAGATGAGAGCAAAAAGCAGTTGGGATTGTGTCCAAATGGACAATGAATCTTGCTAGTATAATATGATGGATTTTTTTTGGATGTGTATTGAAGTTGATTAGCTAAATTTTCAAGCCTATCAAATTGACTACACAATTTGTCAAAGTCTAAGTTAGATTTAGATTCTTTGGAAAGTAAATTATCTTAAGTTTAAGGGAGTTGAAAACTAGCTTATAAAATTATTTTACTTCAAATATTCTCAATGGGCTAAATAATATGTCAAATAGTGAAGTTTTAGACTTTGATTGAAATAGAGACAATTAAAACTTCAAATAAAAAGGTATGTCTTCGAGAGATAAAACTTTTGTAGGTAACGAGGAAAATCTTACCAATGCGAAGGGTTTTGATTGAAATTATGAGCATTGGGATCTCTAATTTCGAACAAGTTTCTCTAGATATTCAACTAGATCGGTGGATGAGGATCTAGATTCGATCTAGTGTATCTCCTCGAAGCCCCTAGAATGTTCTCTTTTTCTACAACTTCAGTTCTTTGCAAATTTTGAGATCGGCCTTCGGAAGACTAAGACCTATCACCCACGGGCCTATAATTCAATGAAATTATGGTGTAACCGGGGAGGATCTATCACATTCATTCCCCGGTATGGTCACCAAGATGTTATCACTCACCCAGGATCTTTGAAGGCTAGAAGGAGACGAGAAAAGTTAACCACATACCACTTAGACCTAGTAGCTATCCCTACTAGGTACAGGAGATGGCTCTCTCTATGATATCATAGCCAAATTTTCTGGATAATGAATATTTTTTAGGATAGTTATAATAGGCTCTAGGGTTTGATTGATTTTTTGATTTGGTGTTGGATGAAAAATTAGGTCTAAGAAAAACTAGGTTAAAGGATGAAAATCAAACTTGCGAGAGATGTGATGTCGCAAGGTAGGCACACACTTTACCACTTTAAGGTATATTTTTGAGTGTGAGAGACGTATATTGTTTCAAAACAAGCATAGTAATTATGAATTCGTTTATATCGGAAGATAATGAAACATAATTGTGATAATTTCTCTATAGCAAGGCATCAAAATAATGAATTATTCTTATCAACAGAAATCAAGCACTTTAAGATATGGACATGAGAATGGAAAACACAATAATTTCAAACATATAAAAACATAAGAGGTAACAACGCACAAATCAAATACCACATGAATCCCACTACAATAGTTGCAAACTTTGTCTATTAGTTCACCTTACAAAGTCGAATACACTAGTTTTCAAAGATCGGTTCCACAACATCCAACCCTTCCAATGACAAATAAAATGAAAAATATATACCAAAAAAGCAGGACTTATCCCACTCTCATGTGTCAAATCCATGACTTGTGGAGCTGAAACCAAGTTTTTCTCCAACCAAACAAAAAGCTAGGGAGGTTATGAATTGTCTCTCCTTTTAGCTAACCAACTAGAGAAATCATATCAAAGCACTAATGAGAGGTAAAGCCACCTATTTAACTCCATTAACATCCGTTTTACATTCACTTTAACCCTTTACCCTTTTACATTTACCAATGAAAAAATATCAAATGAAAATTACGGAGGGTAACTTTAAAAATATATTAGGGAATTTTAGAAGTGCAACAAATAACTTGTAAGGCCTTTTTGGGTGCCTTCCTATCATCTAAATCTGAAAAGAAGAGTTGATACAGGTAGCTTGTCAAGTTTTCTATCACTCCGGGATGTTCAAGCAACAAAAATTACAAAGCTGATGGCTTTGCTAAAATCTCCTTTTCCCAGATCACTCCTAGAAACGCAACGAATGTCGGAAATGAGACGAAACATTATTTATGACCTATTTTTGAAAATTCATTGAAAATTAAACGCGAGCCCGAAATATGACAAAATGGGTTCTATACGAATATTTAATTGGCTTCTCGAAATATTAAATTTCTCTTTGGAATCATGTAGCAAAAGTGCATCAAATTTTGTTGCATTTACATGGGTGAGAAGAAAAAAATTTCCAAAAATTATCAATTTGTCTTAAAACCCCAAAATTTGCAAAATTTGAAAAATTTTGTGTGAGGTCACGATAAAGTTTTTCATGCAAATAAGGAGGCATCAACAATTAAGTGGCCTTTTTCCCTCTCCATTTGGGTGATTAGGGTTTCTTTGAGCTTATCTTGCAATTTCTTAACCTTGACATTACAAACTTGTTTCTTCTATGGTAGTAGTCAGCCATGTGCCTCAACATACGATTGCCTTTGTTGGTTTTGTGAAGGATATTCTCTAGGTGTATGTTTACTCTTTCAATCCAAACTTCCTATATTCATTAATTTCCATACTTAAATCCTCTCCTCAAAGCTAATTTCCCTTTACGAGAAGTGCCTCTGTTTTTTTCTAACTTCAATGTTATTTTTAGTCCCCTTGTTCTTGGACTTTTGCTTATGATGCAGGCCTAATCCTCGTTAGATTTATCTTGCAATTCTTTTCCTTTGACATTTCTCCTTGTAGACTTCACGACTTCATTTTCCAAAAGTATTTTCTTTTCCATCAACGGTTTGTTCTCTTTCTTAAAGAAGGAGATAACAATCTTGGACCTTGCCAAATTATCTTGCAACTCTTTGATTTTGGCATCTTTTTCTTTGATGAAAAATTTTAGTTTTTCCTATTCATCTTACGACTCAAAGTCCACAATCTCAATTTCATGGTGAAGAGATTCTTTCTCTTGGACCACTATCTCCTGCTACTTATTATATCCTTTCTTTCTTTGATGTATAATGCAAGACTCCTTCCAAAATTTGTGGAGAAAAGACTTGCCTATTTCATCTATCATAAATTCTAGCCTCTTTTTCCTTTTTTCTCTTCTTAAGTGAATGGTTCCCCTCATGGCTTGATATTCTAGATATTTTTAGCTTCTCTTCATCCCTGTCACTTGGAGGTTGTTCCTCTCTATTGCTTGGTTATCCCATCATGCTCTATTGAAAACAATTCTTGTTGTCATAATGGCCCCACCAAGTCCCTCTGAACTATCCTCTCCAAAAATGTTTCCCATATGATGTGTTTCTCTTGTAATTGGTTAATAATGATGATCTTAATAAGATTGTGGTGGAAAAGACTAATTGTATGATCTTTTACTTTTTCTTGTATCTTCTTTTCCATCTTTGGTCACACTTGAGAAAAGGTAATTATACAAGTTAAGAGATTTAACAGGGGATAATTTTAAGGATGGAAAGTTATCTTGAAGTTTAAAACATTGGCGAATTTCACTAGTCCCTAATATGTGAAGTATAAAATTTTAATGACATGTTTGTAAATTTATACAAATTTATAATGATTTTATATATAGTATCTATATAATTTTGCCTATTTTTAGGTAAAATAATTTTATATGGTAAAATTTGGGCTAATCATGTTTACAAAAAAAGGAAATTGGCGAATATTTTTTTTGGAAAAATCATGGAAAATTAGCCCTTTTGAGAATATTAGCCCCCTAAAATTTTCCATGGATTTCATGTTTGTAAAATGCATTAGTATTATTATGTGGTCTTGATAAAGTCTTGAAAAACTTCCTTCAAAAGTGAAAAAACTCATAATGGTCTTCATCAATGGAGCATATTTATCCAATAAATATACGAAAGGAAATACATTCAATGGAGCATCTTTGTAGGGTGATTTCAAGTAGGAATTGAAGTATTCATCATCAAGATTCGTACCCTTGAACGATCTTCTCCATGATTTGTTATTTCGGTGGGTTTGTGGAGATCAATTTGAGTGTGAAATTAAAACTCTATCAGGTACTATAACAACCTTGTCCCTTTTCAAAGAAATGGAAAATAACCTTGTGAGTTTTTTTATATCCCACCTCTTGTATTTTTATGGAAAAAGCGTACATAGTTGACATCTCCAAAAAAATTTGGTATAAATGTAGATGAGGGGGATTTGATGGAAGTTAGAGGTCTCAAGCCTCTATTTATTTCCTCCTTTATACTTCTTTCTCTTAGAGGGGGAGGTATCATTGTCCATGGAAGCAAGAAAACCCTAGTGAAGAAGGAAAAAAAGTGTTTTTTCTAGGTCTATGAATGAGATGGAATGATGTTATGAATTAGGGAGGAGTGACATTTTTGAATTTGTGTGAGGGGAAGTGGATGAAATGGCCAAAACACGGGCTTAGGGAAAAAATAGGGTAGAAATTAGGGTCGAGTGGAGTTTTTGAGAAAAATAGGAATTGGGTGAGGGGAAGATGTGTAAATGATTCAAATGAAGTAAGTTGTAAAAAATTGAGCTTCGGGGTTTCAAACTAAAAAAATAACCATGAACACTATTTCTATAAATTGAATTTAGAAACCCTAGTTGAGAGAGTGAAGTTTTTATGCTTTCAAAGGCGACAAAAAAAGGATGATTCTCTTTTCATACTTGATTACAACTTGTATATGATCTTCAAAAAAAAAAAAATCCCTTATTTGCTCAAAATTTTCATTTTAGAAATCAACCCCCCCCCCCCGCTCCTCTTCCCGGATGCACAACGAAGTTAGCGAGAAGCACGATGAAAAATGTAGTGTCTCGATGCTCGGCGAAAAACACGGCGAGGTTCAGGTCACACGGTGAGATAAATTTTTTCCAATGAAAGATGAGAAAATTGACCTTGTTGCCAATGAGTGGTGGAGTTTTGTTGGGGAGGAAGTAAAATAATGAAGATAAAACTCTTTTATTTTATTTTTATATCATCTTCTTCAATTTTAGAGAAATTTGGCCAACAAAAGTTTCATTTTGACCTTTTGATTTGAATACTTGGAAATTTTTTAGAGAAAGTGCATTTTGAAACTTTAGAACTAATCTCATTAACCATGGAGCATGATGGCTAAAACATGAGCTTTTGAAACATTTCACTACTACTCTTGACTCTTGAGGGTTTATGAATTAAATGGGAGGTTATGATGACCATAACCTTAGTGACCTAATAGTGACTTTAAATGAATGACCATGATGATATTTCAGGAATGAAATGATAATGAAACTTTTGTAAGTGATGAATCAAAAATATCTAGATAATAATGATGATTTGGATGTGAGACTTGGCAAGGAGTAGCGGTAACCTAGACTTGACTAACTAGCGATCAAATTTTATTTGGAAGACTCAATGACATAGTAAAATTTGAAAAAAGACCTTAATAAACCTAGAAGAGTATCACTGATATTTAATCATTGGTGAGAGGACAAACTTTGACTCACAATAACACATAAAATTTGGTATCAAAAATTTGGATTATAGGGTTTGTTGTAGAGGTCATCTTGGAATTTTGCTATAATTTTTTTTATTGAATTTGAGGAAGATGAAAATTTGACCATGTGGAGCTGAAATATTGGAGGGAATTCATGTAAATATTTTAGATATTGATTCATTATATTTTTTGAGATATGGGATGAATACGTTAGGAACTTTGCATGCTCTAATATTGAGTCTCAAACGGGTGACCTAGCGAAAATCATCATAACGTTTCTATGAGGATTAGATTTGAATCTATTTTAAAGTTACTGAAAGTACACAAAAATAAAATTTTGGGTATCATTTCTAAGTACAAAGGTTGAAGCAATGACACATGGAATTTTGTACAAGTTCTCTCTACGGAACCAATCCATAATCGGGCCATCGTGGAAGATTGGGAAAAACATTAACTTGAAGAATCAATTTACGTATGACTTGGGGCACTAGAAAGAAGACTCATAGCGATACCACAAAAAAAAAAAAAATCAGGTCTTGGAGAGCCAAAAATTATAGAGATATAATAATTACAATATGAAGCTCAAGAAATGAAAAAATGTGTGTATATATTTTTTATTTGCATACATTTTGTTTCGAAAATCAATTTTAAGCGATTAAAGGGCATATTGAAGCATAAAAATCATTATTTAGTTCCAATATGCCTAAAAAAAAAAATGGACACACCTATTAAGAAACTAGAA
The DNA here is from genome assembly GCA_034641835.2 of Pinus albicaulis. NCBI lineage: Eukaryota > Viridiplantae > Streptophyta > Pinopsida > Pinales > Pinaceae > Pinus > Pinus albicaulis. The sequence continues at coordinate 528,255,011 of CM076574.1, read as the reverse complement.
ATGGAGGTAATATGACGCGTGAAGAAGAGGAAGAAATACAACATGACATATCAGAATTTTAGACCAAGTGCAAAAAAATTGTCTCTCACAATGATTAACAAAGAATGAGTTTGAAGTGATGATGAATGTTAATATGGATGGTTTAAAATGGAACATAGATAGGTTAGAATAAAAAATAAAAATGGAAATGGAAGGTTTGAAGGATGGTTTAAATCGAAATGGAAGTTTTGGCAAAGTTGCTACAATAGCTTTTAATTTCTAAGTAATCTGAAAACTTGGTATAGGGACACTAGTTTCTGGCGTAGGAACCTTTGTTTTGGTACGAGACAAATATTATGGTATAGGAACATAGTTATCTTGTGTGGGGACTTAGAGCTCTTACATGAAAATTAAAATCTTCAATACAAGAGTACGAACATACTTATGGAATATAAACTTCATTCTAGTAGAGGCACAACATTCGGTATAATAATATTGTTCTAGTGCATGAATGAAATTTTAGTGCAGAAAGGAATATCTTAAAGAATCTTGAAAAATTTAATAGTCCAACTATCGATACTGTCATATAACCATCTTGAAGATAATCATAAATATTAATTTCATCAACTAGGATTGTTTTACGAAACTTGAGAGTTCCTTTGAACTCGAGGAACTCTCAAGTTCCTGTAAACAAGGTGATTATGAGACCTTCGAATATTATCTCAAGATACAAAGTACTTTCTTTCATATTCTGACACTACATTTTATTTGGTATTATTTGTCATATGATCGATATTTTCTATTACGCAAGATTGTGATTAAAAAGTAGGAATAGAATTAGGAAAGGTTCATATCGTTTACGGCATTTTCTACCTTCGATTTTCCTCTAAGTTTTACAAAACCCTTGGGTTTACAATTAAGTGTTGAAGAAGTTTGCTAAATCGAAATTCTCGCACCCAACATTTTGGCATCGTTATTTGGGGAGGAAATTTGAAATTGGTAGGAAATTTCCATTTTTATGCAATAGGGGTAAGTACGGTATTATTTTTTTCCGCATTGTGCTTCTTTTTTTTTGAAGGATTTTATCGGTGTTGGTTTCTTATTTTAATTGCAACATTTGATTGAGTTTGTTGTTTTGTCGGTTTTTTAGATGAATACACAAGGGGTATGGGTACGAAGGTGAATAGGGGCTAAAGAAAAAATTATAAATGCGAAACTTTTTCTCATGGACCTTCACTTGTAGGCGGAAAGTTGAAATAGACACGGACCCATCATGCGAGGCTAATACACTTGGACTACGAGTGACGGTAGTTTGGGTGTGATACAACCAACGAAAGGGGAAGAAGGATACTTTTAGACTTCAAATAAAATTAATCCATAGTAAACGTTCTCGGCCTATTGAGAGTGGATCATTTGGAGGTAAAATAATGGGCGATCATGAAGGCAGGTGCCGAGGGATGTGGAGAAAACCGAGGTAAATGGGGAACAATCCTCCTTCGAATTTCTGATTATGAATCAAGACATAGTTGTGCAAATGAAGATTATTCCTCCATCATCTCTTCCTCATTTCTATGGTAAGTTACATGAGGACAAATATTATTTCTTATTCGAATTTTACATATTATGTAGAAGCTATGATTAATCCTTATATGTTCGGAAGTTAATTTTGTTTACTACAACTCTCAAGGATTCGATATTACGCTGGTTCATGGGATTAGGAGGAAACATTATAGCTTCTTGGGAGTAAATTAATAGAGTGTTTTTATTGAAATATCAGGAATAATGTAAAACTAGAGAGATGCAAGACAAAATCTTCACCATTGTACAAGGTGATTATGAGACCTTGGAAGATTATCTCAAAATATTTTTTGTTATCCTCCAAAGGTCAAAAAAAATTTGATCTAAGTACTGTAGAACCTTTTTCGTACGTGGAATTACTTGATGATACTAGAAATAACTTAAATCTGTTAGGACAAGAGGATATTGAGCATAAACCTTTTGATCGATTTGTGACATGTACAAGAAATTCTCAAGGAATCAATATATATATGGTAAAGAAAGTCAAAGTAGAAATAAAAAGTATGGATCTACAGATTCTATGATTATTGTGTTGGAGAAAAAAAATGGACAACATGAAAATTGGAAATAATGAATACTATTAGCAAGAAAATAGAGTCTTTAAATTTTCAACAAAAACTTGTAGAAGAACAGAGTCGTTGTTTATTTTTTCCAAATTATAGGAAAAGGCATATTTTAAGAGAATGTCCTAAATGATGTTAAAGGAAAGCATAAATGTGTGATTTGTGCAAAGCACCATGCCACGAAAAATTCCCCTCTATACCTAGGGTGAAAAAAATTATTTGAGGGAGAAGCACGAACTACAGAGGAACATACATGCTATGGGGAGAATGAGGAAATTTTCCTCGGGTAGGTGCGGGTATGGCTCGAGGAACTTCATCCACACTTTTTTGGTTATAGTTCACAATAATATTCCTATCATAACACTAATCACTCTCAACCATGGCGACATGAAGCACTTTCGGTATGGAAAACCCTCCTAATATTGCCAATAAAGTTGGAGAGGCCAAACTATTCACATCATTCCTATCCTACACCTATGCAATCATATCCACCTACATATTCACGTTAGCCAATGCTGCAACCATCATTTCCCCAACTAATTCAACCGATGCCACCATTACCCTTACCTCCACCATTATGACCTCCTTAAATGCATGTTCAACCCATACTAAATCCCAATAATAAAGAGTTACAAATGATCCATTCTATCAAACCAATTCTTGGTGTCAATGATCTCAACTAAGATCGAGGATGGTAGTAACATCAAAAAAAATAAGCATCCGATGGTGATTATCGAAGAGAAAAGTGAGGAGAAAACTCACGAACATTGTGGGAAAGATGTCACCATTCATCCCATCCCCATACCTTTAGAGCCTTTTCTATCCTCTTCAAGCTGGCCTCCTATCCAAAGAAGCTAGTTGTGGAAGAGAATGACCCATTCCTGAGTCTAGTCTGGCTTCTTAGCTTAGAAATATTTTTATAAATTTCCCTTTGATACAACCTATTAAAGAGATCCCAATGCCGCACAAAAATAATTAGAAATCTATCTCAAGAATCGAGGAAGGAAAAGAGTAGAACCTCCAACCATTAAATTTGTTAGAAGAGCGGCAAAGTTAATGATAGGGTGTGTGCAAATGGAAAAGTATACCGACACTAGAAACCACAGATTTGTCTCTATACAAATAGGTGATGTCCTTGTATCCAATGTTCTTATATACATAGGGGCGGCCATTAATTTTATGACCAAGAAAACCATGGATCAACTTGTGTTTTTCCACATTGATGCTACTCTAGTGCTTGAATTGAAAGATGGATCTAAAATCAATTCGGAGGGTGTTGGAATATGTGGTTGTTTCCCGATATACTCTAGGGAATATCACTTGATTTCATTGTGATTCGGCTAAAGAATCATATGGGAGGACATCCCTTGATCTTGGGATGACCTTGGGCAGTTACGGCGATTCTTACATTGGATTCTATTTTGGTGACATGTACATTTCCCATGGAGATTATAGGAAGAATTCATCTTATATCCACTTGATAGATATCTCACAGTTAAGATACCCTATGGCTAGATTATAGTAGTGACAAGGAGACTCGATCATTTTTTATTATACATCATTATTACGAGTCAACTCAAGAGGGTGAGATACAAGACTTCTTGAATAATCTAGATACCATGTCACTTTTTGAGTCTGATGTAAGATATTTAGTCGAATTTTCGGGGAAATTCATGATTCCCAACCTTCCCCACCGCGGTGTGTAGAAACACCCCCTCTTTTTACTCTCGAACCCGAAACGACCCTTGCGAGATCGGTCCGGAAAATATTTACATGTTAGTTTAGAATTAGATACATCGCAACAACGGCGGCTTGTAAAGTTGTTGCAAAAACATCTCGATGCCTTTGCATGGGGATGAGGACATGAAAAATATCCCTCCTTAAACTTGTACTAATCACATTTATATTCATGAGGGAGTACGATCTTTACGAAAACCCCGGAGACACATGAAACCAACTCTAAGAGAAGTTGTGAAGGAAGAATTGCAAAAATCTTATATGGTGATTTTATTTATCTTATGTACGGTAGCTATTCGGTCTCTCCATTGGTGGTAGTCTGAAGAAATATGGGAGATGGTGCATTTTCATTGATTACAAAGAATTGAACAAAGCCACTCTCAAGGATTACTTTCCCTGCGTCCTTTCATCTATCGGAGTGCTTGATACCCTTTTTGGTAAAGTAAATTCTTTTTTTAGATGGTTAGTGGTTATAACGAGATATATATCGTGCAGGATCAACCATAGAGCAAATTTACATGCCCATGGAGGCATTTTCATATCGAGTGCTTCCTTTAGGATATTTAATGCCCCAACCACCTTTCAAAGGGTAGTGATAACCATTTTCACTAACTTTTCATGTGTGGAGATCTATATGGATGGCTTCTCGAGTGTTTGTGATTCATTTCACGAAGCCCTCAAAAATATAGAAAAAGTGCTTTCTCATTACCAAGAATCTCACCTTGCCTTGAGGGAAAAAAAGTGTAAATTCTTGTGCAAAGAAGGAGTATCTTGACCACCTCATTTTACGACAAAGGTATCCGGAGTTTAAACAACTAAGATAGAGGTTATTTTGTCTCTTCCCGCACCCAAAACATAAAGGGAAGTGAGAGGATTCTGGAACATGCGGGCTACTACGGGAGATTCATTACTTGAGAACTTTTCTAGGATAGCTACTCGCATTTTACGATTATTAGTTAAGGCTAGTTAGTTTTATTGGTCCACGGCTTGCTAATAGTCCTTTGAGACGTTAAAGGAAAAATTAGTATAGGCACCGATTTTGAGAGGGCTAAGCGGGTCCCTTCCATTTCATATTTCCTCTAATGCCTTAGATATTGTCATTGTTGTAGCTTTAGGACAAGAAGAGAACAAACAATACTATCTTTATCTAATTCTTCGATCAAAAATTTCTCACCTTAAGAAATGAATTATCTTGTGTTTGAAAAAATTTTAGCTATGAATTTTCTATTAATAAATTCGGACACTATAGAACAAAATATTAAGTTTTTGTGCATACGCAATCATTCTACAATAAGATATTTGATGAATAAACCATTTACTGCGAGTGATGACTAGGTGGTTATTTTTGCTTCGGGGAATTTAATGTTACTATTGTTGATAGACTAGGAAAATCTAATGTTGTAGTTGATTACCTTTTCTAGATTAAATAATCCTGATGAAGTAATCATTGTTGATGATAATTTCCATGAAGAACATATTTTTTATGTGCTTGAAAAAATCCTCATGTTTTATTGACATAGCTAATCATTTAGTCACGGAAAGACACCACCTGCTTGTCTGCTCGTAAAGAGGAATATCATACAAAAAGTGTTGCATATTGTTGGATTCAAGGAGACCTCTTTTACATGATACCGGATCTTATTATGCAGCAGATATGTAAGAGAGGAAGAAGTGTTGAAATATTGAAATATGCTCATGAAGAACAACACGAGAAGCTAATTTGTTGATAAGAAGGCGCATACAAGATTCTACGAGATGGCTATTATTGGCCTTCATTTTTTTAAGGATGCCAAATAATATGTCAACGTGTGATAGTTGTCGACGAATGGGTAAGCGGGCAAACCAATGAAATGAATTTATGTCCCTTAAGTTATTATTGATCCTTTGAAAAATGGGATTTTGATTTTGTGGGACCCATATATCCAAAATATTTAAATAAAAAACATATATTGGTTTGTACACATTTTGTTACAAAATGGGTAGAAGCTAAAGGTGTTTCTTTTCTACTAAAATTTTTGTTGTAGGCTTTTATTCTTTTGAAATATTTACTAGATTTACGGTGCCTAGAGAGATCATTTATGACAATGGGCCTTGATTTATTTCTAATCGGGTACACATTGTCATGGATAAATACACAATTTGGCACAAGAAATCTACACCATATCACCCACAAGCAAATGGCCGAGGTGGAATCTACAAATAATGTAATCAATTCCATCCTCACCAAAATAGTGAACATGCATAAGAAGGATTGGGCTAGCGAGATTTGAAGCCTTGTAGAATATGAAACCACTTGGAGGAACAACATGGGACACACACCATATGACCTCGTATATGGAAAACAAGTCCTTTTTCAATATAGTTCCATATCAAGACCTTTCGGATTGCGGTTCAATTGGGACTAGATCTCTCGGAAGAACAACAATAATGTCTACTACAATTGAATGAGTTAGATGAATTTAGAAGGGATGTTTTCGGGGGAGAATATATTGGTTCAACAACGGTGTAATAAGTGGCACGACAAGTCTATCTAGAAAAATAAATTCCAACTAGGTGATTGGGTACTCCTTTATGATTCCATATTTAAACATTTCAAAGGAAATTCCACATGTCTTTGGATGGGACCTTATAAAGTGTTTAAAATGTTTGTGAATGGGGCAATATAAATAGAAACTATTGATGGGTGAGATTCAATGTTCCTTGTGAATGGGCATAGAATTAAGGTATATTTTCAACCCCCTCACAATGGAATATTTTATGCGAGAATACATCAACGAGTCGAAGAGATGGTAGGTGGTTATTGCCAACCTATTGCAAATATGATTCTTTGTTTTCTTGAAATTATTAGAAAGTTAAATAAAATATGAAAAAAATTAAAAGAAAAAAAAAAGAAAAAAATTCCTATAATCGTGAAAATCGGTTTACTAACATAGTCGAGAGAAGGATCAAATTTAAAACCAACATGCTAGCGGGAAGATCGATTTCGGTAAAATGGGATTGTTTCTTGCTTCATTGTTCACTCGGTCACGGTTCCGCTCTTCCACACGGGGTTCCATCACCGCTTGTTCTACCTCTTTCCTTCCGGAGTTCCGTTCATGATTCCAAATTGTTAGTCGGGGTTTGCGCTATCCTTCTTACTTAGTTAACTTTCTTGGTCTATCTTCGGCGAGGATTTCCAATAAAAAATGAACGAATGTAGTTCTCTTTCGACGAGATTTTCACTACCATTAAGATAGAGTTAGTTATACGCGAGGCTTCATCTATGAGGGAAAAAAGAATAAATGGACGGGATTTCCTCACAAACATCAACTCGAGACAATTCAATGTCATTTTATCTTCACCATTGCATGTTGGAGTTCTATCCTGTCACGGAGTTCCGCTTCCTAACCTTACATTCAAGTTTTGATTACGCAAGCAAAACTTCCATCATATCTCCGCAACCATTAATTCCTTCAATGTATTTCTTACTTATCACAGATTCCGTCACGGTGAATTACCATTTACTAGAGCATTCATGATACGTTCTATTTGATGGCCTTTCTCCTATAAAGTCTCTTGGACAATTACGCTTCAATTATGCACTCTTCTTAAGTTTGCTACTCCTTTGCTTTTCCTCTTTTCATGGTTACTATTTAGGATGCTCCTTCTTTTCCAATTCTTTTGCAACTTCCTTTCCCATAAATGACAATATTTCCAACAATGGGATCCATCTTCAAGAAAAACTTATTTATTTTATTTTCACGATAACAAATATATTCCCATGAATCCCCTCCATGTAGGAAAATGATGATGGTTTTGAGGCTTTCATGGTTATCAATTGAAAAAAAAATATTCGGATTATCCACGGTGTCATAAGAATGTAGTTGACAATTGATTCCAAACTAGGATCCGTCTTCAAGACAAAAAAATTATTTCTTATGTTTTCCGGAGAAGGAAATATCTTCCTGAATCCCCTCCATGCAGGTAAATGGTGATGGTTTTGACTTCTCACGGTTATCAATTGAGATAGAAAAATTTGGATTATCCATAGTGTCATCGGAAAGTAGTCGAAGTAACAAATCCCAGTTTGGTATCCATCTATAAGACAATTATTTCTTTTGTTTTCCGGACAAAAAATATCCTCCCATGGAATCCCCTCTATGCACGAAATGATGATGGTTTTGAGGCTTATGTGGTTATCAATTGAAAGAGAAAAAATTCAGATTATCCTGACTTCATCAAAAAGTAGTCGAAGTTTGAAACCCAACTCGGATCCATCTTCGGTACATAAAAATTTCTTATTTTTTCCATAAGAACTATTGTCTTCACATGAATCCACTTTTCGGGTATCATTTTAAAGAGAAAAAATAGGATTATCCAAAGTGTCATCATAAAGTAGTTGACATTTTGCATCCCAAGCGGGATCCATACTTAGGAAAAAATATTTCTTTTGTTTTCGAAATAACAAAGCTCTACTCGTGAATACCCTTTGTGCGGTTAAATGATGATGGTTTTAAGGCTTTTTTGGTTATCAATTGAAAAGAGAAAAAATTCCAATTATCCACAATGTCATCGAGAAAGTAGTCGACATTTAGAATACCAGCTAGGATCCATATTTAAGGAAAATTACTTTTTATGTTTTCCATAGAACAAATATCTTGGATGAGTCCCCTCTAGTGTAGGGAAACATTGATGGTTTTGAGGTTTCTATGGTTATCAATTGAAGAAAAATTTGAATATCCACGGTGTAATCGGAAAGTAGTCGAATTTTCGAATCCCAACTAGGATCCATCTTCGTGATATAATTATTAATTTTGTTTTACAAAGAAAAAATATCTTCCCTTGAATCCCCTCCATTCATGGAAATGATGATGGTTTTGAGGCTTGTGTTTATCAATTGAAAAAGAAAAATTATGATTATCCACGGTGTTATCATAAAGTAGTCAACCTTTTGTATCCCTATTAAGATCCATCTTCATGAAATAAATATTTCTTGTGTTTGCATGAAAAAAATATCTTCCTTTATGAATCCCCTCCATGCTTGAAATGATGATGATTTTGAGGCTTCTATGGTTATGAATTGAAGGAGAAAAGTTTGGATTACCCACAGTGTCATCGAGAAAGTAGTAGATATTTTGAATCCTAAACGGGATCCATCTTCAAGATAGAATTTTTTTATTCATTTTTACCAAAGAAAAAAATCTCTTCCTATAAATCCCCTCCATGGAGGGAAATGATGATGGTTTTCAAGTTTTATTTATTAATTGAAAGAGAAAAAATCATATTATCCATAGTGTCATCGAAAAGTAGTCGATGCCTTGAATGACAACTTGAATCGATCTTTAGCACGTAATTATTTATTGTATTTTCAAGAGAAAAAATATCTTCCCATGAATCCCAGTCCACTCGAGGAAATGATGATGGTTTTGGGGCTTTTGTGGTTATCCAATTTAAAGAAAAAATTTGGATTATCCATAGTGTCATTAGAAAGTAGTTGACGTTTTGAACCCCAACTAGGATCCATCTTCGGGACATAATTATTTCTTGTTTTTTCTAAATAAAAATCTCTTCCCATGAATCCCTTCCATGTAGGGGAAATGATGATGGTTTTGAGGCTTCTATGGTTAATCGAAAGAGAAAAATTTCAATTATCCACGGTGTCATCGAAATTAGTCGACGTTTGAAATCCCAAGAAATTTGGGATGCATCTTAAGGGCTTGAATTATCTCTTATTTTTTCAAGAGAACAAATATCTTTCGATTAATCCCCTCCATGCGGGGATGATGATAGTTTTTAGGCTTATGTGGTTATCGAGTTGAAAGAGAAAAATTTGGATTATCCACAATGTCATCGGAGAGTAGTCGGCGTTTTAATCCCAATGGGATCCATCTTTAGGACATAATTATTTCTTGTGTTTTCCCGAGAGAACAAATCTCTTCCCATGAATCACCTATGTGTAAAGTCTGAAGCTTTGGAGAAGCTTCTATGGTTATCGATTGAAACATAAAAAATCATATTATCAATAGTGTCATCAGACAATAGTTGACGTTTCGAATCCCAATTGGGATCCATCTTCGAGGACATAGTTATTTCTTGTGTTTTCCGGAGAAAAAAATCTCTTCCCATGAAGCCTCTACTTAGGGAAACGATGATGGTTTCGACGCTTCTAATTTTCATTATCCACCAGTGTCATTAGAAAGTAGTCGAAGTTTCGAATCCCAAGCAGGGTCTATCTTCGGGACAAAATTATTTATTGTGTTTTCCGAAGAACAAATATCTTCCCATGAATCCCATTCATGTAGGGAAATCAAGATGGTTTGCTTTCATCATTATCAATTGAAAGAAAAATTTAGATTATCGAAAATGTCATGAGAAATTAGTCGATGTTTCAAATCGCAACTCGGAATCCATCTCTAGGAAAAAAGTATTTCTTATGTTTTCCGAGGGAGAACAAAAATTTCCCATGAATCCTACTGTGCAAGGAAATGATGATGGTTTTCGGGTTTACGTGGTTATCAATTAAAAAAGAAAAATTCACATTATCCATAGTGTCGCTAAGAATGTAGTCGAGATTTCGAATCCCAATGGGATCCATCTTCGGGACATAATTATTTCCTTCTTTTCCCGAGAGAGAAAATCCCTTCTTATGAATCCTCTCCATGCAAGTAAATGATGACGGTTTGGGAGCTTATGTGGTTATCAATTAAAAGAGAAAAATTTAGATTATCCACGGTGTCATCGGAAAGTAGTCGACATTAGAAATCCCAAGCGGTATCAATCTTCAAGAAAAAATTATTTCTTATGTTTTCCAAACAACAATTATCTTCCCATGAATCCCCTATGTGCATGGAAATTATGATTGTTTTTGAGGCTTCTTTGGTTATCAATTGAAAGAGAAAAAAAACATATTATCCACAATTTCATCAACGACTAGTTGACGTTTCAAAACCCAACTTGGATACATCTTGAACATAATTATTTCTTGTTTTTTCTAGAGAACAATTATATTCCCATGAATCACCTTCTATGGTTATCAATTGAAAGAGAATAAATCAAATTATCCGGAGCGTCATCGAGAAAGTAGTTGACATTTAACATCCCAACTAGGATCCATCTTGAGGAAAAAAAAATTATTGTGTTTTCCGGAGAAAAAAATATCTTCCCATGAATCCCATCCATGGAGGGAAATCATGATGATTTTTTGAGTCTTATGTGGTTATCAATTAAAAGATAAAAATTCAGATTATTCATAGTGTCATCGGAAAGTAGTTGACATTTTGAATACAAACTAGCATCCAACCAGGACATAATTATTTCTTGTGTTTTCTAGAGAACAAATATCTTGCCATGAATCCCTCTCGCCAGGGAAATGAAGATGTTTTTAGGCTTACGTGCTTATCAATTGAAAGAAAAACTCAGATTATCCACATTGTCATCGGAATGTAGTCGATATTTCAAATTTCAAGCTGGGATCCATCTTTAGGACAAAATTAATTGTTGTGTTTTCAACATAAAAAATATCTTCCCATGAAGCCCCTCCATTCAAGGAAGTGGTGATAGTTTTTAGGCTTCTGTGGTTATCAATTCAAGGAGAAAAAAATGGATTATCCACATTGTAATCGAGAAAGTAGTCGATGATTTGAATCCTAGCGGGATCCATCATCATGACAAAATTATTTCTTCTTTTTTTTCCGGAGAAAAAATCTCTTAGATGAATCCCCTCCATGTAAGGAAATGATGATGGTTTTAGGCCTTTGTGGTTTTCAATTGAAAGAGAAAAATTTGGATTATCCACCATGTATTTCGAAAGTAATCGATGTTTCAAATCCAAACTAGGATCTGTGTTGAAGCCTAGAAAATCTGCGCTTCAAACATCGGGGAAAACCAATAGGTCGGGACCCTAGAACAACTCCTTTTCCGTTTGGTATGGTGGTTCCGAATGGATTTAAAGGACCATTTTCCTTGTAACTAAATCGATTGGATTGGATGGTTGGAAATGGGACTAAATTAACTGAAGTAAAACTATCTAATTTAAGCTAAATGCGATAAAGAAATTCTAACACTTACCAGGAAGTAATTATATGTGAATACAACTTAAGATTGTTCCGATTCAACAATAACCATGAAAATGTATTATTAATTAAATTGAAATGTGCGAGAAACAAATAAAGATAACTACGTTGTTTAAGAAATTAAACGAGGAGTTATATTAACATATTGCATTCATCATTGTATACCATTTACATGTAACTATGAAAAATAACGTTTCAATTATCTTGAGAAATGATATATAAAAGAGACGTTGTGAAAACAAATATACATATAAATGATAGCAATTTTAAAACGAATATCATAAGACAAAGAAATCAACGGTGAACGAGATAGAAATACCTTGTTCATCTTCGGGACTTTCAAATGCAATCTAATACTCCTATCCGGTAACTATGATGCAAAATCAAATTCAAGGTACAAAAATGCAACACTTCAAAGATAATTCCACATGAAAATCACTAGATGTGATCCTTTTAAAAAAATATATAAGACAATGGAGTACGAAATGAAATCTCCAAGTCCAAAAATATTAAGATCCGGGACCCCTCTCTAAATGCATGAGAGGGGTTTAAATACTACTTAGCTAAATCTAAAAATAGTTTATTACAAAAATTAAGGATTTGGTTCAATGACATCCTTTTCTTAGGCTAAAATACGATTGAAATTAAAACTAAATCTATCTATATATGAATTTGATCTTTAAAATTGCAGGCATCTAGCATAGTTTTTGAGAAGATGCGGTTGGCCAGGCTTCGAGAATTCAAGCGTACGAGAAGAGCCGAGTCGGCGAGCGTAGGAGCAATATTTTTTGTAGCATTGATGATACAATTGAGCGCCTTTGTGCTGACTATGTGGCTTCACCAGGTACATCTAGTATGAGTCCCAATTCAATCTTGTCGGCCCCTTGGATGGATTTTTCTCTTTCTTCCTTTTGCCTCCATTAAATTTGTTTGTAGTTGATTTACCTGGCGGATATCCTGGAACGAGTTTACGGATCAAATTAACTGTGTAAATTGTCATTTTTACTGTCCAGTGGGAAGTGTTTCTGCATTGTAGCCGCCTCTCTATTTGCCTTTTACGCCTTCGATCTGTGCATTCCGGTTATTGAGCCGGTATTTCTTTATGGTTTTCATTAATGATGGAGTTACTGCTTTACGCCTTCTTGTTGCCTTTTCCATGCAGGATAATAATTGATCTTTTCATTAATCAAATCATAATCATTTCGTAAATCTACGACATGATTTGTGATTTTATCGCTCTCTTGGCACAAAGAATTCCATTGCAAGATTTTTTTGGCGAGAAAACTTCCTCTTGTTGCGGTATTTGATTGTTTAAAGAGATGGTTTCTGAAATTAATTAAGAGCTTAGTATCATCTTTATGTTGATCTTGGATAATATGTATTTGTTTGTCTTTATCGGCAGGATTTTGATGTCCTATTTGCATTTATTGAAGTTGTTGTTGTAACTCTTCAAGTTTCAATTGTGCTTCCTTATTGGCACATGCTGTTATAATTCTTCATTTACTTGAGCTTTTACCTATTCTTATTTTCATTGAAAAAAAGTTGTATCTCAAGCGCTTTATCAATTGTTGCGAAGCTCAACTCCTTTTATTTGAGATAACTTAGTGAGATTATGAGTAGGCTGCAGCAGCGGAGATCTTTCCACAAAACATCTACTTGTTATGCTTGATGTAGTGCACTTTCTATTTTTCTCTTTTTTCTCTATCTCTTCACCTCTTTTGCTTTGTATTTTGGGTACGTAGAATACATCCGGAGGAATGTCCTCTACATTAAGTACAATTTCGAGAGGAGGGTGTGATTGGTATGTGCTGCAATCACTTCTTATTTGTCTTCCTTGTTCTTTTGCATTCAAAACTTTGGTTGTCTGAAGGGGTACGGCCCATTCTTGTCCTTCTACATTAATCAATTGGTTAAAGGTTTCCCATTCTTTGTCTAACTCAATGGTATTTGGATGTTTTTGTACATTGGTTGGAGGGGGATTTGTCTATTGAGAAGTCAAAATTTTTTGTTGAATAAGTTCTTTAGATTGTGCGAAGTCTTTAATGGATTCTTCCATTTTATCTTCCTTTTCTTTAGACTTATTGGAGTGTTCGGAATCTGCAGTTTTGATTTAGATTTTATTACTTGAGCTGCCATTAAGACTAACACTAGAGGTTGTTCCCTTGCGGGCTCTAAGCGTAGATTATCCAAAGGAATAGGAATTAGTCTTCTTTCTCTGTAAAGCTTGAATTCTGTAATTCTCTGGAGATAGTTGTGCTTGAGCTGAATTCAAAACTTCTTTGAATGAATTTCTTTCTTGGAACATATCATCAAAAAGATCCTTGTTCCCCGGAAAATTCCCTTACTTTGATTGTATTGGTAAAATTCTTAACAATATCATTTGGGTCGAATAACCTTCTCGAGAATTTGAGCAATTGTAGGCATGTAACGTTGCCTATCTCTTGAAATACATGACCAATATCAAACGAGTGAAAAAGTTCCACATTTTACGGGAAATTGTGGCCAAATGCCCTTTTTCTTCTCTTTTAAATCTTTTGTTATACCTCCACGGCACGGAGTCGATAAGCAATTTCTAGAGCTACAAGTCTGTCTGGAACATATAGGGGGGTAACACATGGGGAGAAGCATAACTTCAAAAACCCTAATATAGGTGAACAATTCTTCTCCAAACCATCTCGCGAGCGGGAGAATGTCAACCTCACATTTACGAGGATAACCTTGGGAGCATCTTTATTATACAATGTTTTGTACAATGGCGGCATTATTCCATGACAAATTTGGTAAAAATGGGGGACAAACTTAGACTCCCATAGTTCTTTATGGTACACATGAATGGAAAAAGGATCGTGGATAGTCCATTTCCGGCCCATCACGAGAATTTAGAGACATAGCGGATGGCGTCCATGACATAAGAAGATAAATAAAAAGGCGGATAAACCCCTTTGAGAAACATTTCGTTTAGGCCCAGGTAGTGAAAAATAGCGATTGGTGCGATTATCGGATAGGATTTTGGCCAGTCTACAATTGTAGAATCAACGAGCGCATTCAACAAAGGGAAGCCATTCGGGTAAGATCATATTTATGTCGGGCTTTCAAAAAGCCTACATAACATGGCAACTGATAAAACAATAAGGAGAGGTAGAGTGAACCGTGTTGTACATACCTTGTTGTTTTCTTCAATGGTTCACTTCTTTTGGTCCACTCCTTTGTGCATTCTGCCAAATTTGCATGTTCTTTGGCAAAATCTTCCATGAATTGTTTGTTGAAAGTCACGAGGTTACGGGAAACTTATACATTAATCTCGGATCTTCTATGGTGAATAGCCGATTAGCTCTTCGGATAGATTCTGAATTGTACGTACGGAAATGCTTTGTGCTATCCGGCACCCATCTCACCATGTCGTATATGGGAGAATCCTTGGCCTTGCTGCTATTCTATGCATAAATGAGTAGCGAAGTCTCTAATGGTTGCTTCGGACGTATTCTTTGAACACCTTGTAGGCGCAACTTTTATCACCACGAGGGTTTTCTTCTTCTAACGAGATTATACATTCCTTCCCAAGTGGATATACGGCATCCTTGTTACGGGCGGTGTCTACATATAGCGAAGCCAATTCTTTGTTTTCGGGGTGAGCTCTTCTCCTTCTTACCCATAGTGTTTAATTGAAGCTTTGTATAGACGTTTGCTCCTTCGTGCCTACGTTTTACGAGTAAATGAGAGTAATGATATAAGAAAGGTGATGAGATTGTTTTGAATGTGAAAAGAAGATGAAATATAATATTTTAATTGTGAAATGACTTTCGAATCTAAACACAATCTCATTTCCCATTAATAATCAATCCAGTCATTTAATATAATCATTAAAGCGCATAACGGATTTGACATGTGGGAAGATTGCCTTGGGATAGCGCGCCTACATGAAACCGCGACATTGCGGTCTGCGATTTGCTATGCAATATCGCAATATCGCAGATTAAAGTTATCGCAGTCATGAAAATAGCGCAAAAGCGGAAATTGTGCAATAGCGCGAAAGCGCATATCGCAAAATCGCACGATCGCAAAATCGCATAATCGCAAAATCGCATAAGAGCGCAAAAGATATTCATTAGTCATTTCTGTTTTCTGCGCTATGCGATCTGCGACCAATGCGTTTTATAAAAGATATATACCATTTTTGTGATGGATGCGCTATCTTGTTTAAAGAGTAATTTTTATTATAATCTATCATAAACTTAAGTGTTTCTTGATATTCTTTCTAAGGGATTAGGTTTATGATAGAAAGTTTTATTTGAAAAGGGAAACAAATCCTAATTGATTTTTTGGATTTTTTAACTAAGGATCCTCATTTATTTAGTATTATTACTAATATTAAATAAAAAGGGGGAGTTGTTGCTGGTCACAACAATTGGCAATTCAGGATTTGAAAGAGACGATTATCTACGAAAAAATAAAATGAACATTCTACTTTTAGTAAGTAAAGGTTTTTTAAAGATAATGAAAAATTATCTTAGGATAATTCAAATAAAATGTAACTATGAAAAATAAATAAAAATCATTTCATAATTTCTTTCTAATTCCTTAAGAAATAAAAACATTTTAGGTTATCTCTCAAGCTTTGATTGGTGTTAATAATGAAGTAAGTGGATCTCTCCAAGTTTTGGTTTTATAATATACTATATTGTCATAGGTATTGCCTACTGTACTTGACAAACGTTCATAGTCTCAACAGGGTTACCTTTAAACCATTAACCATTCATTGTCCCATCCAAATAAAATTATGACTTTCTAAAAGATAAATTCATAAGACCTATTATCTCATGTTTTTGTCTTTTATTTATTTTTGTTTTAAGAGCCATTGTTACGGTTTGGCGGCCAGTTAATACTTGATACCATTCACTTAGTTATAATTAAGGCGGAACAAGGCTGGCTCGTGATGAGACCCCTTGTCTTATATTTATAAGCCATTACTGTTTGGTATGCGGTATTGGTAATGTCGGTTTTATTACTCCTTATGAACATGGTAATTTGGCTCGTAATGAGACCTCTTATCTCTTAAAATTTTCGTATAATTTCTTAGAATTACATTCTAAAAAATCACAACTTAAATGGATGAGGTGAAATAGTTTTATCCTTAAGAATTAATGGATGACAATTTTGAGAGTTTTTGAGTTCCAAAACTTTGAAAAAATCTTTACTTTGATAGATAACCTTTCTGCTTAATAAACTTATAATGATTTACATTTTTCTCAAGTTTTCAAAAGATCATGTAAATGATTGAAATAATCTTTCAAAGTTTAACATCTTATTTTAAACTATTCAAAAGCATGATCATTACTTTAAAAATTCTTATTTACACAAAATAAATATTTATAATATTTTCCGAAGAATTTTCTTAAATAGTAAACGATCGATCGGAGACTCATAAACAACCTTTATTTTCAAAAAACAAAAAACGATCAAAAACTTTGCGAAAGAAATATGTACGATTTAGAAGGGGTTACCTCCTTATGAAAAGAATTTCTTCAAGATAAGCCCATTTACGGAAAGAGACTCTCTCTTGCATTGTTAGATCTTGGAGTATGAATGTATTTGAGCTTATCTTCTCAACGATCGAAATGGTCAAGCCACGTTTTCGAAACTTGGTATGTTTTACCTTTTTCTTCGTGTGCTTTATCCCATTTCAAAACGAGATCACCAATTGACAAAATTTTTGAGCCGGTAGAACTTGCATCAAAAGAAGATTTTACAAGGCATTTGTTGATGTTTTTCATGAGTAATTTTTGCTTTATCCCTATCTTCTTCTAATTTAAGGATTTGATCATATCTCAATTGAATGGATGAAGAAGGATTTTCTTCGATATAAAGCTGCACTAGGGCTAATGATGGAAGAGTTAAATTTGATGGTATCACGGCTTCTTTTCCATAAACCGGATTGAAAGGTGGAAGTCCCTATTGAAGATTTTAGGTGATACGATCGGCCCATAGCATGGTAAATATTTGTGCCAATTCTTTTGATTTTGATCAACGGTCCTTTTAATGATTTTGATAAGGTTTTTTATTAGTGGATTGACCAAACCATCACCTTGTGGATAATAATTCTTGAATATTTTAATTTAAAGCCTCTTTTATTGCAAATTCAATTAAAATATTTCCGAAGTAAGATGCATTATCAAAGACAAGAGCTTGAGTACACCAAACACAGTTATGATGAATTGATCTATGAAATCAATAATTGCATCAGAATTGGATACCTTCAAGGATTGCCTCTACCCACTTTGTAAAGTAATCGGTTACGTGGGGGATGTACTTGTCTTGTTTGGAAGAATGAGGTACTATCTCACCAATAATGTCAAGCCCCCATTGTTCGAATGGTTGCTCAATAGTTGCGGATTTGCAAAAGGAAAATTTGGTTTCCTTTGTCTTCCACTTACGATTTGACAAATTTGGCACTTCCTTACGTAATCATGCGTATCTTTAAAAGGAGTAGGCCGGTAATAGCTTGACACAAATTATTTTGTAGTTTGTGGTATCACCTCAAAATGACCTCCTGTGCTGGTCCATCATGCAATTCTGCAAAACCTTTTCAGCTTCGAGTCTTTTCGAGACATCTTAATAAAATTGAATCATAATTTTTTTCTAAATAACACATTATCAATGATCTCATATTTAATAGCCTTTAACCTTAAAGCGCGTTTACTCTTATATTTGAGAGATTAGGAAAGGAGCATACCCATTTTTCAAGTAATAGATAAGATCAACATCTTTGAGATCCGAGATTTGTAACATTTATCGACTTACTTGAATATCTTGATTTGAATCTTGATGTTGGTATGTTATGAGCTCCTGCCAATAAT
Organism: Pinus albicaulis; assembly: GCA_034641835.2. Lineage (NCBI taxonomy): Eukaryota > Viridiplantae > Streptophyta > Pinopsida > Pinales > Pinaceae > Pinus > Pinus albicaulis. The sequence goes on along the minus strand of CM076574.1, from coordinate 528,236,249 downwards.
CTGCAAAACCTTTTCTCTAACAATCTTAGGTTTGGTTTAATATCAATATCATATTCTTGCAAGGCCGTTACCTAGTTAGCTCTCTTTTCTCCTACTTCTTTTGAATTGATAATTGCCTCACTTGTAAAAGTGGGACAATGATTTTTGTATGTGTCTTCAAGAGAAAAGGTACGAAATTTTTATTGATTTAAACACGGCAAGGCTTGTTTTTTTCAAAATCGGAAATAATTAAGCTCGGCTCCTTACGGATTTGAGCTAAAAAAGGGAAATTGGTGCTTTTATTTCTTGATCATTGAGTTGTGCTAAAATGGTTGCATAGGATGTTTCGGTGGCGAGAGTATACAAGTAAAATCTTTCGAAAAATCCGGGGTATTCAATGCGCTGGTGCATTAATGATCGCTCGTTTGATTGAATCAAAAGCTTCTTTTTATTTATGCGTCCATTTGAATATTGAATTCTTCTTGATCATAATTTTGCATAGGTAAAACAATTAAAGAAAAATCGGGAATAAATATTTTAACAAAATTAATCTGTCCAAGAAATGATTGCATGGATTTTTTGTTATGTGGTAAAGAAATATCGAAATTTCTTTCACTCTATATGGATCAATATATATACCATCTTTTGACACAACAAATCCTAAGAGTTTCCTTCATCTAAAGCAAAGAAAGATTTATTTGGATTTAAGGAGATACCAAACCTTCTACATCTTTCAAATATTTGTTTTAAATCATTTAGATGATTGGCTCTCTTTTTTGAAAATAATGTTATGTCATCAAGATAAAAAACAAGCGGTTATTGATCAGACCTTTGAATGCTATATCCATGGCTCTTTGAAAGTTTCTCCTGCATTTATTAGACCAAAGGAATTTTACGATAAGCATAAGTTCCCCATTTTGTTACGAAAGTTGTTTTCAATCGTCATCTGGATGAACTAAAACTTGATTATAGCTGAAAATCCATCGAGAAAAGACATAAGTTGAGAACCAACTACCTTTTGAAGTATTTGTTCATGGTTGGTAATGGGGAAATTGTCTTTTAAACATGCCTTGTTTAAATTTCTGAAATCAATCTGATTCTTATATCACCATTCTTCTTCCTTACGGGTACCATATTGGAAACCCAATTAGAGTGCATTTGGAAAAATGATTTTGGCTTTCAAAAGTTTATTAAGTTTTGATTTAATTTGACTTTCGAGATTTGGATGGATCTTTCTCAACTTCTTTTGAACGGGTTTAATATCGGGGAAGCATTGGAATTGTATGTTGAATAATCGAAGTATCATATGTTTTTGGATCATCATAATTCCAAACAAAAATATTTTTATACTTGTTCGAGCGGTTTACAATAGATGCATTCCTTTCCTCACCACGGTGTTAAATTGAGTCCTAAATTAACGTTTTGAGGTTTGGAATCAGAACCAAGATTTACTAATTGAAACTTCAAAGTGGAACTTTGAAGTTTCGTATTAGTGAATTTCTTGAATACATGCAGCAATGTCATATAAATCCTCTAATTTAACAACAGTTTTGGAATGGAGTTTTCATTACTTTTTGAAGCAATTTGTAAATCATGATCATCTTCGTCAATAATTTGTTCATCATATGATTTCTACGAAGTCATGAAATTTAGAATATCTTGATCATGATAGAATACTCTCCAATTTGTAACATTATACGGGACGGATGGATGAAAAATCAATTCTACGGAAAACCTATCGGAATTTTATAATCTTGATTAGGTAGGAGTTTAGATGGAACATTAGCTAACAAGTCGGTGATGTATTCGATTCCTAGGAATAGGAGAAATATTGAATGCTAAAAAATGAGTGGTGAGGTCTTGTACTAGGGTTTGATAGTGTTTAAGATGTCTTGAAAGGCAATGAATAGTATTCCTAACTTTGTTTAATGACAATTTCGGAATCACCAAAGACTTTCAAGTATTTAACATCTAACCCTATGGCTTTATAAAGTCCTTGAACCAAGGCTTCATATTATGCGGTATTGTTAGTACACTCAAATTCTAATCTACATGACAACATGGTTTCTCCCCATTTGGATGAATTAAGATGCATCCGGCTCCGGCTCCATCCATAGACTTTGATCCATAAAAATATAATGACCAAAATAAAGACTTATCTATTGGCTTATCTACAATTATATCGGAAATATTTACAATTATGGAAGTATCGGATTGTGAAAAAATTTCTATCTAAGAAACAAAAGTATTTACGGAAAAAGGTGATTGAGGAGCTTTGAAATTTCAAGAAATGATTGACGAGAATAATCTCGAGAATATTGTTGAATGCTACGGGGGTTCATTAGGTTGTTCAAATTCGGTGACGGTGTGCGTCTTATGTTTTTCTCGTTCAATTTTGATTTGATTTGGTTTCCTTTTGTAGGTGTTAGTATGAATTCTTCGTCGAAGTGTACGAAAAAGAACCACTTTAGCTACGCGTAACTAGCAATAGCCCTAACAACAATAGAGGTTTGCCAAAACATCTTGAGATCTACGATTAGTAGTTAAAGGCGCAACAAAACGGATCTATAAATGGAAAGACATTAAACGGTAAAGTAAAGAATTTTCTCCATGCATCCAACGGACAAGACAAGAACACGATTTTGAATGAATTTTTATATTACGGGGCACACAGGGAGGAAACAAAGAAGGGTGTATCCGGATACTCCTCAATGGGATGGGTTCTTTGTAGTCCTCGGCACTTCGGATCTAAGCTTTCTCTCTCTTGTAGATGTAGAAAACCCAATGTAGAAGATAGAGCTCAATGGGAGCAAAATGGTAGAAATGAGACCAAGTGTATAGATCGAGTGATCTAATAGGCAACAAAAGGTGAAGAATGATGGGGAAAACCCTCCTATTTATAACAAAATATTGGGTCCTTCTAGATCTTGGTGCATGATTAAAATAATGTTAATCACATCTAGATCCACCTCTATGGAATATTTTATTATTATTTGTTGGAGGGAAAAGTGTTTGACTTGGGTCAAATCCCTTGATTAGTGAAAAATAAATAAATAAATGATTTATTTATCTTTTTAAGGAAGTGGTTGGGATATAATCAAATAAATAATGATTTATTTGATTAATGGTGGTTGATTTGGTCATATTTAACAAGGGAATATTATTTAAATAATTATTCCTAGAAAATAATAAGATAACTATGGGTTTATCTCATTAATTTCTTTGTTTTTGGGTTAAACATGGTAAGGAATAATAATTAAATTGTGGTTTAATTAATTATTCCTTTTGGGGTTTCCTAATTAACATAGTGAAAGCGAGTTTTACTTGGGGTAGAAACTGGTCTTACATGGTGTACTTGGGTCCATCTAATGATGAAAGGTTAGATGACCAAAAAATGGTGTAACGGTGCCCCCCGGCGTGCGAGTGTCGGGGAGCAAATCGTGTGGTAAGTACGGTGTAAGAAGACAATCACTAGACAACAAAAAGGGTATATAGAGAGAAATATAGAGGTAGATAGTGTCTTTGAGACTAGACACGAAAGTGGAGACTCGCGGGTGCAACAAGTCTGCATTATGAGAGGGTACACTGTCTTTGAAGAGGCGGCGGGGGAGGCATACCTATGCCCGCCGTGACAAAGTACAAAATAATAGTGTGTCCGGTGAACAAGGGACCGAACCATAGAGTACGGGCGGCATAATCAAGGGCAGGATAAAAATACAATGAAAGAGTCTCACATACATGCGTACAGGATAACGACGGGGACTAGTACAATAACATCTGAAGTACATGAGATAAATACAACCCAAATGCCCCACGTAAATGAGGAAGGGCTCCCTGAAATTACGACGTACATGCAAATCGAAGAGGTGATGCAAGTGGCTAAGGCCAACATCATCAAAATGCGGAGCGGCATCAAAGGGCGCAAATGAAGAGGTCATCGGGCATGTGGGGGGCTACTGCGAGCCACCCCTCATGAGGGCTGGGGCAATGTCACACATGCACAGGGAATCATCAAGAGGGGCACAACTGGCCGGGTCAGCGGGCCCCATCCCGGTATACGAATCTCGATCATGCTGAAAAGGAGAGTTTGGAGAAGCAATCAAGTCAAAGGGAAGTGAGAATCCCCTTTCTGCGATCGAAGACACTTAGAACAAAAGTGGAAGGCGGAACCAAGGTACACGCCCTCTAGACCTTGGAATAAATGTGCGTGTCGACGAAGGTGGTCCGCCGTAGGTGAGGCAATGAGAGATCCTCAACTAAGGCACGAGAGAAGAAAAATAGAGCGACGGACGGTAGAGGCACTAATGATGATGGTGGAAATGGGAAGGATGGAGTGGCGAATGGACGACTTCCTTGTTAGAGCATAAAGGGCATGAATGACATGGCGACGGCGAGCACAATATCGAAAGGGATAGGGGACGGTGGGGGCTGAAGGTCATGATATGCGACACAAAGAAGAGGAACAAGCAAAAAGGAATGGAGGGCTATAGTAGGGTAGAAAAGGCCGCGGGATAGACTCCATGAATGCGATGATGACTCAACTCGGATGCTTTCTAAACAAGGGCGACATGATGTTGCCACACGGTAAAGGCCCCAATGGGGGACCAAGGAAGCATGAGTACAAGGTGGGTACTCATGACGAAAATCGACACGAACATGGACGAGTAAGGGAGCGATATGGTGCCCCAAGTACAAGTGTCGTAAGTGAGGAAATTCGATTTTAAGGAGCGAGTGAAGTGACCCTTCGTGGAAAAAATGTGTCGGAGTGAAGTATCGAATCACCAAAAACTAAGTAAAACCCATTTGAGAGCTTGGTGAGATCTAACCAGCGATGCTGACGGTTCGTCGAACGGGGCTACGGTGTGGTCGCGGTTGAAAGAAGAAACACGGGTTCTCTTTTAATGAGGCGATTTCCTCCAAAATCATTCATTTGCTATTGTTGTTGTGGTGAATGTGGAGAGGAGAGAGGCCCCTAAATCTTGCGGCGAACGTAACGGACAAACCGGCAGATTGGATTCGAGATGCAATGGAGTTGGAGGTAAGAGGCCTAACCTTGCTCTTGCATTTTGATGGATTAGATTTGCAGTTTAGGGCCCAACACCCCGAGAAACAGCCCCTCCCTCATCTCTACGGGCGGGTCGCACTTTTTGGGGCAAAAGTGCGACCCACGACGCGGGTTTGAGGGCAAAAAGTGCGACACGAGGGTCCCGAGAAAATGGCGGAAAAGCGAGACCTGGGAGATGAGGGGGGCTTGGTGCTGTTTTATGGCTGGGGATTGGGTTTTGGTGTGTGGTTATGGTTTTCCCGATACGTACCACCCCACGACAAAAATAATGTGTTTGTGCGAGGGTATGGCGAGTTGCGGTCAGCGGAGAGGGATGCGGAAACACTTCGGACGGGGAGATCCCGGGCGGATCGGGGCGTTCGTCGTGTATTGGCCAGATTTGGGGGTTCTCAAGTTTGTGGAGAACCCGTTGATGAACGAGGGGGAACAATTGCGGCCGGATTATCGGTTATTGGGATCCGGATCGGGAGATCTTTGTAGTGCAGGGCACGAGAGGATCGGAGGCGACGGTCCCGGGGATGTGTACTTGCGACCGGCCTCCCACCACGGGGATAGTGGGAGACACGCAGCCGATTGACCGCGGGGGCGGCATATCATAGGATTTGTGGAACGCCATTGTCGACGGGTCTTCAAGTCAAGGGGACCGAATATCGGTCGAGGATCTAAGGAGCTAGAAACCGTGCGGTGGCCGCGGTTGTGTTGCGAATCACAGGCAGCAGGCGTTCCATCACATCATAGGTGGGCAGATGATAGTTGGAGAGTGTGTTGGGTGGGACCTACTTTGGGTAGGCCCAAATGATCTTGGTGGCGCTAAAGCGGCAGGTTGTCGCTATGCGGGTGGCGGGTGAATCATGATTGCTCATATGGGACTTTATTGTGCGCCTTCTTCTTTGAAGATCCCGAACTTGAGGCCTCGTGTGCGGCTTCCGGATGGGGGCCCGAGAGAGCCCAGGATGTGTCGTTAGGGGATGACTACTTTGCGAGGAGGAGGATGAGGGGCGGTCGGGCGAGTGTTTCGACGGAGTTTTTTGCCCATTGGGATCGGATGTAGTTGTACATGAAGCGACTAGTATAGTGGGATGAGCCTCTTGTGGGGATCGGAGCTTCCACTTCCGTGCGAGTCGAGTCTGGGGGCCCGATGGTAAGTGAAAAATTGCTATTCTTTATATGGGCATGTTAAGAGTTTTTTGAATAGTAAATAATGAAATCTTGATTTAGGGACTTTTTGGTATGCGATATAACGATAAAACCGGCGGATATATGGGACGACGGCGACGTACGGAGCTACGAATTAAGTGGGTCGAGAGCGGCGCGGAATGAGGATGCGACGCCCTGCGGGAGGACATCCGCCGTAGATGTGAGCAGCTTTTGACCGGAGTATCGGAGCGCGGAGTGAGGATTTAGATGATCGGTACATAGAGCCATGTGTTGGTCTCCCCTCGGAGTGGCGAGGTATCATGCGGCGATGGCGATGGTAGTCAAGCTATGCGTGATCTACATCTTGCGGGGGCGAGCCATTGGCCCGGGAGCCTCCGGATAGTGATTAGGGGCATATGGTGCCCCATCGATGTATGTAGGGGCAGGTGGTGCCCCCTATAGTGTATGGAGGGGCATATGGTGCCCCTAGTTGTTTTGAGTTTTGTTTGTAACATCTTGTGGCCATGTCGGATGTATATGTATGGAGGGGCATATGGTGCCCCCGAGTTTGGAACATGCTATGGGCATGTCGTATGTATCGAGTAGATGGACTCATCAATATATGGTTTGCGACACATATTATGGATATGCATCGTCTTTTGATGGTTGATTTAATGTTATTGTCTTGTATGGTGTGTGTGATAAATGCCAATCTAGAACATGGTTTGCAATACTATCGACGTAGTGATTACACGGTTTTACGGGTACATGGTTGAAAGTTATGGTTTCAAACGCACGTATTAATACTTTCACTCGTAAATAGCGTCTAACTTGACACGGGGTTATGCACACGATAAACACCATTTAGTTGCATTACAAGAAGCGGGGAATCCCAAACGAACATGCGGATGGCGGATGCAATGCGAGAGGGCATCGGCTAATAGGCCACGCGCATCATATTCGGCTGATTGTTGGTGGCGAACCAATGCATACCCCATTAGACGAACGAGGTCATGCAAAGGGGTGAAGATGGCCCTGCCTGTGAGAGGCAAGATTCTGGAGTAGCGACTTGCACCATCGGCGTCTTGGAAGTAAAGTGTGGACGGGGGTCTTGCAAAATGGTGTGACAAGACAATAAATGAGGGGATGAAAGGAAATGACGGCGGCGTGAGGGGTACGAAGTCATCGAGCGGTAATGGCGGGGAGGAGAGGAAGCGAGGATGATCCAGACTCAAACAAGGTGGTGTATGAGCTATCGAAAACATGGCGAGGACTCGGGGAGTTTGCGGAGGTCAACGAGGAGACACAAGTGGAGTGATCTCGAGTATCCAAAAGACACAACGGGGAGGTCGCCGGGCGGGCTGGGCTCGGTGTCGTGCGGAGAGGAGGATAGGTAAAGAATGGTATTTGTAGACTCCGTCATCTGAACATCGGGGGATGTGGATGGGAGCGGGGGGATCCTCGGTGGCTTTGAAGCACTCTTCAACGCGAGAATGGGAGAGGCGGATTGATTTTGTTCAACCTCATACTCGCGGATCACCTCAAGGGAGGCACGGTAATGCGTCGGGTGAGGACAATAATGGGAGTAGTGGCCATAGATCCCGCACAAACACGGGGCTTGTTGGTGCGGAGAGTCTTAGGGTTCTTGGGGACGGTCGAAGAAGGAGTGGGAGTTTCGGGGACCGTAGTGTCGGGGAACGCGACGTTTACCATGGGTCGGATACGAGGTAACTCGGGACAAGCATGGGTGGCATGACCAATGACATCACATAAGGCACAAGGCCGCGGGGCGGAGAAGGAGCCGGGTCGGTCGTGGTGGTTTGGTCTTTGGTGGCCACTAGCGAGGCTTTACCTTTCTTCCGGGAGCCGTCACAACGGGAGAGGGTCACGTGTAGGTGTTGGGGCACGGTGGCTAGGGAGGAAACGGGGACCGGTTGAACCGGTGTCAAAGCCATGTAAGGTTTGGGGTGACCGGGGGGGGTGGCGAGGTGGGGATCAAGGTACCAAACCGGGATGCCCAAGGTCAAGTTGGGGAGGAGAGGGTGGCCATGACGGGGACGGAATATACTCGGGAGGGGGGCTAGGAAAGGGATGCGCAGGGAAATGACCGGGAGGGACGGCTCCAAGATGGTTAAGGCCGGGGGAACGGTCGGGAGGATAAAGGGGTTCGAGGGGATGCCGAGGCATGGGGAAGGGCCGGAAAAGGAGGAGAGTCCGGGCGGCTGAGATGAATGGCTAGGAGTTGGTTGCGGAGGGCGGGGGAGGAGTTGTTGACTAGCGAGGCGGGCGGCTTATGGGCAGCACGAGACGATTGCATCATGCAAACATTCGACAAGGCCGGGATCGATGACCGAAGGAGGGGAAGATGAGGAAAGTACCAAGCAAGGTGGAATATTTGTAGACGCCGGGGGAGACAGTCGGAGAATCGACGGTTTGCTTGTTGGCTACGAAGAGATGGTCGTCTCGGAGGAGGTCGAGATGGCGGCTCATGATAAGATAGGCGGTCAATAGTGACTATCTTCCCATTGTGTGGGAAAGACATCTTAACGGAAAACCACGGATGGGACGACGGACATGGCGTAGGTGTAGCTTCACCCCAATAGAATGTTGTAGTCTAGAGGGGCATCAATGACTTCGACATCAACACAAATGGTCTTGCGGCGAGGGTGATGGAGACCGATTCTGAGAAACGGGCCAATAGGGCGGGAGGCATGAGCGGGTCCCACGCTCGAAGGGTGATCGTGGAAGGGGCCGGCTCGGGGGAGCTGAGTTGTTTCCAAACCGAAGCGGACATCACACGAGGTGGATGCCCCCTCATCAATTATACCTTTGGGATACGGTGGCGTTCCGGTTTTTGGCGGGATTTGGAAAGCAACGGAAGGAGGGGAGAGGAGGATGAGGTCGATTGAGTGGCGTCAAAAACAATCATTTGGTCATCGGCGGGGATCCAACGGCGCCACGGCGGACGAAGTAGAGCCTTCCTTTGAGAAGGGCACGGCGGAGGAGTTCCGGTGTAGAAATGGCAACGGGGGATTGCGCCGTCATCTACTATCTTGTACGATTGAGCGCTCGGCCACCGGAAGCGACATTTAGGCGTAATGGGCCCTTTGGAATCTTTGGATGAACCTCAACTTTGGGTTGAGGGGATGTGCAAGAGACCCCTTTGGATGTCGAAGAGGCTACGTAGAACTGAAGATGGAGGCTCGAGAGCGGAGGCGAGCGGGGAGGCTTGGGAATGCGGCGAGAGCCAAGGTTGAGTGAAGGTCGACGGAGGGAAGGATCGGAGCGCATCATGGGGATCACGATAATCAGAGGAACCGGAGGAAAGGGACAGAAATTTAGCTACATGAGCTGTCGGGGGGGGTTGGGTAGCCAGTCCACAGTGAGGGAAAGGATCGATCATTCTGTTGGTGAGTGGTAGCCACATTAGGAGCATAGGGGAGCGTGTTGTCAAGCGCAATATGACAGAGACTCATCTATGCATACGGGGTAAGAGAGAGGACAATCGTGAGTGTAGTGGCCAGTAAACACCCATAACAAGAACGGGGGCTTGTTTGTGCGAAGCTGCACATCCGGCAGGCGGAATGCCACGAGGGCGGTTGCTAGTGTTAGGGTCAACACCCAGGTGGGTCTCGATTCTTAGGGGCGAATATTCTGGTTGCCCTCTCACTTCTTTGAGAAGAAGGGGGATTAATGCTTTGCGTACAAATACTTGCCACGGAGGTTGTAAATCTTGTTGCGGGTTGTGAGGAGGCAAGGGAGGCGGAAGCGCATATCTTTGGAGAGGTAGCGCACATTTGTGGATAAAAGTAAGGGTTGGGTTGGCGACATTGAGGTAAACGGGAGGTTGGGCAAAAGGAGGCATGCCGTATCCTAGATACATGTTCCGGGAGGAAGAGTGTAGTGCGGCCTCTTTGAGAGACCATAGCTCATAGGAGGGTGAAGCGGATGGGTGGGGAAGAGATCAACAATGCGAGTCGGCGGAATGAGATGCCCCCAGGAGGCGTTAGCCAGAACTGAGGATGTCGGGAAGAACGGTACATAAACATGGCAGTTAAGCGTAGATCGGGTCATATTTTAAAGCTATTTGGAGGGCGGCTTCTTGATTGAGGAAAGTGAGAGGCGACATCTTTGCCGATAGAGATGGGAGAGTGCGTAGCGCCGGTCATGTGTAAACCGATCTTCAAAGGGAGGGAATCAAACATAAGCTCGTCTTCGTCGCCATTCACAGACATGAGGCGGCGCGTGTGGAAGAGAGTTGCTTAAGTAAGTCAAGAGCTCGTGCCGGTGTCGTATCGGAGGGAGAATTTAGGTATGACAAAAAGGCTTGGGCAAGAGTCTCGAACGTGGTATGGAGAAGTGGACGTCGACATACCATTTAGAAGCTTCGCCGGTAAGCTTGCGTTGGAACAAACGAGACGGATGGAGTCATCGGTAATGGGTTGGAGAACACCACATGTGGAAAAGGCCGGACGTGATTGGTTGGATCTTCTCCATTAAGGCCCTCGAACTTAGGGATATCGAAGGCGACTTGGAGAGTGGGCATAGCGGGCCGAGGTAGCATTGTGGTGAATGGGATCATTAATCAGCGATGAAATCGGGAAGGCCCAGACTGCAATATACGGCAACACGGGGTGGCAGGGGTAGTGAGACTAATGACGGTTCCACTAGAAGTGGGGCCGGCATTGGGGGCGGAAGCCGCTAGCGTTAGGCCACAGACCCAGGACATGGTGGAGGGCGGAGGGAGAAACCAAGGAGGAAGGAGGACGAGGAATCGGGAGAGTCGGATGCGGACTCGAAGGTGGGCCCAGCTCGGCAGCAGTACATGCGGAAGCAGTCGATCAACCGACCTTGAGGTGAAGGTAAGAATCTCAGAAGAGGCGCCTTAGAAGCCTTGATGATGAGGAAGGAAATGAAAGCCGAGAGAACAGCAAGGGGACGAGAATCCAGTGCAGTCGAGGGCGGAAAAGGTGCGGTGACAGAATTGATTTTAGAGTCTTTACCTAGCAGGCCCGGTGTTAACTTGACCGCTTCTTCACTTAGAATTCGATGTGTGGCGTGCGTTAATTTTAGCTTTTAAACCCTTTAGTTGTTGAGAGCAAGAAAAAGTGTCTTTAATGTTGAAAAGTAAACCCTACGAGAGGAAACGAATAAAATGCTGAAATAACGAGAGAAATAGCTACATATGCATCTATCTAACCCGGAAGGTGGGTCTCTCACAACTATCTTTGAAAAAGAAAGGGGAAAAACTATGGAAACACACACCTGAAAAAGGAAGCTCATGAGATCTAGGAGTCAAAGGGACGAGATGCGGAGGATAAAAAGTGGAGACAAGGGTGCGAGATCACGACGAAGACCGAGAGGAGCAAGGTGGGTTTGGAAAAGGGGAAATCAGCAAAAAACCGGGGGGCAAGGCGAGGAGCCTTCGGAGAGGTCAAACAAAGCAGCCGAGAGGTGATTTGAAAGGAAAAGAGGGTGATTTCAAAAGGATACGAGGTAAATTATGAGATATGGAAAAGAGAGTGAAGCTACTGAAACCGTGGTGAAAGCGGCTAAAACTCTTCACAAAAAGTGGAGGTACTAAAGCCCCTAAGGCCCGGGTTCCCCACTTAGATGAGTAAAAAAGATCGGATCTTGAGTCGGCGGAGGTGGGACGGTGGAAGACCACAGCGGGAAGGCTAACGACCAAAACCAGGAAAAAAGTCTGCGGAAAAATCTTGGAAGGAAAGAGTCGGTGCCGATTTGACCTAATCGGAGTTGGTCGCGAAACGGTGAAAAGTGCGACACAGAGTCCGAGTCGCGAGGTTGGAGCCAAAAAGTGCGACCCAACATTGCGGTTGTCTCGACGATTTCGGAAAAGTTGCGGAGTCTCGGTTGCGGCGAGGTATCGCTTACTGCTAATAGACGGCACACGGAAGTTAGAAATTTTAAGTTTTTAGGGTTTATGTGAGAAAAATGACATAAAAGAGAGGAAAATAGCGGTGAAAAAAGCCCCTAGGGCTGAAGTAAGTGGATATGCATGAATATGAAAAACGGCAGTGCGTAATTTAAAACCGTGTGGAGTACTTCATTTGTTAGTATGAATTCTTATCGAAGTGTACGAAAAAGAACCACTTTAGCTACGCATAACTAATAGCCCTAACAACAATGGGGTACCAAAACATCTTCGGATACGCAATTAGTAGTTAAAACTGCAACAACGGATCTATAAATGGAAATACGATAACGATAAAGTAAAGGAATTTGCTCCGGCCATCCAACGAGGAATAGCAAAAAAGAGACAAGAACACGATTTTTGAATAGGGTACATGTTACAGGGGCACACGGGAGGAAACAAGAAGGTGTATCGAGGATCTCCTCAATGGGATGGGTTCTTTGTAGTCCTCAAGCCACTTGAGATCTAAGCTTTCTCTTGTAGATGTAGAAAACCCAATGTGAAGATAGAGCTCAATGGGAGCAAAATGGTAGAAATGAGACCAAGTGTATAGATCGAGTGATCAACTAGGCAATAAAGGTGAAGAATAATGGGGAAAACCCTCCTATTTATAACAAAATATTGGGTCCTTCTAGATCTTGGTGCATGATTAAAATAATGTTAATCACATCTAGATCCACCTCTATGGAATATTTTGTTATTATTATTTATTTGGAGGAAGGGTGTTTGACTTGGGTCAAATCCCATGATTAGTGAAAAATAAATAAAACAAGTGATTTATTTATCTTTTTGAAGTGGTTGGGATATAATCAAATAAATAATGATTTATTTGATTAATGGTATTGATTTGGTCATATTTAACAAGGAATATTATTTAAATAATTATTCCTAGAAAATAATAAGATAACTATGGGTTTATCTCATTAATTTCTTTGTTTTTGGGTTAAACATGGTAGGGAATAATAATTAAATTGTGGTTTAATTAATTATTCCTTTTGGAGTTTCTAATTAACATAGTGGCAGTTTCTTAGATGGCTTGGTCTTACATGGTGTACTTGGGTCCATCTAATGATGAAGGTTAGATGACCAAAAAATGAGTGTGATGGGAAGCCACATGTGTGAATAATGATTGAATAGCGTTAAGTTTCCACGAGACAGTCCACACTCAAGATTAATCCATAGAGATTAGAATATAAACCAATCAGAATATCCAATTGTTGGACAATCCTAGGATCAGGAGGCTAATCGATAATGCTTGAATTGATTTACTCCTACCACTTGGACTTTAAGTGATCCAAGCCAGACAGTATGAGCACTGATTTACGTGGTTCAACATTCAATTTATGCAGACAAAAGTAGGCATTATATTGGAGGAAGCTCGAATCAATCAAAAAAATTGTGCGATTTTTATTGTACATCTCATAAGTCAAAAAGAAAAGGAGGAGTTTGAAATTTGGCTTTTCCCCAATGAGCATAGTATCGACAGCATCTACCTTGTACGGTGGCTTACAAGCTCCTCTTGCGCCTGCTACCGCTTGGTTAAGGAGAAATTGGTGTAGCATTTAATTATTCAATAGCAACTTTTGTTGGTGTTTCGATTCTTTGAGTTCATGTAAGAAATGTTGGCTTTGATCTTTTCATGTCTTCAACAATATTGTATTCATAGGATCTGACACTACTAAAGTTTTATTTGTTGATGTGAGAGGATTAGAGGGATGGCTGATTTTGAGTAGGTGATGGAGAAGTTTTTGCTTCACGGTGGGTTTGTCTTTGGTACTTGGAGTTGTAATTTTCTTTTTCAAGGCTGTTTGCGGATTACTGTTTGTAGATTTACTCCTAGTGCTTACAGGCATAGCTTCTTCACTATCAAAATTAGGAGAATAAAATCCCACATTCCATTCAATTCAGCTATTTCTTCATTTCGTCTTCTTGATCTGAAAGTATAGATGTATCTTCTTCTTCTTCCTCTTCTTCGATTCTTGCATTAGAGATTGTGAGTTTAGATTCAACTTCGTTTCTTGAAATTTTGGAATGGTTTCTTGGTAGAAGTTTCAGCCACTTGTTTTTAATTTCAACCATTTCATTTGACATGGTTTTTAAGAAATTTCTGTAAACCTTCCATGTCATATGGATCTTTGGCCTTTTTCTTTAAATCATCTACGAAGTTGACCTTCTTTAATTTCCTTTCTTCAATAACATTTCTTTTCAAGAATTGATACATTTTTCCATTGCAATAGCTTCTTTCATATTCTCGGCTAATGTAGGCTTTGCGGCTCTGTCTATGAAAATTGCTATGTTTGGCGTAAGGCGTTATATACCATTCAATTCTGACTTGCTCACTAGGTTGTGAATACTGTATGAAATTTGTTCAAGAGTTTGTTGAATCTAGCATTGAATTCTTTATATGTTCCTTGGGCTCTATCTTCAAATTTGAGAGATCATTGAGTAAGTTTCACCAATTGATCGGTCATCTCAAATTTGGTCAAAAAATGACCAAAAATGTCCCAACTCGTTGGATCCACGATGGTAATGAAAAATACCATGATCCTGCTACTCACGAAGAGTATATGGGAATGATCCTTTACAACATCTTCGTGTATGACTCCATTCAAATTGATATGCTTGACATAAAGTTATTGATATGTTCTTGACAGATATTGAATCTGAGCTAAACTTTGAAGCCATTTTCCGGAAGTTAATACAGTAAATCATGTAAAGGTGCGACCATGTTCCTCACAGGAGTAGACCATGGTCCTCTGTGCCATTATTGGGACGACTATTGGAGGAATAGTAGAAACTAGTGGTATTTGAATAGAAGTGGTTGGAATAGATGATGTTGAGATTGATGAGAGTTGAGGAGAAGATGTTTGTGGAGATGATGTTGAAGAGATGATGGGGAAACAAGCGCACTTTTTTGATTTGTGGTTTGAAGCAGGTGTTTGAATATATGAGATGATGAACTTGTATCACTTTCTATTTCCGATTGAATTCTTTTTGTTTTTCCCTTACTAGGTAAAGGAGATTATTTTGGAGGAATATAAGTTTTTCACTTTACGCGTAGTAAGAGGGTTTACGAAGGAATACATTTTGAAGTTACACTACCTTCGAATATTTGAGACTCTTCAAATTATAATGAGAATCCTTTCGATTTATGAATTAGATCTTGAACCCGGGAGACTCGGGATGTTGTTTGTCTGAATGTTTTGAGACACAGTAGTGGGTGTTTAGATATTTTACGCAATTTCTTCTCTAGGATTTTGAATTTCGGAAGAAATTGAAGAAGTTAATGAGGGTGTTTGCTCTCGGAATGGATTGTGGATAAGATTTACTTTCCATTCATAGCTCGGGCCCTCCTTCTAGCGCCAAAAAATGTTGAAGCCTAGGAAATTCTCTACTTAAAACATCGGGAAAACCACCGTTAGAACTTAAAACTGACTCCTTTTCCGTTTGGTATGGTGGCTCATTGGATTTTGAGACCAGGTTACCTTGTAACTAAATGGATTGGATTGGATGGGTGGAAATGGGACTAAATTAGCTGATAAAACTATCTAATTTAAACTAAATAATGATAAAAGAGGTACTTACTTACCCATTATATGTGAATACAACTTAAGATTGTTCCAATTCAACAATAACCATGAAAATGTATTATTAATTAAATTGATAATAAACAAATAAAGATAACTTTGTTTAAGAAATTAAGCAGAATTATATTAACATATTACATTCATCATTGTATACCATTTACATGTAACTATAAAAATAAGCGTTTCAATTATGCTAGAAATGATATATAAAAGGCGTTGTGAAAACAAATATATATAAATGATAGAAATTTTAAAGCATTCCTCCTTAAGACAAAAAGAAATCAACATTGAAACAGATAGAAATACCTTGTTCATCTTAGGTACTTTCAAATGCAATCGATACTCTATCCGATAACTATGATGCAAAATCAAATTCCAAGAATATAAATGCAACACTTCAAAGATAATTTACATGAAAATCACCAGAGATGTGATCCTTTTTTAAAAAAATATAAGACGATAGATCACGAAATGCAATCTCCAAGTCCAAAAATATTAAGATCAAGGACCCCTCTCTAAAGTAAGCAGGGGGTTAAATACTATAGCTAAATCTAAAAATAGTTTATTACAAAAATTAAAGTTCGGTTCAAAGCAGCTTAGTCATACTGTGAGGCTATCTAGGTGAAATTAAAAACAAATCTATCTATACATGAATTTGATCTTTAAACTTACCGGGCATCTAGCATAGTTTTGAGAAGATGCGGTTGGCCAGACTTCGAATTCAAGCGTCACGAAAAGACGAGTCGGCAAAGGAGTGAAGGCTCTTCTACGCCAGCATTGATGATACAATTGAGCGCACTATCTTGCATTGTGTGGCTTCACAAAGTACATCCGATTATGAGTCCCAATTCAATCTTGCTTGACCCCTTGGATGGATTTTTCTCTTTCTTACGCCTTTTGCCTCACATTAATTTGTAGTTGATTTTTCACAGTAGATATCACAGAACAGGTTACGGGATCAAATTAGCTTTGTGTAGAATTGTCATTTACACAATCGGTGAAGTGTTTGCTACGTAAGCGCCTCCTCTGTGCCTTTTACGCCATACGATCTGGCCATCCCAATTATTGAATAGTATTTTCTTTATGGTTTTCATTAACGATGGGTGCACCAGCTTTTCTGCCTTCTTCTGTCTTTTGCCATGCCAGATAATCCTTGATATTTTCATTAATAAAATCATAATAATTTTCTAAATCTACGACAGGATTTGTGATTTTATCTCTCTCTTGGCACAAAGAATTCCATTGCAAGATTTTTTGGCAGAAAACTTCCTCTTGTTGCAGTAGTTGATTGTTCAAAGAGATGGTTTCTGAAATGAATTCTGGAAGCTTAGGATCATCTTTATCTTTGATCTTGGATAATGCTGTGTTGTTTGTTCCAATTCCGCTGAGTTTTTGATGTCCTATTTGCATTTCTTGAAGTTGTTGTTGTAACTCTTCAGTTTGATTTAATGCTTCCTTATTGGCTGTACACTGTTGCAATTCTTCCATTGCGGAGGCTTTATATTCTTCTTTTCATTCATAAAGTTGTATCTCTCCATTGCTTTATAAATTTTAGAAGCATAAGATCCTGTTATTTGAGATAACTTAGTGAGATTATGAGTAGGCTCAATGGCGACATCTTTTCACAAAGCATCTACTAAACACTGCTTGATAGCAATTGCAATTTCTATTTTCCTCTTTTTCATATGTCTCTTTACTATTTATTTTTTGGGCTGTAGAATACATCCAGAGGAGGAATGTCCTCTACATTAAGTACAATTTCAGAGGAGGGTGTGATTGGTATGTGCTCTGTCACTGCGACTGTGCTGCTTGTTCCTGTATTCAAAACTTTGGTTGTCTGGACAGGAGTCTGTACATTCTGTCCTTCTACATTAATCAATTGGTTAAAGGTTTCCCATTCTTTGTCTAACTCAATGGCGACTGGCTGTTGCTGTACATTGGTTGGAGGAGGATTTTTCTGTTGAGAAGTCAAAATTTGCTGTTGAGTAAGTTCTTTAGATTGTGCAAAATCTTTAATGGATTCTTCCATTTTATCTTCCTTTTCTTTAGACTTATTGGAGTGTTCAGAATCTCTGTCATATTTTGATTTAGATTTACCTATACTTGAACTTCCGTTAAGACTAACACTAGAAGTTTGTTCCCTTGCGGGCTCTAAGCGTAGATTATCCAAAGGAATAGGAATTAGTCTTCTTTCTCTGTAAAGCTTGAATTCCTGGAATTCCTCTGGAGATAGCTATGCTTGAGCTGAATTCAAAACTTCTTTGAATGAATTTCTTGCTTGGAACATATCATAAAAAAGATCCCGTTCCCCGGAAAATTCCCTTACTTTGATTGCATTGGTAAAATTCTTAACAATATCATTTGGGTCAAATAACCTTCTCGAGAATTTGAACAACTATAGGCATGTAACGTTGCCTATCTCTTGAAATGCATGACCAATATCAAACAGTGATCAGAGTCTCAGTTGTGAAAGGTGTTGTTATACCTCCACGGCCTAGTCGATGTGGAACTCCCACAGCTACAAGTCTATACGGAACATATAGGGGTAATACATGGAGCCATAACTAAAAAACCACAATATAAGTGAACAATTCTTCTCAAACCATCTTTCTTTAGGCAGGAGAGCCATCAACCTCTGTTTCTGAGGATAACCTTGGGGCATCCTTATTATACAATGTTCTGTACAATGGCAGCATAATTCCATGACAAATTTGATAAAAATGGGGGATAAACTTAGACTCCCATAGTTCTTTATGGTACACATGAATGGGCAAAGGATCATGGATAGTCCATTTCTAGCCCATCACAGGGAATTTAGAGACATAACAGATGGCGTCCATGACATAAGCAGATAAATAAAAAGGCGGATAGACCCGCTGAGAAACATTTCGTTTAGACCGGTAGTGAAAGATAACAGTGGTCAAATTATCAGATAGGATTTTGGCCCAGTCTACAATTGTAGAATTAACAACGGCATTTAACAAAGGAAGCCATTCGAGTAAGATCATATTTATGTCAGGCTTTCCAAAAAGCCTGCATATCATGGCAGCAGTAAAACAATAAGGAGAGGTAAGTGAACCTGTGTTGTACATACCTTGTTTGTTTTTCTTCAATGATTCACTTCTTTTGGTCCACTCCTTTGTGCATTCTGCCAAATTTGCATGTTCTTTGGCAAAATATTCCATGAATTGTTTGTTGAAAGTCGCCTGAGGTTCCGACAACTTATACATTAATCTCAGATCTTCTATGGTGAATGACCCGATTAGCTCTTCAGATGGAGTTTTGAATTGTCTGTCTGAATATCTGTGCTATCCAGCACCCTTCTCACCATGTCTGTATATGGGAGAATCCTTGGCCTTGCCGCTATCCTATGGAGAAATGAACAAGCCAAGTCTCTAAGGTTTCCTTCAGACGTATTCTTTGAACCTACTGTAGCTGCAAATTTTATCACCACAGGTTTTTCTTCTTCTAACAGATTATACATTCCTTCCCAAGTGGATATACCGGCGTCCTTATTACAGGTGGTATTTTCATAAAGCGAAGCCATTTCTTTTTTTTCAGAACTAGAGCTCTTCTCTTTCTTTCCCATAGTGTTTAGCGGAAGCTTTGTATAGACATTTGCTCCTTCGTGCCTGCGTTTTACGAGTAAATGAGAGGATGAAATATGAAATATGAAAGGGGATGAAATATGATATTTTAATCGTGAAATGACTTTCAATCCAAACACAATCTCATTTACCATTAATAATCAATCCAATCATTTAATATAGTCATTAAATCGCATAACAGATTTGACATATGGGAAGATTGCCTTGGGATAGCGCGCCTACATGAATCTGCGACATTGCGATCTGCGATTTGCTGCGCAATATCGCAATATCGCAATGTCGCAATATCGCAAAATGAAGTCATCGCAGTTATAAAAATAGCGCAAAAGCGGAAATTGTGCAATAGCGCAAAAGCGCATATCGCAAAATCGCAAAAGCGCATATAGCAAAATCGCATAATTGAAAAGAGCGCAAAAGATATTCATAAATCATTTCTGTTTTCTGCGCTATGCGATCTGTGACCAATGCGTTTTATATATACCATTTTGTTATGGATGCGCTATCTTGTTTAAAGAGCAATTTTATTATAATCTATCATAAACTTAAGTGTTTCTAAATATTTTTTTCTAAGGGATTTCTATAGGTTTATGATAGAAAGTTTTATTTGAAAAGGCAAACAAATCCTAATTGATTTTTTGGATTTTTTAACTAAGGGTCCCCATTTATTTAGTATTATTACTAATATTAAATAAAAAGGGGGGTTGTTGCTGGTCACAACAATTGGCGATTCACTGAAAGAAACAGTTATCTCTGAAAAAATAAAATGAACATTATATATTTAGTAAGTAATGATCTTTAAAGATAATGAAAATTATCTTAGGATAATTCAAATAAAATGTAACTATGAAAAAGAAATAAAAATCATTTCATAATTTGTTTCTAATTCCTTAAGAATAAAAACATTTTGGGTTATCTCAAGCTTTGATTGGTGTTAATAATGAAGTAAGTGGATCTCTCCAAGTTTTGGTTTTATAATATACTCTATTGCCATAGGTATTGCCTCTGCTGCCAACAAACGTTCATAGTCTCGACAGGGTTACCTTTAAACCATTAACAATTCATTGTCCCATCCAACTAAAATTATGACTTTTTAAAAGATAAATTCATAAGACCTATTATCTCATGTTTTTGTCTTTTATTTATTTTTTATTTTAAGAGCCATTGTTCTGGTTTGGAAGCCAGTTAATAACAATGCCATTCACCACTTGCAATTAAACTAATCAAGCTAGCTCGTGATGAGACCCCTTGTCTTATATTTATAAGCCATTACCCTATTTTGGTATGCAGTATTGGTAATGTCAGTTTTATTACTCCTTATGAACATGGTAAGTCGGCTCGCAATGAGACCTCTTATCTCTTAAAATTTTCGTATAATTTCTTAGAATTACATTCTAAAAAATCAAAACTTAAATGGATGGGGTGAAATAGTTTTATCCTTAAGAATCAATGGATGACAATTTTCAGAGTTTTTTTTGAATTCCAAAACTTTTGAAAAATCTTTACTTTAACAAATAACCTTTATCTGCTTAATAAACTTATGATGATTTACATTGTTCTCAAGTTTTCAAAAGATCATGTAAATGATTGAAATAATCTTTTAAAGTTTAACATCTTATTTTAAACTATTCAAAAACTGTGATCATTACTTTAAAAATTCTTATTTACACAAAATAAATATTTATAATATTTTCCCGAAGAAATTTTCTCAAATAGTAAACAGTCAATCAGAGACTCATTAACAACCTTTATTTGTAAAAACAAAAACAATCAAAAGCTTTGCAGAAAGAAATATGTATAGTTTAAGAAGGGGTTACCTCCTTATGAAAAGAATTTCTTCAAGATAAGCCCATTTACAGGAAGAGACTCTCTCTTACCTGTTAGATCTTGGAGTATGAATGTATTTGAGCTCATCTTCTCAACGATCTGAAATGGTCCAAGCCACATTTTCTGAAATTTGGTATGTTTACCTTTTTCTTCGTGTGCTTTATCCCATTTCAGAACGAGATCACCAATTGAAAAAAAATTTGAGCCGGTAGAACTTGCATCAAAAGAAGATTTTACAAGCTGTTGATGTTTTTCATGAGTAATTTTTGCTTTATCCCTATCTTCTTCTAATTTAAGGATTTGATCATATCTCAATTGAATGGATGAAGAAGGATTTTCTTCAATAAAATGCACTAGGGCTAATGATGGAAGAGTTAAATTTGATGGTATCACAGCTTCTTTTCGATAAACCAGATTTAAAGGTGAAGTCCCTATTGAAGCTTTTTCAGTGATACGATCAGCCCATAACGCAAAGATTAAAGATTTGTGCCAATTCTTTTGATTTTGATCAATGGTCATTTTAATGATTTTGATAAGGTTTTTATTAGTGGATTCAGCCAAACCATTACCTTGTGGATAATAATTTGCTGAATATTTTAATTTAAAACCTCTTTTGACTGCAAATTCAATTAAACTATTTCGAGAGAAGTAAGATGCATTATCAAAGACAAGAGCTTGAGGTACACCAAACCTGGTTATGATGAATTGATCTATGAAATCAATAATTGCATCAGAATTGGCTACCTTCAAGGGAATTGCCTCTACCCACTTTGTAAAGTAATTAGTTGCAGTAAGGATGTACTTGTGCTGTTTGGAAGAATGAGGTATTATCTCACCAATAATGTCAAGCCCCCATTGTTCGAATGGTTGCTCAATAGTTACTGGTTGCAAAGGAAAAGCTGGTTTCCTTTGTCTTCCACTTGCAGTTTGACAAATTCGGCACTTCCTTACGTAATCATGCGTGTCTTTAAAAAGGGTAGGCCAGTAATAACCAGCACGAATTATTTTGTGAGCTATGGTATCACCTCCAAAATGACCCCCTGCCGGTCCATCATGCAATTCCTGCAAAACCTTTTCAGCTTCAGTCTTTTCAAGACATCTTAATAAAATTGAATCATAATTTTTTCTAAATAACACATTATCAATGATCTCATATTTAATAGCCTTTAACCTTAAAGCGCGTTTACTCTTATAGTTGAGATTAGAAGGAGCATACCCATTTTTCAAGTAATAGATAAGATCAGCATACTGAGATCCGAAATTTGTAACATTTATCTGACTTACTTGAATATCTTGATTTGAATCTTGATTTTCTGGTATGTTATGAGCTCTTGCCAATAATCTGCAAAAACCTTGTCCTCTAACAATCTTAGCTGGTTTAATATCAATATCATATTCTTGCAAGGCTGTTACCCAGTTAGCTCTCTTTTCTCCTACTTCTTTTTGAATTAATAATTGCCTCACTGCAGAGAATGGGACAATGATTTTTGTATGTGTTTTCAAGAGAAAAGGTCTAAAATGTTTGATTGATTTAAACACAGCAAAGGCTTGTTTTTCAACATCGGAATAATTAAGCTCAGCTCCCTGCAGATTTGAACTAAAGAAAGAAATTGGTGCTTCGATTTCTTGATCATTGAGTTGTGTTAGAATGGCTGCATAGGATGTTTCGGTGGCCAGAGTATACAAAGTAAAATCTTTAGAAAAATCTGGGGTATTCAATGCTGGTGCATTAATGATCGCTTGTTTGATTGCTTCAAAAGCTTCTTTCTATTTATGTGTCCATTTGAATACTGAATTCTTCTTGATCATATTTTGCATAGGTAAACAATAAAAGAAAAATCAAGAATAAATCTCTTAACAAAATTCATCTGTCCAAGAAATGATTGCATGGATTTTTTGTTATGAGGTAAAGAAATATCAGAAATTTCTTTTACTCTATCTGGATCAATATATATACCATCTTTTGACACAACAAATCCTAAACTTTTTCCTTCATCTAAAGCAAAGAAAGATTTCTTTGGATTTAAGGAGATACCAAACCTTCTACATCTTTCAAATATTTGTTTCAAATCATGTAGATGATTAGCTCTCTTTTTTGAAAATACTGTTATGTCATCAAGATAAACAACAACTGATTTATTGATCAAACCTTTGAATGCTATGTCCATGGCTCTTTGAAAAGTTTCTCCTGCATTTATTAGACCAAAAGGCATTTTCTGATAAGCATAAGTTCCCCATTTTGTTCTGAAAGTTGTTTTCAATCTGTCATCTGGATGAACTAAAACTTGATTATAGCCTGAAAATCCATCGAGAAAAGACATAAGTTCAGAACCAGCTACCTTTTGAAGTATTTGTTCCATGGTTGACAATGGGAAATTGTCTTTTAAACATGCCTTGTTTAAATTTCTGAAATCAATACAGATTCTTATATCACCATTCTTCTTCCTTACAGGTACCATATTGGAAACCCAATTAGAGTGCTTGACTGGAAAAATGATTTTGGCTTTTAAAAGTTTATTAAGTTCTGATTTGATTTGACTTTCGAGATTTGGATGGATCTTTCTCAACTTCTGTTGAACGGGTTTAATATCAGGAAGCATTGGAATCGTGTGTTGAATAACCGAAGTATTATACGTTTTTAGATCATCATAATTCCAAGCAAAAACGTTTTTATACTTGTTCAGCAGTTTAATGAATGCATTCCTTTCTTCTGGTGTTAAATTGAGTCCTAAGTTAACGTTTTGAGGTTTATAATTAGAACCAAGATTTATTAATTCAAACTTCAAAGTGGAACTTTGAAGTTTCGTATTAACAACTTTCTTGAATCTGTCTCTAATGTCATATAAATCCTCTAATTTAACAATAGATTTTGGAATGGGATTTTTGTTACCTTTTGAAGCAATTTGTAAATCATGATCATCTTCGTCAATAATTTTTTTATCATATGATTTCTCTGAAGTCATGAAATTTAGAATATCTTGATCATGATAGAATACTCTCCAATTTGTAACATTATCTGGGACAGATGGACGAAAAATTAATTCTACAAAAAACCTATCAGGACTGCAATCTTCAGCAGGTAGGAGTTTAGATGCAACATTAGCTAACATGTCAGCTGATGTATTCTGATTCCTAGGAATAGGAGAAATATTGAATGCTAAAAAATGAGTGGTGAGGTCTTGTACTAGGGTTTGATAATGTTTAAGATGTCCTGAAAGACAATGAATAGTATTCCTAACTTGTTTAATGACAATTTCGGAATCACCAAAGACTTTCAAATATTTAACATCTAACCCTATAGCTTTATAAAGTCCTTGAACCAAGGCTTCATATTCTGCGGTATTGTTAGTACACTCAAATTCTAATCTACATGACAGCATGGTTTTCTCCCCATTTGGATCAATTAAAATGCATCCAGCTCCAGCTCCATCACTAGACTTTGATCCATCAAAATATAATGACCAAAATAAAGACTTATCTATTGGCTTATCTACGATTACATTAGAAATATTTACAATTCTGGAAGAATCAGATTGTGAAAAATTTTCTATCTGAGAAACAAAAGTATTTATAGAAAAAGGTGATTGAGGAGCTTTGAAATTTCCAAGAAATGATTCAGCAGAATAACCTCCAAGAATATTGTTGTTGAATGCCACAGGTTCATTAGGTTGCTCAAATTCAGTGACAGTATGTGTCATATGTTTTTCTCGTTCAACTTTGATTTGATTTGGTTTCTCTTTGTAGGGAAGCCACATGTGTGAATAATCAGTTGAGATATAATCGTTAAGTTTCGCAGACCAGTCCCTGCTCAAGATTAATCCATAGAATTCAGGAATATCAGCAATTAAAATATCAATTCTTTGGACAATCCTAGGATCGGAAGCTAATCTGATAGTGACTGAATTGATTTCTCCTACAACTTGAACTTTAGAGCGATCCAATTGGACAATATGAACTATTGATTTATGTGGTTCAATATTCAATTTAGCACAGACAGAAGTAGGCATTATATTGGAGGAAGCTCCAGAATCAATCAAACAATTGTGCAGATTTTTATTGTACATTTCATACGTCAAAAGAAAAGGAGGAGTTTGAGAATTTGACTTTTCTCCAATGAGCACTGTATCAGTAGCATCTACCTTATCCGGTGGTTTACCAGATCCTCTAGCTGCTTTCGCAACTACACCACTTGGTAAAGGAGCGGTTGGTGTAGCGTTTAATTCTTTCAATAGCAACTTTTGCTGGTGTTTTAGTTTACTGAGTTCATGTAAGGAAATGTTGGCTTTGATCTTTTTCATGTCTTCGACAATGTTATATTCCATAGGATCTGACACTACTAAAGTTTTCGCTGTTGATGTGAGAGGATTAGAAGAAGATGGCTGATTTTGAGTATGTGATGGAGAAGTTTTATTCACAGTGGGTTTGTCTTTGGTACTTGGAGTTGTAATTTTCTTTTTAGGAACTGTTTGCACCGGTTCTGCTGTAGATTTACTCCTAGTACTTACAGGCATAGCTTCTTCACTATCAGAATTTGCGAGAATAAAATCCCACATTCCATTTAATTTAGCTATTTCTTCATCTTCATCTTCTTCATCTGATACTATAGATGTATCTTCTTCTTCTTCCTCTTCTTCTGATTCTGCATTAGAGATTGCATTAGGAGGTTTAGATTCAACTTGGTTTCTCCTGAAATTTCAGAATGGTTTCTTAGTAGAAGTTTCAGCTACTTGTTTTTTAATTTCAACCATTTCATTTGACATGGTTTTAAGAACTTTCTGTAAACCTTCCATGTCATATGGATCTTTGACTTTTTCTTTGAATCATCTTTGAAGCTAACTTTCTTTGATTTCCTTTCTTCGATAGCATTTTTATTTTCCAGAGAAGTGATACATTTTTCCACTGCAATAGCTTCTTTCATATTCTCAGCTAATGTAGGTTTTGCAGCTCTGTCTACGAAAATTGCTATATTTGAAGGTAAGGCAGTTATGTACCATTCAATTCTAACTTGTTCACTGGGCTGTGAATCTACGTGAATTTTATTCAAGAGTTTGTTGAATCTAGCGTTGAATTATTTAATGGGTTCCTTGGGTTCTATCTTCAAATTTGAGAGATCATTGAGTAAAGTTGCAATTGATCGATCATCTCCAAATTTGGTCAAAAAATGATCTGCAAAAATGTCCCAACTTGTTATAGATCCTGATGGTAATGAAAAATACCATGATCCTGCTGTTCCTTGAAGAGTATAAGGGAATAGTCTAACTACAACATCTCCATGTATGACTCCATTTAAATTAATAGCCAGCATAAAGTTATTGATATGTTCTTCAGCTTGAATGTTAAGATCTGGACTAAATTTCGGAAGCCATTTTCCAGGATTGTCTGGTAAATCATGTAAAGGTGTAGCCATGTTGACTGCTCCTGGAGTAGACCATGGTCTCTGTGCCATTATTGGAACGACTATTGGAAGAGTAGTAGAAATTGGTGGTGTTTGAATAGAAGTTGTTGGAATAGATGATGTTGAGATTGATAATGTTTGAGAGGAAGATGATGTTTGAGGAGATGATGATGAAACAACTGCACTTTGTTGAGTTGTGGTTCTGGAAACAGGTGATTGAATATGAGATGATGAACTTGTATCACTTTCTGTTTCCGATTGAATTCTTTTAGTTTTTCCCTTACTAGGTAAAGGAAATTCTTTCGGAGGAATACCAAGTTTTTCACTTTGCAACCTAGTAAGAGGTTTCGAAGGAATAAGTTTTGAGGCTACACTACCTTCAGATATTTCAGAATCTTCAAGAGATAAAGAGAATCCTTTCAATTTATGAATTAGATCTTGAACTTCAGGAGACTCAGGATGTTGATTGTTTGAATGTTTTGAGATTTTGGTAGTGGGTGTTTGAATATTTTCTGCAATTTCTTCTCTAGGATTTTGAATTTCAGAAGAAATTGAAGAAGTTAATGAGGGTGTTTTGCTCTCAGAATGGATTATGGATAAATATTTACTTGCCATTCATAGCTCAGGCCCTCTTTCTAGCGCCAAAAATGTTTAAGCCTAGAAAATCTCTGCTTCAAACATCGGGGAAAACCACCCGGTCGGGACCTTAAGGCAGCTCCTTTTCCGTTTGGTATGGTGGCTCCGACTGGATTTAAAGGACCAGTTTCCTTGTAACTAAATGGATTGGGTTGGATGGGTGGAAATGGGACTAAATTAACTGAAATAAAACTATCTAGTTTAAGCTAAATACTGATAAAGAAATTCTAACACTAACCCAGGTAATTATATGTGAATACAACTTAAGATTGTTCCAATTCAACAATAATCATGAAAATGTATTATTAATTAAATTGAAATGTGTAGAAACGAATAAAAATAACTCTGTTTAAGAAATTAAACAGAGTTATAATAACATATTGCATTCATCATTGTATACCATTTACATGTAACTATGAAAAATAACGTTTCAATTATACTCAGAAATGATATATAAAAGGAAGCGTTGTGAAAACAAATATACATATAAATGATAGAAATTTTAAAACAAATATCATAAGACAAAAGAAATCAACAGTGAACAGATAGAAATACCTTGTTCATCTTGAGGACTTTCAAATGCAATCTGATACTCTATCCAGTAACTATGATGCAAAATCAAATTCCAAGGTACAGAAATGCAACACTTCAAAGATAATTCCACATGAAAATCACCAGATGTGATCCTTTTTAAAAATATATAAGACAATGGAGTACAGAAATGCAATCTCCAAGTCAAAAAATATTAAGATCCAGGACCCCTCTCTAAATGCATGAGAGGGGTTTAAATACTACTTAACTAGCTCTAAAAATAGTTTATTACAAAAATTAAGGATTCGGTTCAATGACCGTCCTTTTCCTAGGCTAAAATACAGTGAAATTAAAACTAAATCTATCTATCTATGAATTTGATCTTTAAACTTGTAGGCATCTAGCATAGTTTTGAGAAGATGGGGTTGACCGACTTTAGAATTCAACTGTCCTAAAAAGACAGAGTCGGCAAGCGTAGGAGAAATCTTCTCTGTAGCATTGATGATACAATTGAGCGCATTGTGTTGACTGTGTGGCTTCACCAAGTACATCCAGTATGAGTCCCAATTCAATCTTGTCAGCCCTTGGATGGATTTTGCTCTTTCTTCTGCCTTTTGCCTCCATTCTGTTTGCAGTTGATTTACCTGTGGGAGATATCCTGGAACAGTTTCTGGGATCAAATTAGCTTTGTGTAAATAGTCATTTACACAATCAGTGAGAGTGTTTGCCGCTGTAGCCGCTTCCTCTGCTGCCTTTTCTGCCATTCTGATTTATGCATCCCAGTTATTGAACAGTATTTCTTTATGGTTTTCATTAACGATGGGTGCACCAGCTTTTCTGCCTTCTTCTGTCTTTTTCCATGCCAGATAATCATTGATCTTTTCATTAATAAAATCATAATCATTTCGTAAATCTACGACATGATTTGTGATTTTATCGCTCTCTTGGCACAAAGAATTCCATTGCAAGATTTTTTGGCAGAAAACTTCCTCTTGTTGCAGTAGTTGATTGTTCAAAGAGATAGTTTCTGAAATGAATTCTGGAAGTTTAGGATCATCTTTATGTTGATCTTGGATAATCTGTATTTGTTTGTCTTTATCAGCCAAGCTTTTTTGATGTCCTATTTTCATTTCTTGAAGTTGTTGTTGTAACTCTTCAAGTTTCAATTGTGCTTCCTTATTGGCCTGTACCTGTTGCAATTGCTGTTGCAGAGCTTTTACCTGTTCTTCTTTTTCATTCAACAAAAGTTGTATCTCAAATGCTTTATCAATTGTTGCATAAGCATAAGCTCCTGTTATTTGAGATAACTTAGTGAGATTATGAGTAGGTTCTGTGGCAGGATATTTCCACAAAACATCTACTTGTTCTGCTTCAGTAGCAATTGCACTTTCTATTTTTCTCTTTTTCCTCTGTCTCTTCACTACTGCTTTGTATTTTGGGCTATAGAATACATCCAGAGGAGGAATGTCCTCTACATTAAGTACAATTTCAGAGGAGGGTGTGATTGGTATGTGCTCTGTCACTGCGACTGTGCTGCTTGTTCCTGTATTCAAAACTTTGGTTGTCTGGACAGGGGTCTGTACATTCTGTCCTTCTACATTAATCAATTGGTTAAAGCTTTCCCATTCTTTGTCTAACTCAATGGTGACTGGCTGTTGCTGTACATTGGTTGGAGGAGGATTTGTCTGTTGAGAAGTCAAAATTTGCTGTTGAGTAAGTTCTTTAGATTGTGCAGAATCTTTAATGGATTCTTCCATTTTATCTTCCTTTTATTTAGACTTATTGGAGTGTTCAGAATCTCTGTCAGATTTTGATTTAGATTTACCTATACTTGGACTACCGTTAAGACTAACACTAGGAGTTTACTCCCTTGCGGGCTCTAAGCGTAGATTGTCCAAAGGAATAGGAATTAATCTTCTTTCTCTGTAAAGCTTGAATTCCTGAAATTCCTCTGGAGATAGCTGCGCTTGAGCTGAATTCAAAACTTCTTTGAATGAATTTCTTTCTTGGAACATATCATCAAAAGGATCCTGTTCCCCAGAAAATTCCCTTACTCTGATTGCATTGGTAAAATTCTTAACAATATCATTTGGGTCGAAGAACCTTCTCGAAAATTTGAACGGCTGTAGGCATGTAATGTTGCCTATCTGTTGAAATGCATGACCAATATCTAACAGTGAAAATGTTCCACATTTTATGGGAAATTGTGGCCAAATGCCCTTTTTCTTCTCTTTTAAATCTTTTGTTATACCTCCCTGGCCACAAATCTGATAAGCAATTTCCCGAGCTACAAGTCTATCTGGAACATATAGGGGTAATACATGGGGAG
The DNA here is from genome assembly GCA_034641835.2 of Pinus albicaulis. Classification (NCBI taxonomy): domain Eukaryota; kingdom Viridiplantae; phylum Streptophyta; class Pinopsida; order Pinales; family Pinaceae; genus Pinus; species Pinus albicaulis. The sequence continues at coordinate 528,206,223 of CM076574.1, read as the reverse complement.
AAGCATAACTTCCAATAACCCTAATATAAGTGAACAATTCTTCTCGAAACCATCTCGCGACGGGGAGAATATCAACCTCTGTTTCTGAGGATAACCTTGGGGCATCCTTATTATACAATGTTCTGTACAATGGCAGCATAATTCCATGACAAATTTGATAAAAATGGGGGATAAACTTAGACTCCCATAGTTCTTTATGGTACACATGAATGGGCAAAGGATCGTGGATAGTCCATTTCCAGCCCATCACAGGGAATTTAGAGACATAACAGATGGCGTCCATGACATAAGCAGATAAATAAAAAGGCGGATAGACCCGCTGAGAAACATTTCGTTTAGACCGGTAGTGAAAGATAGCAGTGGTCAAATTATCAGATAGGATTTTGGCCCAGTCTACAATTGTAGAATTAACAGCGGCATTTAACAAAGGAAGCCATTCGGGTAAGATCATATTTATGTCAGGCTTTCCAAAAAGCCTGCATATCATGGCAGCAGTAAAACAATAAGGAGAGGTAAGTGAACCTGTGTTGTACATACCTTGTTTGTTTTTTTTCAATGATTCACTTCTTTTGGTCCACTCCTTTGTGCATTCTGCCAAATTTGCATGTTCTTTGGCAAAATATTCCATGAATTGTTTGTTGAAAGTCGCCTGAGGTTCCGGCAACTTATACAATAATCTCAGATCTTTTATGGTGAATGACCCGATTAGCTCTTCAGATGGAGTTTTGAATTGTCTTTCTGAAATATCTGTGCTATCCAACACCCTTCTCACCATGTCTGTATATGGGAGAATCCTTGGCCTTGCCGCTATCCTATGGAGAAATGAACAAGCCAAGTCTCTAAGGGTTGCTTCAAACGTATTCTTTGAACCTGCTGTAGCTGCAACTTTTATCACCACAGGGTTTTCTTCTTCTAACAGATTATACATTCCTTCCCAAGTGGTTATACCGACGTCCTTATTACAGGCGGTATCTACATAAAGTGAAGCCATTTCTTTGTTTTCAGAACTGGAGCTCTTCTCTTTCTTTCCCATAGTGTTTAGCGGAAGCTTTGTATAGACGTTTGCTCCTTCTTGCCTGCGTTTTACAAATAAATGAGAGTAATGATATAAGAAAGGTGATGAGACTGTTTTGTTTTTGAAAGCAGATGAAATATTATATTTTAATTATGAAACGACTTCCAATCTAAACACAATTTCATTTCCCATTAATAATCAATCCAATCATTTAATATAATCATTAAAGCGCATAACATATTTGACATATGGGAAGATTGCCTTGGGATAGCGTGCCTACATAAATCTGCGATATTGTGATCTGCGATTTGCTGCGCAATATCGCAATATCGTAATGTCACAATATTGCAAAATGAAGTCATCACAGTTATAACAATAGCGCAAAAGTAGAAATTGCGCAATAGCGCAAAAGCGCAAATCGCAAAATCGCAAAATCGCAAGATCGCAAAAATGCAAAATCGCAAAAGCGCAAAATCGCAAAAGCACAAAAAGCACAAGATTTTCATTAATCATTTCTGTTTTCTGTGCTATGCGATCTGCGACCAATGCATTTTATATATATCATTTTGTTATGGAAGCGCTATCTTGCTTAAAATCAATTTTATTATAATCTATCATAAACTTAAGTGTTTCTAAATATTCTTTCTAAGGGATTTCTATAGGTTTATGATAGAAAGTTTTATTTGAAAAGGCAAACAAATTCTAATTGATTTTTTGGATTTTTTAACTAAGGGTCCCCATTTATTTAGTATTATTACTAATAATAAATAAAAAGGGGGGTTGTTGCTGGTCACAACAGGTCCAAAATCCCTTCGCTTGGGTTCTTTTCCCACAAAGAATTTTGTGACCAAGCTCACACAAACCCATCTCACTAGGAATGTGGAGTACCTCCCAAGCTACACAATTCAACAACATAGTATAGTTTTAGTAACCATAACTTGGTCAAGGTCTTGTATTCAAGCGAGGACTTGGTTGGGTTCCCAAGTTACAAATGAAGTATGGGTAGTTGTAAGGTCATGATAGCTAGGGGGGGCCAAGGCATGCCAAGGAATGAAAAGGCATGCTAACACATGTCGTACAATTTCAATGCATGCTGAAGAATGTTAGGGAATGTCAGGGCATCACAAGGGAGAACTAGGTCAAGAGGCATGGAAATGAACGAATAAGAGTGTGTGCCAAGGAGTGTCAGTGAATTCAAGTGCACCAAGGATGAAGTGTGTTAGGATAACTTCATAATAGTATTTATAGGAGGAAAGCCTATGGTTGTGATAAGGGGCTTGACATAGAAGTTTTAGATAAAGGTAGATAAATTTATGCTAGGCACAACATTTTTTTTGTATGAGATGTGGCACACTTTCTTTGCATGCTCGTGTTTTAAACTATTATATATAATTTCATATTGTACATTATTGTGTATAATTTTTGGGGCACTCGGCTTGTTTTGGCTTATATATTGTGTGTCTTGTGCACGTTATGGTTCTTGAAAACTCTCATTTAATGCTCTATTGTTTATATGAACTAAACATACATGTGAAATATTGCCTGTGTAAGCTATGTTTCGTAGTTGTTTTATGGCCATGGCTAGATGTGACCCTTGTCTTGGTAAGTAGTTAAGTGAGACATGTTGAGCTTGGACTTGAGTGGCCTAAGATAAGTTATAGATAGTTCTTAGGTGAACAAGGCACACTGTACTTGTATTAGGTGCAGTTGGTCAAGTTGTTGCGGTTGAAGTAGGCTAATATTTTCACATGAACTGTAGTAGCTAAGGACTTGATTGGGTTCCAAATTCGTGAAAAATGGTAAGGATATCTATGAAGACATGAGTTCCAAGGCATGCTAGGGAGCGTTAACATGTGCGAGATAGTGGAAGGCATGTCAAACATGATAAGATGTGTCAAGTGCTAAGGCATGCCAAGATGTGCAAGGGTTTGACAATGTATGCAAGGGAAATTAAAGTAAAAAAAAGGGAGAAAAAATTTAAACTACAAGGAAATTAACACATAAGAGGGTTAATAAGTCATAATTTACCTTTTCCAAGAGGGGCATGCTAAGCACAATAACACTAGGCACCAATAGGTTCCAAATGCCAAGTCTTAGTTGTTGGGTGTGGAGCCTGATTATCTTGTTTACTTTGTATCACAGCATTGGACCCCTATACCTTAAAAAGGGGCGGCAACGCCACTCATAATTAATCGCTGTCGTGGGGGGTCCAGGGGGGGGCGGCAGTGCTTTTTGGAGCCCCCCCCTAGCAGGGGTTTTTGGGGCAGCGCCCCCGGAGCTAAAAACAGATGTAAAATTGCCTTGTAAAAGTATAGTAATTTCTAGTCAATATGGGCTGTTCATTAGGCAAATGATCTGACGGTAGAAGTTATGTTTAGTTTAGGGTTTTTTTCCCTAGAAAGCAACCCCTCGCTTTTATGAGGGTATTGTATTGCGGTTATGTATTGTATGTGTATTCTCGGAGCGAGAAATAGACAGGGAGACTGTGAGAGAGAACAGAGGATATTACAGCGGATCTGCTGTAGGTTTTGTCTCTTCATTTTTGCTGGATAATAGAAAGGAAGGACTGGATGTTTGGGGTGGACGTAGCCCAAACTGGGTGAACCACGTATATCTGTGTCTCTCTGGTTTTATGTGTTTTGTGTGCTTGTATTTTCCGCATATTTTATGTGTTGCATTGCTCCATAATATATAATTTTCTAACAACGGGTATCAGAGCCGAAGGTATATTTGGTTGATAAACTCGCAGGAAAGAAGGGTTCCTGGTTCGAGTGGGAGCAATGGCGAACGATGGTAAGTTTAGGGTCGAGAAATTTAACGGCCAAAACTTTCCACCGTGGAAGATGGAAGATTATCCGTATCAAAAGATCATAGCTACCATTGAGTGGAAAGAGCAGCTTCCATCGCTTAAGGATTGCATATGGAATAGAACATTCTCGATAGAAAGGCACTCAGCCAAGACGGCCAGGTCTTGCGCACTGGCCGCCTTCAATATTTCTCGAAGGAAATAAACAACAATAGGGTTTGATGCGTATCATAAACCATATGAAAACTCCTGCCTCAAACAAGGTATTTCTTATGAAACGACTATTTAATATGAAGATGTCGGAAGGTGGATCTGTTGCAGACCATTTAAATGAATTTAATACAGTTACCAGTCAGTTAAGTTCTGTAGGGGTAAACCTTGATGATGAAGTTAGAGCTCTATTATTGTTGTGCTCATTGCCAGAGAGTTGGAATGGTTTAGTAATGGCCATTAGTAACTCTGTCTCTAGATCTAGTACTTTAAAGTTTGATGATGTTGTTGGTGCTATCCTTAGCGAGGAAATGCGACGGAAAAGCTCTGGTGAGACATCAGGTAATGCTTTGAGTGCAGAGTCTAGGGGAAGAAGAATGGAAATAGGAAAGAGCTCAGGATATTGTAGTAAATCAAGGAAAGGAAGATCCAAGTCTAGATCGGGGATAGTGTGCTGGAATTGCAAAAAGGACACCTAAAGAAAGACTGTAGATCTCGGAAGGGAAAATAAGGAGACACACAACAAGAAAACAATCATGAAGCAAATGTGACAGGTGATGTGTTACAAGATGCTTTGATTCTTTCTTTCGAAAATGTTACTGATTCTTGGGTTGTAGATTCAGGGGCTTCATTCCATGCCACACCTGATAAGAAATATTTTCATGACTATGTTCAAGGAGATTTTGGACAAGTTCGTTTGGGTGATGATAAACCCTGTAAAATTGTTGGAATGGGTAAATTGTTTGTAAAACAAGAGAATGGAAACCAATGGATACTAAAGTAGGTAAGGCATGTTCCAGATCTGAAGAAAAATCTGATTTCAGCAGGGCAGTTAGGCAGTGAAGGTTGTGTGACAACTTTCACAGATAAAACTTGGAAGGTCACCAAAGGAGTGCTGGTAATAGAAAAAGGTGAAAAGGTTGGTACATTGTATTTATGCAATGGTATTTATAACTCTGTTAATGCTTTAACTTCCAAAGGAGCAGATGCAGCATTATGGCATCATAGGCTCAGACACATGAGTGAGAAGGGAATGAAGATTCTTCACTCAAGAAATTTGTTGCCAGGTTTGAAGAATGTTGATTTGGATTTCTGTGAGAATTTCATTTATGGAAAATAGAAGAGAGTCAGATTTCTCAGAGTTGGGAAAGAAAAGAAGAGCGAAAAATTGGAGCTTGTGCATACATATGTATGGGGACCTGCTCAGGTATCATCTCTCGGTGGCTCTCGGTATTATGTTACTTTTATTGATGATGCAACTAGAAAAACATGGATTTATTGTATTCAGAATAAATCTGATGTATTTGATACTTTCAAGAAATGGAAAGCCTTGGTTGAGATTGAGACAGGAAAGAAGTTGAAGTGTCTCAGATCAGATAATGGAGGTGAATATTGCAGCAAAGAGTTTGATAGGTACTGTTCAGAGCATGGAATTCGTAGAGAGAAGACAGTTCCAAGAACACCACAAGAAAATGGTGTGTCAGAAAGGATGAACAGAACAATCATGGAGCGTGCAAGGTGTATGAGATTGCATGTAGGATTGCCTTTACAATTTTGGGCAGATGCTGTAGATACTGTTGTTTATCTAATAAACAGAGGGCCTTCAAGTTCCTTGGATGGTGGTATTCTAGAGGAAGCATGGATAGGTAAAAAGGTAAACTACTCTTTTTTAAAGCCTTTTGGTTGTGAGGCCTTTGTCCATATTAATAAAGAAAACAGAACAAAGCTTGAGGCAAAATCAAAGAAATGTACATTTATTGGATATGGTGCTAATGATTTTGGTTATTGCTTATATGATTATGAAAATCACAAAATCATTAGGAGCAGAGACGTAATATTCAATGAAAAGGTCTTGTATAAGAATCAGCTGCAGGAAAAGAAACAGAAAAAAGAAAGCAAGGAATACACGGTTCTTGATGAGATAACTGAAAAATTAAAGGTGTATGAAAATAATAATAATCAACAACCACAACAGCAGCAACCACCACAACAGCAACAGGCACCTCAAACACCTTAAAGTGGTGTTAGAAGATCTACCAGGATAAGTAGACCCTGTGAACGATACTCTCCTTCATTATATTATTTATTGTTGACTGATTCTGGTGAACTTGAATGTTATGAAGAAGAAATGCAGGTTGAAAGCAGGAAGAAGTGGGAGCTATCCATGGAAGAAGAGATGGACTCCTTAATGCATAACCAGACTTGGGACTTAGTCAGGTTTCCTGCAGGTAAAACTACATTGCAGAATAAATGGGTTTACAGGCTGAAGGAAGAAGATGGAGGAAAACAGAGGTACAAAGCTAGACTTGTGGTGAAGGGGTTTGCACAGAAGAAAGGTAATGATTTTGATGAAATATTTTTTCCTGTTGTTAAAATGAATTCAATCAGAACTATTTTAAGTCTTGTAGCAGCGGAAGATTTACATCTTGAACAGTTAGATGTAAATACAACATTTCTCCATGGATATTTGGAGGAAGAGATATACATGCAGCAATCAGAAGGATATGAGGTAAAAGGGAAAGAAAAATTGGTGTGCAGGTTAAAGAAGAGCTTGTATGGTTTAAAACAGGCTCCAAGGCAGTGGTATCTAAAATTTGACAAGTTCATGTCTGAACAAGGTTATACTAGATGTCACTCTAATCATTGTGTTTATCTAAAAAGGAAAAATGATGGCAGCTATATTATATTGTTATTTTATGTAGATGACATGCTTGTTGCAGGGTATAACATGCAGGAAATAAATGTGCTCAAAATAAAACTGGCAAATTCATTTGTAATGAAGGATTTGGGAGCTGCAAAACAAATCCTTGGTATGAGGATAACTAGAGACAGGAAAAATCATAAATTAACACTGTCTCACAATGAGTACATAGAGAAGGTGTTGAAAAGATTTAATATGCAGAATGCAAAACCAGTTAGTACACCTTTTGCTAGCCATTTCAAAATTAGTAAGGAGATGTGCCCAAAGACCCAAGAAGACATGGATTATATGTCTAAAGTTCTATATGCATCAGTAGTTGGAAGCTTAATGTATGCAATGGTCTGCACAAGGCCTGATATTGCACATGCAGTGGGAGTTGTAAGAAGGTACATGAACAATCCAGGAAAAGAACATTGGATGGCAGTAAAATGGATTCTCAGATATTTGAGAGGTACCACAAATCAAGCATTATGCTTTGGTGGTTCAAACATTGCTCTACAGGGATATGTTGATGCAGATATGGCAGGTGACAGAGATAACAGGAGGAGCACTACAGGATATGTATTTACCGTAGGTGGAACAACTGTCAGTTGGGTTTCAAAAATCCAAAGTGTTGTTTCACTTTCAACAACAGAAGCCGAGTATGTTGCTGCTACAGAGGCTAGTAAAGAAATGATTTGGTTACAAAGGTTTATGGATGAATTGGGTAAGAAGCATGATATGGGCACACTATATAGTGATATCCAAAGTGCTATTCATCTTGTAAAGAACTTAGCATTTCATTCCAGGACTGAACACATACATCTCAAGTACCATTTCATACGGTCAGTATTGGAAGATGGAGAGTTAAAGCTGGAAAAGATACACACTAGCCAAAATCCTGCAGATATGATAACAAAAGTTGTAACCAAGGAGAAACTGAGAACATGCTCAGTTTCAATTGGTTTTCAAGGATGAAGATGAAGATGAGAAACAACCAGGTCCAAAGAGGAGTCATTGTCCTGCAAATGAAGCAGTGGTGGAGTTGCTACAATCAGTCTCCAAGTGGGAGATTGTTGGGTGTGGAGCCTGATTATCTTGTTTACTTTGTATCACAACATTGGACCCCTGTACCTTAAAAAGGGGCGGCAACGCCGCCCGTAATTAATCGTTGCTGTGGGGGGTCTAGGGGGGGCGACAAGGTTTTCGGAGCCCCCCCCCTGGCGGGGGTTTCGGGGGGAGCGCCCCCGAAGCTAAAAACATATGTAAAATTGCCTTGTAAAATTATAGTAATTTCTAGTCAATCTGGGCCATTCATTAGGCAAATGATCTGAAGGTAGAAGTTATGTTTAGTTTATGGTTTTTTTCCCTAGAAGGCAACCCCTCACTTTTATGAGGGTATTGTATTGCGGCTGTGTATTGTATGTGTATTCTCGGAGCGAGAAACTAACAGGGAGACTGTGAGAGAGAATAGAGGATATTACAACGGATCTGCTATAGGTTTTGTCTCTTCATTTTTGCTGGATAATAGAAAGGAAGGACTAGCTGTTCGGGGTGGACGTAGCCCAAACTGGGTGAACCACGTATATCTGTGTCTCTCTAGTTTTATGTGTTTTGTGTGCTTTTATTTTCCGCATATTTTATGTGTTTCATTGCTTCATAATATATAATTTTCTAACATTAGTCCATTCTAAGTGATAAGTCTTCCTCTATTTCTTCTCATCTACTTTCCAATAATTGATCTCAAATAAATTTAATATTAAACCATCCCAAATCATACCAAGGCATCTCAACGTATTCCAGACATGCTAAGACTTTCCAAGTTCCAACACATCCCAGGCACCAATATGTGTTAGGGAGTGTTATGTATGATATGAAGTGGCATGGCATGTCGAAGAGTGCTAATGCATGTTGAGGAGTGCTAGGGAATACTAGGACAACACATTAAGGGAGCACTAGGTCAAAATTCATGGAAGTGAATGAATATGATGGATGTGTTCCAAGGACTTTTTTCAATGAGTGTTAGATGTCATGCGAAGGAGGGAGTGGCAAGGTATGATAAGCACAGTTAAAGAATGCTAGGGAATATCAAAGCATGTCGAGAAGTGTCAGTGTGCTAGGGAGTTCCAGGGTGTGCTATTATGTGCCAAATAGTGCTAAGGTATGCCAAGTCATGCCAAGTGCTAAGGTGATCCAAATTTAATAAGGAATTAAACAGAATACATATTTAATAAAAAATACATAGATGCAACAAAAATAATATTTCATTTCATTAATATCAAATAATGAAAATTCTTACAAACAAAATTGAAAGAAACTAGCTCTGGCAATGGTAGCTTATCTTTGAGAAGATATATGGCAGCTACATGCCTCAGAATTATGTTACAATGAGGCTTAAGGGCCTTTTTATTACTAAACAATAAGAGAAAACCCTAAAAAACCAAAACCCTAACTGGAGGAGATGTAACACCAAAATTTTATGGGCCCCGTTGGGGTTAGTTGGGAAACCAATTTCCCGAGGTCGTAACTTGGTCATATTATCACCATTTGGCATGTGTGATACCTTGTTGTAAATATCTCGCTGAGGAATACACATTTTTCCATGTGAAGAGACTGCAGCAAACCTCAAAAAAATGTTGTTTAGGTGGTCAAAATTGCTCCAGAAGTTCAAGACTTGAAAATTTATGAAAATAGTAAATAAAAAATTGATGAACTTGTCTAGGTGGAATAGACGGGTGGCCACCAATATCCACCTAGATCATTCCTCCCCCCTTATGAAGTAATGGTCCCCATTGGGTGTAGAGCCTCCATGAAGTGAGGAAATTTTTGTTGAACCTCGTCCTTGGTGAACCACTTGCCCTAGTGAAGGCGTTGGCCTACTTTGACAACTCGATATAGCTAGATCCATTGTTGGAAAGTGCTATTAAGTTGTGTTTCCATGATCTGATTAGTTGTAGCCTGTTCCATGCAGTCTAGATTTAACTCTTTCGTCGTAGGTGTGTTGGGAAAAATACTGAGAGGGGGGGTGAATCAGTATTTTAAAACTCACAATACTTTTCTTTATTTTTATGATTTCTATATGTGACTTTAATTAAGCCAACTAGTGTATGCACGCGGCTTTCTGTAAGGAAAATTTCATATACCCAGAGAACTTATTATTCAGATAAATCTTCAGAAACTTTACTTAGCCCAATTCATCATTTATTCATGAGACATCAGTAAGCAGTGAACATGTGCAGTAAGAAAATAATAAATTATCACACATAATCAACACACTCATACACACTGAATCAACACACATGAACACCAAGATTTAAGGTAGAAACCCAAGTCGGGAGAAAACCACTGTTGTTGTCATCTCTGTCTTCAATATTTATTATATGGAAAACATTTTACAATATTGTACTGGCACAGGCTCATACCAGTACACAGGCACCCACCTACAAAAGACTGCAAAATTCTCTCATTCTCTAGCTGCTACTGGAAGGGAGCTCCAACCCCTTGATCTCATTTACCAACCACTACTAGAAGGGAGCTTCAACCCCCTGATCTGATCACTAGATCCTACTGGTAGGAAGCTTCAAATTCTACACTGAAGTCTTCGACCCTTAGAACCATTGAAGATCATGTTTCATAAAATTTCACACTGGATCCAAAATTTTTACTTCAACACAACTTGTAGATCAATAGAAAAAATTATTAACCAAATTCGAATAGAACAATGATATCACTGTAACCAAACCACATAACTAAACCCAAACTTCTGCGTCAATGCACAGAATAAAAAAAAAACCTTGATCATTCATAAAACAAATGTATACGCTGCTTTAGTTATGGAAACCCGCATGTATGCACGCTTTTCTATGGAGAAACCTACGTATAGATCTTACTATACTGAGATTATAATTCTTACCAAACTCAGAACATATTAGAGATATTCAGACATACTTTGTCAGATTTACAGTGCCCTTATACAGGTAGTAGCATCCATCATTATCCATTAACCAATCACTGATAGTTATACACAATCGACTAGAAACATAATCAATATTCAAACAACCGAGATCTATATGAAGACATCATTGACAAACAAAAAAAATACAACAAAATTGATCAGACATTTCCTTCAGCATTCTTCTGAAAAAACCTAGCTTTCATACACGCTTTTACAGAGGTGAACCCACATGTATACACGCCTTCAACATGACTAACCCACGTATATATTTGTAAATAATTCAACATGCACAACACTTCAAAAGTACAAAATTACTCAGATCATACCCTTCATGTCAACAATCATGCGCCATACCACAGATCTAAACACCTCATAAACAAATCATGCAAATACAAAGTCATTTCAGGTGTAGAGAGCCTGATCCATTATTTTATTCATGAGTGCACCATAATATCATATCTATCTATTGATTATAGCCCATTCCATGTAGATATACTTTATATTGAAGTATACATTCAATTCACATACTCATTCCCCATTAGAAAATGATCTTCACCTCCGTATATAGTGTGATCGTTAGCCAATACCATGAGACAAAACCACAAAAGTGTCGATGGTATTCTTGAATGAGATCAAACAATCGTTACTACACTCAATACTAAGGGCTAATACCATGGTAAGGACCCCTGGTATCATAAACTTAGTGCGCAAGAACATACATACTTTCTTCTTCTTACCCGCGTGTATAAGCGACTTTTCGTTGACCAACTCACATATAGTTCATTAAATATGTCCTTTATCCATCTTCTGATTCTGATATGTAAAAATTCTAACCCATCATTCTGAAATTTTTTTCCATCATTGTGCCACCTCTGAGTTTATCCAAAACCATTATATTTAGTATTTTACAAGTGGGTTTCAATCAAGGAAAACACATGCCAACAATCGCCCCCTTTGGACTTGACGGAAAGACCAAAATACTCTCCCCCTTTGACATCAAGGGCAAAGAGCTAACCAATGCTAAAACACTGTTTTCTCTACTGCACTATAATGACCATGCTCCCCCCAAACAAATGTTGAAACTTTAAACAAAAAATTCAATGAAATAGATGACCTTTCCTATGAGCAAGGACTCATACTTACATCAATCACCCAACCAAGTAGGGTTATATTTGACTCAACTACCCAACCAAGTGGGTTTACATTTTTGACTCAAGAACCCAACCAAGTGGGTTTACATATTTGAAAAATTCCATACATGACTAAATATGAAAATATTTACATCTTAGGTCTCAACATGAACCTTGCATCAAATTACAAATATGAGAAAAAGTAAAGGACCTTAAATAGAGAGAGATCATCGAACATAATTCAACAACATAAAGCCAAATCTCCATTATACCCAGCAAGGCTAATGCTCCCCCTAAACTTGTGCATCCTGAACATTGACAATAACATGAAAAAGTATGTTTTGGAGGCTGACCCACTGATTTTATGACAAAAACATCCATACGTGAATTTTAGAAGAGAGACTCACGTATATACACAGCTATGCATCAAGAAACCTACGTATCAAAATTATTCTTTTGAATTTTTCATCTAAAAATAGATCAGGTAAGTTTAACAACATAATGAGGTAGATATTAGTAAATATTTTAGCAATTTGTTCTTTGGAGGGAACATACTCCAATTTAACGTTTTTCTCAAGCACTTTCTCTCATAAAAAGTGATACTTGATATGAGTATGCTTGGTTTTGGAGTGCATAACAATATTTTTCGAGATGCTGACAGCACTTGTATTATGACATAGGATGGAGATGGGTGGAGAACATTTATTTTGAATGTCTTGTAATGTCTGCATCATCCAGATAAGTTGTGTGCAACTTGAAGCAACAACCACATATTCTACTTATGCTGTAGATAAAGCAATGGAACTTTGCTTCTTGCTAAACTAGGATACTAATTGGGGCCCGAAATAAAATGTACCTCCACTAGTGCTTTACCTATCATCTACATTTCTAGCCCAGTCTGTTTCTGTGTAAGCATGAAGATTAAGATCACCATTTTTGGGATACCATAGACCAAAGTCTTGAGTTCCTTGGAGATATTTGAATGTTATTTTTACTTCCTGAAGATGTGATTCCTTTGTATTTTATTGGAAACGTCCAGCAATCCCAATTGCATGCATGATATCTTATCTAGTACCTATTAGATAAAGAAATATTCTAATCATAGATATATACTCTGGTTGGCTTACCATGGAAGAATCATCATGTGAACTAAGGTTACATCCGGTCATCATTGGAGTGCACACAGGTTTGCAGTCTTCCATCACATACTTCTTCAGAATCTGCTTGATATATTTTTTTTGTGAGAGAAAGATGCCATATTTTTCTTGTTGCACTTGTAAACCAAGAAAATATCTTAGTTCCCCAAGTAAAGATATTTCAAATTCCTATTGCATAACAGAAGCAAATTTCTGACTCATGGATTCTTTATTACTCCCAAAAATTATGTCATCAACATAAACAACAATAATCAACAATTTTTCAGCATCAATTTTTTTGAACAAGTTACTATTTGTAATTCCTTTTGAGAAGCCTTGTTGTTGAATATATTTGTCAAGGCGATAGTACCATTCCCGTGGAGCTTGTTTTAGCCCATACAGAGCCTTTTTGAGTTTGCAAACAAGTTTTTCATCATTCCCAAGAATGAATCCTACTGGTTGTTCTATATAAACATATTCTTCCAAATCTCCATTAAGAAAGACAAATTTTACATCCATTTGATAAACTTTGAAACATTGAAAACTTGAAAATGCAAGAAACATTCTTATGGCTTCAACTCTAGCTACTAGTGCAAATGTTTCTTCAAATTCTACACCTTATTTTTTAGCATAACCTTTACAAACAAGTATAGCTTTGTTTATAATTACATATCCTTTTTCATTTAACTTATTTTTTAATATCCATTTTGTTCCAATAACATTTTTATCATGAGGCGTTGGAACCAATTCCCAAGTATTATCCTTTTCAATTTGATCCAATTCTTGCTTCATTACCTTAATCCAACATTCATCTTTGCTAGCTTGATTCACATTTTATGGTTCAATGGTGGATAATAGTGCTAGATAACTAGGATATCCCACAAATGTTCTTCTTGTTTGTACCCTCGATTCCTTTTCTCCCAAAATTTGAGATTCTGGATGATTCTTTTGAACATACCTGGATGGAGCCTTTTCTCTCTCTGATGTATCTTCTTTTGATACTTCATTAGGTTCTTCTTCTATATCATTGTGATTTGATGTGGGAAATAATTCATCATCATCATCATCATCTTCGTTTATTGTTATTTCCCCTTTTGGATTTGTGTGTGCTTCATCAATCACAACATCAATACAATCAACAATTTTCTGAAGTATCTTATTGTAGCATTTTTATGCTTTACTTCTAGAAGAATAACCAAGAAGTATTCCTTCATATGCTCTAGGTTCAAGCTTACCAAATTTTTCATCATTATTTTTTATAAAATATTTCTAAAAATTCAAAAGTGGTTCACAGTGGGAGTATTACCGTACTAGAGTTCATAAGGAGTTTTATCACTATTAACTCAGACATGAGAATTGTTGAGAATATTTATTGTGGTGTGTGCAAATTCAGCCAGAAGGTGTCAGGAGTCCCAGATTCATCAAGAATGGCACGTGCCATTTGTTGAACTATTTTATTCTTTCTTTCTACCAAGTGGTTTTGTTGCGGAATTACAGTTACATAAAATTGTATTTTATTCCATATTGTTCACAAAAATCAAAGAGCTCATTCAACATGTATTCTCATCCTCGATCAGATCTGAGAAATTTGATTTTTAGATCTAATTCATTTTCAACTAAAGCATTGAAGAGCTTAAATTTTTCAAATTCTTCATCTTTATGTTTCAATAAACTGATCCAACACATTCTAGAAAAGTAATTAATGAATAAGATATAGTATTGTTCTCCACAAGGTGACTTTTTACTTACAGGTCCACACAAATCAATAGGTATAATTTCAAGAGGCTTACTCACTGATCTTTCTTTGGCGTTAAATTGAACTATGGTTTTCTTACTGAATTGGCATGACTTACATATGGTACTTTATGGTAAAGTGATGTTAGTTAGATCACAAACAACTTTGAATTTTCTTCATTTTCTTATTTGAGAAAAGCTCAGATGTCCCAATATTCTATGCCATAACCAATTTTTTATAGATTTGCCTAGATAACATTGTTATTGGCCACCTTTTCACATATACATATTTCTTGGTGTTCTTGTTCCTTTTATTATGCTTTTTCCCATGTCAAGTTCAAGAACCACACATTCTTTTGATTGGAAGACAACTTCATTTCCTTGGTCACACATTTGGCTAACACTCAAAAAGTTATGATTTAATCCATTAACATACATAAAATTACTAGATTTAACTTTTTATTTTAGAAAAATAGATCCTTTACCCTTAGTGATAGCTGGAGAATCATTTCCAAAGGTGACATTCTTTTCATTTTCTAATGCATTGTATGAAATGAGTTTGTCTTTATCACCTGTCATGTGTTTTGAACATCCGCTATCAATGTACCAGTTATTTTATTCTCCTTCTGTAAACAAAGCTATGTTGCAACTTTCGAATTGTAAGTCATTCCTTCTCCACATCTTAGAATTTGTGGATATTTTTTCTTTTGACTGAAGTTTACTCCTGCATTCAGATTCCTCATGTCCAAAGTTATTGCAAAATGAACATTCAATTTTGTCTTGAGGAGGAGAATTTTTTTATAAGTATTCTTCTTTGTTCGTATCTCATTTCTTTGTTTTATTGCTTCTCTGGTAATGATGGTTTTTTATACAACACATTGAGAAACTTTGTGACCAAAATTATGACATGAGAAAGATTATCGATTAAAGAAGAAATTTTTGTGATCATAGAACCTTATAGTGTTGTTTACCATTTTACTGATGCTTCTGTTATTGTTCATATTTGAACTTGAATGAACATGCTTTAGTTGAGAATTGTCTTTGTTCTTTTGTTGAGTGATGAAACTTTGCTGATTGTTTTTTTCTGCATTTAGATAGCTTATGTTTGAGGATTGTTCTAACTGAGAATATTTACCAATGTATCCAAGACTTGTCTTCACAAGAGGAGAGCGTTGAACCATGATAATTTCATCTAAGGTTTAATATCCTTTAGCAAATCTTAGATTTAGAGTTTTTACTTTCTTGAGTTCCTTTCTTAGGCTTACTATTTCACATTCTAACTTCTCATTATGCTTCTCCTTTTCAATGAGTTGATTCTTTAGAGTATATATGGCTATTTTTTTTTCTTCCAAGCATATTTTGAGTTGAGTGATTTCTTCAAGGAAATCATTTTCTTCTAAAGCATCCATAAAATTATCTTTAGCCTCACTAGTGTATTTTTCAAATGCCATTAGCAGTTTAAGATCTTGATCAGATTCTCCTTCTTCAATATTTGACAAGCCATCACTAACTTCATGAGTATAATAAATTTTTCTATTGTCAAATCGTCTCCTATTACCTTTTTATATATCCGTTCCCTTATGATGATTATTTTTGTGAGGACATTTAGCAACATAGTGACCCACTCTTCCACAAGAAAAACATTTGAAAGGAAGCTTACCTTTGAACCTTCTAGTGCGAAGTTGAAGTTTCTTTACAAAATTTACCTCATCTTCTTCTGATACATACCCTGATTCTTTTTGTTCTTCATTTTCCTTTCCTTTTGTAGTAGCTTTAAATGTGGCTTCTGTTGGGTTTCTATAATTTATTAGCAATATTGGTAGAGTCCAATTACAGAAACAACATCGTTTCAACCACTTTTGGATTCTAGGATCTAGCCCTCCTGAATCCAGAGAGGGATCTCTCCAATATGTACAAAGATGGATATTGTCTTTGAAGTTTGAGATAATGATATTAGGCTAGTTATAAAGTCCAAGGGTTTTGTTTTGTTTTGGATGGTTGAGCATGATTACTATTTGAGGCGAAAAGTCCTGAATGCAAAGAGTTTCAAAGTTGAGAAGTTGCAAGAGGGAAGAACAACTATGGCTAAGAGATAGATATAACGTTGGTTTTTAATCCATTGGGCTATGGAGTCATAACAGGGCTTTAATTGAACAACAACATCAAGAGTGATCCAAGGGGCAAGTCATCTATACCACAATATTATTGAGATTAGAGTGATGGGATGGAAACAATAAAGTGTTGGAGGGGTGGAAACTGATAATAATTTCTCAGAGGATTTATAGTCAGTCCAAACAAGAAAAGCCTCTTAAGTAAATGTTTAAAACCAACCAAGGACAGGGCTAACATAAACTTCTTGGGAAAGTTCTATTAAAGCAGCTTAATTGACAAAAAATCCAGTAATCCACATAATTACCTTCAGAAAGTATGATAACACGTAAGAGAAACAAAGTGTGACTTAAGATCAGATAAATTACTTTTAAACCTAGTCTGCTTTCAGTCAACACCAAGGGAAACTTTCAGAATCTGCCTTTGGAGAAAAGAATCTAGGAATCAGGGCAAACCATATCTTCTCTAGTCTAACTTTAGTAGCAAATAATGGAAATCACATTCAAGAACAATGTTTATGTAAACAGAAGGACAAGGGAACGCCAACATTCCTGACTGTTTAAACTGTATTAAATCATTCTTAAATAAACAAATTTGAAGAAAACATTAAGATAAAGATTTCTCAGCCAGAGAAGGTTACTGATATACAGTTGATCCTAATCCTGTTTAAACTATTCTTTACAAAGAAATATGAACAATATGGCATACATAGAAGGAAAACGATAACAAAGAGAGGTGCACTTCACCGATGACATAGACCAGGATCCCAAGAAACAACTTTTATATTGATGTCAAACCGGTTACAGTCTTCAAGTCCAACGTTTCAGTTCAGCAATCATCCTCACTATTCAGCCTAACTAATCCATCACAAGCAGAGCCCCAAGGGCCAGTGAACACTATTTACAATCAGAAGTTTAGGCTCAAATGTATTTCAAAGCTCTGTAAGCAACTCAACCAACAATTTCTCATCTTCTACTGAAGTATTTATAGAAGACTGAGGGGAAAAAAGATCTGAGATAAGATCTCTTAAGACAATAAATACAGATTCAAGATTTCTCGGCCCTTTGAGGGGCCCGATGGAGAATTTTACAGGTGGATCACTGTATTATGTGTTTTAAAATAAATATTAAAGCTCAGTGGAATCTTTATTTGACTTTGAGGTTCTGCGTAATACGAGTGTAACTCTGCAAATATTTGTTACATTTAAGTTCCTTGCAGCAGTAACTTCCTGGCTGCGCTGGAGGTGACTATCTGATTTTCTTCAATAACTTTGGCCTCTATTTTGAAAGGTTTGAGGCAACAGGTGGCTCTGTGGTAGCTAAGGAATCAATTTGCCTCAGATGTGGTGGTGGAGGCTTCTGTCTGATAAAACACTTTAGGTTTTCTTTAAACTGTGTTTTGAGTTGGGGATTAGGCTTTTGATAACCGTCTTAGCCATAATCCCCGTAAAATTTTCTTCAATCTTCATTCTGTTGTGCTCTGTCTTCAAAATTATACTCTTTAACTGTTCTTTTGAATAAAACAGTGTCTTGTCGATGTGCAGGGCCGCACAGGGCTCTTTATGCTATCAACGCTCATGAAACATTGATAAATCATTTAAATTTAACTTTGTGAATGGTTCTCTGTAATAGCTCGAAGGCACAAGAAACATCTTTCCCAACCCTCGGCTCTTGTTCATTATATAATGGAAAACCAAAAACACCTGCAAAACACAAAAACAATTAAGAAATCCTGCGTTTTTAGGTTAAAACTGCTTCGAAAGGCGTGAAAGATTGGGACCGTTGGATGGCTGCATCCAACGGTGGAGACTTTATACAGAGGAGGTTAATAGGGACCACAAAATCGCATCGCAAATATTTGCGATGAGTGATCAGGGGTTTCACGAAAAATGCGATTTGCGATTTGCGATGGAGGGAATATGCGATGGGCGGATTATGCGACGGAGAGAAACTGCGATCAGGCGGTCGCATCGCAAATATTTGCGACACGATCGAATCGCATCACAAATATCTGCGATGGATCAAACGGACGTAAACAACGAAATGTGAAATTGCGATCATGTGATTTGCGATCGGGCGGAATGATTGCATCGCAAGTTTTTGTGATGGGTCAATTGAACAAACCATGGAAAACGTGATAATGCGAGATTGCGATTTGCGATAAGCGGTGGGACATATATTATATGATATGAACTTTATAATAAAGTTTATATAATAATGTATGGCGGGGTATGAAAAAGGGGAAGTGGTTAGAAAGGTAGGGCTTTATAACATAAATTCTTTATTATAAAGTCCTATGGGTTATTTGAGGGGTTTTGGTAAAGCTAAAGAATGAGTCTTCAACCTTAATAAGAGTGATTTTCATGAAGGGGAGAAAATGAATCATGAAAACAAAGGGGATTTTACGGAGAAAAAGGGGAGCATATGAAGGTTAGTTTTGACTGGGAGAAGGGCGAAAATGATGGTTCTTCAGCAGTCTTTTCTTATGAAATCAGCAGAATTTCAGAGCATGAAATGGAAATAGTAAATGAAGATTTCGGACAGAGGCATGAGGCCTTGAAGGAGTCTTCAAGAGCCAACAATTTTGGGTGATAAAATTTGTTGCTTGGAGGCTCAAAAAGTCTTAGCAACCTTTTGGTATAACAAAATATTATAGGTGGCTAACAGTGGCTCCACTTGGTGATGGTGCCTTCTTGAAGGCATCAGGAATTCCGACTTGATTTCTCTGGGACGCTGACTTGTGCCTGATCCATTGGGCTGCCCTTCCTTTGCTGGGATGATCTTCACTGAAAACATATTTAGCAGCTATGAAAACAATGGAATTTTGTCAATACAAACTTTCTACCTACCCAATCCTACTAATCTAGCATTTTTTCTTCATCAGAGTGCACTTGGATTGGAAAATTCTTTTCACAACATTTTATTCTTTTGAAAGCATAAAAACTAATCTAATTTTACTCCTTATACCTCCCTAAACTCATATTAAAAAGTTGAGCTCAGATATTTCTCTACCTAATCTACTGTCTGTTGGGATTAAACTGTCCAACAGACTTTCATTCTCTAAATTCTACAACAGAAATTTAAAAACAGTCAAGTCAAGACTAAGATGTTTGACTTGATGTGATATATGGCATAAAAACAAGCTGCACATAGATTATTATTTGTAGAAAATAAAAAATAAAAAATGGAGGGCTTAAGATCTGAAAGTTTCTCATCATAGCCTTCTTTTTCTTTACAACTCTGTTTTTAATTTTGTTTGAGTTGTTCCTTCTTTGTTCTCTGGTTCAGATTTTGAGCTGATTAGAACTAGATTTTACATCTTTTGACTCAGAATTTGAAACAGATTCGAGTCATCTCTTCTTTGAAACTGAGGTTCAGGTTTTGAACATGTTTGAACCTTTAATTTCTATCTTAATCTACCTACTGATAAGCCAAGATTAAACAGTTTGGAAAATCAAATTCACTATCTTATCAACAGTAAATTCAAAAGCTAATTAGTCAAGATTAAACAGTTTGACTAACTAGAAGTGTGTTTTTGAGGAGTGGCATTTGAGCTTGCACACTTTTAGATTTGTTTCTCTTTTTTGGCATGGGGCTTTGCCTTTCTTGTTTTCATTTCTGCCCTCTTTTCTCTTTTTCATTGTTTTGGATTTTTCTTTTTCTTATAAGACAGAAATCAACAACTAACTACATGCTCAGAATTGAGCTTTATTGACATTCCTATCTAACCTACTCTAACTTGGAGTATTTACATATTTTAGGTGATACAATAATGCCAATGCAGCCAGTCAAGAAATAGTAAAAAAGGGGAGAAGAACTGACTTCTCACCAGAGACAACCATGGGGTGTTCTGCGTGTGGATTTATAAAACTGAGGACGTCAGCAGTGGTGACCGTTTCTGATGTATTTGGATTTTTCAAAGGATTAATGCTTGAGGGGCTAAGCCAATCAAGGCCTCCATGTATTTTGCCACAGGATCAATCAAAACATGATATAAAATTTCTTTTTTAAGACCCACCATGGCTGGTAGGCTGTATGTATCCCGGGCAGCTTCAGTTACTGCATCTGCAGTGTGGCCTTTATAGTCACACTCCTCTCTTTCCTGGCTGGGAGTATTTGGCATATGAGCATCAACCAGGAATACCTCTTCTTCCACTGGATCAAGACAGAGAAGTCTATGGGAAAGGAGGTACCCCTCATCTTCACTACAGCATGTACTGGAGGGTTCATCATATATGGCAGGGCTATCCTCTTCTGACCCTAAATGGTTATGCTGGAGTGAACTGAACTCTGTGAAAAAATTAACATATTCTTGAGCAGGGGTTGCTTTGATTACCTTGACCCTTTCAGGTGAAGGCTCTGGATATTCATCTTGCTCAAGATTTTCTTCATGTCTTTCTTCCTTGTCCTCTGTGCTGAAGAGCTGCTGGCTTCCATCTTCTTTGAAATTATTACTGATGATCTGATATATAACAGAGTGAAAATTCAATGAATCTTCATCTGCTATCATGCTTTCACTGCTTTCTTCATCAGTATCATAGATGGTCTGCATTGGCTCATCATTTTCTTGAAGTTGATGGTCATGATATTCCTCCCATGAAACTACTGATGATGGCCCTCCAAGCTCAGCTTCCTTTCGGAAAAAACCATCATCAGACAGATTATCATCAGATAAATCATAATTATAAGCAACGTTACCCATCAAACCTTCTGGAATCTTAGCAGGTCTTTCTTCAAAATAGTCTGCAAGTTCATTTTCTGATTCAAACTCGGGTTCATCATATATGCTTTGCATGTGGCTTCTGTCTTGCAGTGGTTTGGTTTTTCTTTCTCGAGGACAAGGTGTAGGTTTTTCCCAATCATTATTTCCATTTTCAACCCAATATTCTTCCTCTTCTATTTTCAGCAAGGAATTGGCCATCTCTATCGTTCCTTCTAGCTTGCTTTCTAAAGAGATCTGCCCTTTCTGCTCTGTTCGGTCCTTCTTTGCTACTTTCAATCCTTCCTCCCTGCACTTTATGTTGTATTTGACAGTAACTGCTATGCTTTTCATTTCCTCCAGGCTCGAAGGCTCTCTTTCTCTTATACAGAATTCCACCTCGAGTTCAAAAGAGCTAGGGTAGTGCAGTAGAGCCCATCCAAAAGGTGGTTTTACATCAGAAGGTATCGCATTGTACACCTTATTGAACCTGGCTGAAAAATCTTGTATTGTCTCTGTTGTCTGTCTTCTCAAGTTCTGATATTCTTCTAGGATGATAAAAACATTCGCCGGGACTGCCCATCTATCAAGGAAAACTTGAGCAAATTGATGAAAGATGAAGATGCTTGCAGCTGGAAGGTTTTTAAACCAACTCTTTGCATTTCCTTGTAATGACAAGGTGAACATTCTAATATGCACATCATCTTCTTCTATTTCATATAAGTCAAGTACATCCTCGAGCTTTTAGACATGCTGGTCAGCAGTGATTTTTGAATCCTCTTCATTAAAAGAGGGTAGCTCATCTATAAGTTCTGCAGGGAGGAGATGGAAGATAAGAGGTAAAACCAGAGGCTTATATCTTTCTATGGCCTTTGTGGGCGTGGGTAGTATGACAGGAGGCTCATGGCTGTTTGAAACTTCTTTAGAAGTGGGAGATATAACATGAGGCTCTGGTCCCACCAGATTTTTCACAGGAGTATAGGTCTGCCCACGGTCTGAAGATTGAGGTCTGAGTTCTTTCCCATCCTCAATGTGGGTTTCATCTTTGTATACTTGAATAGGCTTAAAGCAGGACATGACATATTGATAGACAAAAACAATGAATTCTTTAAACCAGATCCAACCCATATGTTCTACCCTTCTATGAGGCCTGGCCATCTTTCAGGTTCCTCCTCCAGTGGAGTCTTTGGGAGTTATGGAGTGTGGAGTCGCCAGGTGGAAAATTTTTAACTCCTAAGGAGGTAAAAGGTTTTATGGTCCACCACCATGTTTATTAGATACCAATCTAAAATATTTTTGGGTTTTTTTGAGTTTCCATGGTTGTATGGAAAACTAAAGAGTCTATAAAAGCTGGCCAAGCAACTATGAACTCAAAAATTCCCCAGCGGAGTCGCCAGAAATGTTGGGTTTCTGTAATTTATTAGCAAGATTGGCAGAGTCCAATTATAGAAACAACATCATTTCAACCACTTTGGGATTCTAGGATCCAGCCCTCCTGAATCCGGAGAGGGATCTCTCCAATATGTACAAAGATGGATATTGTCTTTGAAGTTTGAGATAATGATATTAGGATAGTTATGAAGGCCAAGGGTTTTGTTTTGTTTTGGAGGGTTGAGCATGATTACTGTTTAAGGTGAAAAGTCCTGAATGCAAAGAGTTTCAAAGGTGAGAAGTTGCAAGAGGGAAGAACAGTTATGGCTAAAAGATAGATATAATGCTGGTTTTTAGTCCATTGGGCTATGGAGTCATAACAGGGCTTTAATTGAACAACAACATCAAGAGTGATCCAAGGGGCAAGTCATCTATACCACAAGATTATTGAGATTAGAGTGATGGGATGGAAACAATAAAGTGTTGGAGGGGTGGAAACTGATAATAATTTCTCAGGGGATTTATAGTCAGTCCAAACAAGAAAAGCCTCTTAAGTAACTGTTTAAAACCAACCAAGGACAGGGCTAACCATAAACTTCCTGGGCAATTTCTATTGAAGCAACCTAATTGACAAACAATCCAGTAATCCACATAATTACCTTCAGAAAGTATGAAAACACATAAGAGAAACAAAGTGTGACTTAAGATTAGATAAAGTACTTTTAAACCTAGTCTGCTTTCAATCAACACCAAGGGAAACTTTCAGAATCTGCCTTTGGAGAAAAGAATCTAGGAATCAGGGCAAACCATATCTTCTCTAGTCTAACTTTAGTAGAAAATAATGGAAATCACATTCAAGAACAATGTTTATGTAAACAGAAGGACGAGGGAATGCCAACATTCCTGACTGTTTAAACTATATTAAATCATTCTTAAATAAACAAATTTGAAGAAAACATTAAGATAAAGATTTCTCAGCCAGAGAAGGTTACTGATATACAGTAGATCCTAACCTTGTTTAAACTATTCTTTACAAAGAAATATGAACAATATGGCATACATAGAAGGAAAAAAATAACAAAGAGAGGTGCACTTCACTGATGACATAGACCAGGATCCCAAGAAACAACTTTTATATTGATGTCAAACCGGTTACAGTCTTCAAGTCCAATGTTTCAGTTCAACAATCATCTTCACTATTCAGCCTAACTAATCTATCACAAGCAGAGCCCCAAGGGCTAGTGAACACTATTTACAATCAGAAGTTTAGGCTCAAATGTATTTCAAAGCTCTGTAAGCAACTCAACCAACAATTTCTCATCATCTACTGAAGTATTTATAGAAGACTGAGGGGAAAAAAGATCTGAGATAAGATCTCTTAAGATAATAAATACAGATTCAAGATTTCTCGGCCCTTTGAGGGGCACGATGGAGAAGCTTACAGGTGGATCACTGTATTAACTGTTTTACAATAAATATTAAAGCTCAGTGGGAGCTTTATTTGACTTTGAGGTTCTGCGTAATACAAGTGTAACTCTGCAGATATTTGTTGCATTTAAGTTCCTTGCAGCAGTAACTCCCTGGCTGCGCTGGAGGTGACTATCTGATTTTCTTCAATAACTTTGGACTCTGTTTTGAAAGGTTTGAGGCAACAGGTGGCTCTGTGGTAGCTGAGGAATCAATTTGCCTCAAATGTGGCAGTGGAGGCTTCTGTCTAATAAAACACTTTAGGTTTTCTTTAAACTGTGTTTTGAGTTGGGGATTAGGCTTTTGATAACCGTCTTAGCCGTAATCCCCGTAAAATTGTCTTCAATCTTCATTCTGTTGTGCTCTATCTTCAAACTTATACTCTTTAACTATTCTTTTGAATAAAACAATGTCTTGTCGATGTGCAGGGCCGCACGGGGCTCTTTATGCTATCAACGCTCATGAAACATTGATAAATCATTTAAATTTAACTCTGTGAATGGTTCTCTGTAATAGCTCGAAGGCACGGGAAACATCTTTCCCAACCCTCGGATCTCATTCATTATATAATGGAAAACCAAAAACACCTACAAAACACAAAAACAATTAAGAAATCCTGCGTTTTTAGGTTAAAACTGCTTCGGAAGGGGTGAAAGATTGGGACCGTTGGATGGCTGCATCCAACGGTAGAGACTTTATATAGAGGAGGTTAATAGGGATCGCAAAATCGCATCGCAAATATTTGCGATGAGTGATCAGGGGTTTCATGAAAAATGTGATTTGTGATTTGCGATGGAGGGAATATGCGATGGGAGGATTATGCGATGGAGAGAAACTGCGATCGGGTGGTCGCATCGCAAATATTTGCGACACGATCGAATCACATCACAAATATCTACGATGGATCAAATGGACGTAAACAATGAAATGTGAAATTGCGATCACGCGATTTGCGATTGGGCAGAATGATTGCATCGCAAGTTTTTGCGATGGGTCAATTGAACAAACCATGGAAAACGCGATAATGCGAGATTACGATTTGCGATAAGCAATGGGTCATATATTATATGATATGAACTTTATAATAAAGTTTATATAATAATGTATGGAGGGGTATGAAAAAGGGGAATGGTTAGAAAGGTAGGGATTTATAACATAAAGTCTTTATTATAAAGTCCTATGGGTTATTTGAGGGGTTTCGGTAAAGCTAAAGAATGAGTCTTCAACCTTAATAAGAGTGATTTTCATGAAGGGGAGAAAATGAATCATGAAAACAAAGGGGATTTTACGGAGAAAAAGGGGAGCATATGAAGGTTAGTTTTTAGTGGGAGAAGGGCGAAAATGATGGTTCTTCAGCAGTCTTTTCTTATGAAATCAGCAGAATTTCAGAGCATGAAATGGAAATAGTAAATGAAGATTTCTGACAGAGGCATGAGGCCTTGAAGGAGTCTTCAAGAGCCAACAATTTTTAGTGATAATATTTGTTGCTTGGAGGCTCAAAAAGTCTTAGCCACCTTTTGGTATAACAAAATATTATAGGTGGCTAACAGCTTCTCTGACTTCTGACAGACCTAATTTTCTCATTTCAAAAGAAATCAGGATCCCATGAAGTTGAACAACAACAAGAGTAAGAAAATCCTTATTTTATTCAATAGCAAACACTTTTGACTCAAATTTAGGAGTTAGAGATCTTAGTATTTTCTCTACTAAAGTTGTGTCTTTTATGTCTTCATGCAGATTTCTCATACGATTATGATCTCATCTAGACACATAAAGAAACTAGAAATACTTTCATCATTATGCATTCTAATATTTTCGTATTGAATTATGAGATATTGGAGTTTAGAACTTTTTACCTTGGCATCGCCTTCATAGCCTAGAATGAATTTTTCCCATATCTCCTTTTATTTATTTAACTGCATAAACTTGAAAAATTCTAATTCAGTTAGGCTTTCCAATAATGAATTGATATATTTCACATTGGTTTCATATTTCTTCCTTGTTGCTATATCTATGGGAATTGTAGTTGGATATTGGTAACTGCCTTCAACAATTTCCAAAACATCTGCTCCAAGAGACTGAAGATAGGATATTTTTCTTGTCTTCTAGAATATTAAATTATTTACATTGAAGGGTGGTGGTATGATAGATGATGTTTGTTGGGTCATAAAAAGGTATCTTTTGAACACCTAATCAGCCTACATTAATTATCAATCCGGGAGCGACTTTTTATTTCAAGAGTGTACTCTGTCTGAGGCTGCAATTAACTAAGAGTAATGCTATGAAGATGTAGTACAGAATGCTAAATACAAGAGTAAACAGGTGCTTGTAAGGAAATCTAATTACAGTAACATGAATGAAAATTCTTTGAAATCTTAACTACATCAATATGCAAACCATCGATCAGGGATACAGTAGCAGTAACTCTTTCCCTTAGAAATCGATGCAACTGAAATCACAATGAGGCAAGATGACCAATTTGGGAACTTGGAAGTAGTAACCAGTGTCTTCTATAGTTGGTGGTCTTTTTCTGAAAGCAATAGAAATGAAATCAAAATACTTGCTGATAAAAATAACTGAAAAGGAACTTCCTCTAATAACAAAATCTGGAAAGGAACAACAACTTATAATTCCTATGCATAACAATTGTAACCCATCTATCTGCTAATCTAAAGCTATGAATCAGAAATGAACAATAAGAAGAAATGGAACAGAAACATGAATTGAACAACAATTATAATTTTAACACAATCAAGCAACTAATCTCCATATTCCAATCCTGTCGACAGCCAATACTACACAACAATCAATTATAACAAATCATAAACCAATAGAACAACAACTAGAATTGAATATAGAACAATAAAGATTTATAATGATAGCAAGGTAAATAAATAGCAAATCGACTTCTTGTAAAGGATAAAATAGCAATGCAATTCATTAATGAATCTGTATTCAATCCAACAGCAGTCAATCAAATCTGCAATCGAAATAAAATTTAAGCACAACTTCACACAACAGTAAGCAAAGTTTAAGAATACAAACAACAAGGTAATTCCACCAGAGTCGGGTCCTTAGCGCCAGTGAAATACTGCTGGGCTACTTCAGAACTTAAGAGATAAAATGAAACACGTCTTTGATATTAATCAAACATAAAGTATTATAGAGGATGTTCTCTCAAAGCCGAGAGTCAATAAACAATATTACAGAGGAAATGTTTTAATATGAGAACTTCCGACCCCTTGATCACTAAAGGACGTTTCTTTATATAGCAGACCCTGATGGACAAAACCAGGAATAAGATGAGTTTGAACAGTGATCCCTCAGGATCGAAGGATCTTGAGGGATTCACTCCCCTTCGTTTAGTTATCATCTTGTTTACTTTGACCGAAGTTGAACTGTCCCTTGCCTTTTCTTGGCAATGCATTCGGATCTCCTTGTCTTTGGATGTATGTGGTTTAACGCTGATGGAGCAACAATTGCATTAATCTCAACCTCACCTTTGGTACAAATATTCACTTTGTCTAATTCCTATTTTTGTCAACAAAAAGCAACATTTAGTCATCTTTTTACAATAAACATAAACCTTTCCAATTCTACCATAATTCTTATAATAAATTACCTTCCTAAGGTAAAAAAGACCATGTCTATAGTAAAAGAATGAGAAAATGCATAGTAATTTCATACCTTTTTCACTACCCAACATACCCCCCTGCTTAATCTTTTTCATGTCCTCATGAAAAATATAGTTCACTTGGAGAGCAGTCAAAGAATAAGTCGGATAAGGTTTGTCATCAAAAGGCCTAAAACCATGCAGTGCAACTAAATCCTCAAAAACATGCTCTGTCTATCCTTCGGGGAGTTCGTAAATGGCTTTGTAGTCTGAAGCAGGATACCATGCAATGGGGCTTCGGAACCTACAGCCTAGCCAGAATGGTCCTTCTTTTAAAATGAGATTACTATAGGAAATCAAGCAGTCTGCAGCTAGCCCAAAGTTTTTATAATTAAATGGTTCTCTATTTTGCACTTTCTGATTGGAAATTCTTCACCAGACCTTAGTTGCTATATAAGCTTGGTTTATAATGGATAAGAAATAATCTGTTCCATTCAAGATAATCGATTTGTGGATAGGCCCCAATGCTTGGATAATGCCTTCCTTTGTCATAAAACTTTTCTGCCTAGCCCAAAATTGGAATGGGTTCTGAGGTTCACTCCTAACCCACAAATATAATTCATTTTCCTGCCTTTGAAAAGAATTATAAGCTTTAAGCCATTTTAATTGATTTACAACAAAGGAAATAAATTCCTGATGTTGGACATCTCCCACAAAAGGGCTAGGGTTTGATTCACAATCGTTTTCAAGTATTAGATTATGTAAATAAAATTCACACAAAAGATGTACTTTGATCCCATAAAGTTTGAAGCATGATACAAAGTCATCTATAGTTTTTAGCTCTATGGATTTCCCTGCCCTAAATTCCTTAATCTTTAGCTATAAATATATTTCTAGTAAAAATAAAGCATATTTTTTGGGGGGACATCTACAGGCTAAGACATCAGTGTACAATGAGCAGAGAGTGTCCATTTGATTGTAGGCTAGTTTTAATTGGTTCATTACCTTATCAGCCTTTTACTCTGCTTTTCAACACTTTTTGTAAGCTTCAGCTTATGCTTCATGGATAATCTTCATATGTTGCTGCAACTCCTAATATCTCTTCCTTGGGACAGTGTCTTCTTCCAACCTTTGCCTTTGTATTCGGGCCTGTGCCAATTCCTCTTGGAGTCTGGCTAGTGTCGGATCACTAAAAGTATGCTGACTACTAGCTTGCATGTTTTCACTTGAAGCGGGTCTCTCTGGAACATCTTGTGTTGGAACGGTTGTTTTCTATTCCATATCTCCATAATTAGGCTTAGGTGTGGCTTCTATAACTTGGGGGTTCCTATTAGCGATCACCTTTCTCTTTTTAGAAATTTGCTTGGTAGCTATGCTTCTTCTCTTGGGGGCTCGCTTAGGCATTTGTTTCATTCTCAAAACCCTAATAGTTTGCCTGAGCTGTTATACGAGTCTGTGAAGCTTCATTCATTCCCTGCGAAGCTTTTCAATCTCAGTTACTTTCCTCCTCTTTTTTAATGGAACAGTTGTTCCTATATCAGCCATGCCTTTAGTTAAGTTCTCTTCTTGGTCTTCTACTTGGGGTTCTTCTTCCACATTCATATGCCCTTGGCTAAATTATTCGGGAAGCATATCCTCAGTTGACTCTACAATCCCTTGAGGGCTTTCAGGCTGAGATATTGCTTCGATGTTCTCTTTTTCTTGTTCATGCCTTTTATGGGAAGCAACCCTAGTTTCGCTAGGGTTTTTTGTTTCATCCAGCATTTCTTCAGTTGTTTCTTTGTCGATAGTAGAGTACTTTGGTAGCTGATTAATATCAATGTTAAGGTCCAAAGGGCTATGAGGCTGCACATAGTCACTCATATTCGCTAGAATTTGGGCCAATTGGTCTTCCTATAAAGGGCTTACAATAGCATTTTCGGGAGGCTCTATTCCTTCTTTGTCGCTACTATGATTATCTTTGTCCTCCTCACAGGTATGATAGCTTCCTTCTTCCTTATCTGAATATCGAATTTCTCCTTCAATTTCCTCTTCCTCAGTATTTCCTTCCTCTGCACTTGATTGTTTCTCACCACTGGTGTGGTGACTTATTTCTTCTTCGTCCAAGTAGCGAATTTCTCCTTCCGTTTCCTATTTTTCATCAGTACGAGGAATTCCTCCCTCCAATTGTGGAGGCTGTTCATTCTCTAAGCTGTGAAATTCTAAAGGCTAGGTACTACTACCCGGAAGTCCTTCCATCATCCCCCTACTTCGTTTTGAACAGAGGTACTGTCTGTGAGTTGATGGCTCAGTTATTGAGCCAACCATTCTCTTCCATTTCGGGGCAGGTAAGGCTAACCCTCCATCAATGGAGAATATCAACTCCTCCTAGCTGGTCTGTTGCTGGGCGAGGCTACGACTCACTATTAATCGAATTAGGCAATGGTGGCTGACCACCATGTCTGCATGCTGAGCTTTTCTTATAGTACGAGCGATATCATGCAATAAGGAATTTAAAATGCAGGCAAATTGATAGTGCATTTATGTTTTAATACAGCCAGTAACTTAAGGTGGCGAGGTCTTACCATGTCTTTCCTTTCATCGCACGTTATATAGGCCTGCACTATCTTGGCCAATTCTATGCATGGTTCTCCCAACGATGCTGGATGAACTCCTTTGCCTTTGACAACCAATGTCTGTCCGTCATCCTGAAAAATCTTCATGGCTTATCGAATCCTAATCTTCTTCTGAGTCCATATAGTTCCTTGCGCTGGTATGCTAGACACCTCTACAATTATTTCATTGGATAAAGCTATTTTCCTTCCTCTAACCATAGAGAATCCTTCCTGCAAGTTCTGTAAAAATTCAGTGGCCATTGCTTCATGGGGTTGTTGCATTCTCGTGAAATATGTAATCCATCGTAATATTTCCAAAATCTTTCATGCAGCATCAGAAATGACTAGCACCTACCGCTCACTGCGAATTGGTTGTTGTCCCATCGTTCTACACACTGTTAGTTTTTCCCAAACACACAGTGATCACAATGGAACAGCACAGCATGGTGAATTGGAATAATGTCGTTAAATTTTTGTCATTCCCTAGAATGCAGGGATTTGGTTTGCATACAGGTAAAGAAATATCAGGATTTGATCTGCATGCAGACATCTGTGCCCCCCCTGATGGATGATAGGTCACCCTCGACTGTCAATTGAAAGAGGCAAGTGTGGCACAACAATAGTACAACAGGGAAAAAGTAGGCATAATTATGATACATTCAATCAAATTATAGCAATTACTAAATCAATGCGTGTGATAAATTGGTAATAAATATAAAATCATTTTGTAATGATTCAAATATGAGGAGAAGGGACAACTTAAGATAAACATAAGTACAGATGCGTTTATTACCCACTTCAAACTAATATGATCGATTTGTAATGATTTTCATGTATAATAGGTTTGAAATAAAAGGTTAAGGATTCATACTTTCAATTGATATTTAAATAGAGATATAGGAAAAGGGGTTTAATATGATTATTGATGTGTATAAATGTGACTCCAATACCATCAGGAGAGCTCTGTTGCCCACAGGTGTCCATAACCTTGACAGAGTTTCTTTCCCATCCTTGGAACCATTGTCCTTTATTTATGTTGAGGAAGTGCTTGTTAAATGTCATAATGGAGGTCATTGTGCTAGCTTGGTGACCAGATAAATCACAATGCCATTCACCAGGAGGAAGTGAAAAGTGGGCAGGCCAGCTCATGATGAGACCTCCTGTTCCAAGGACTTCCTTATTTTTTCAATTGTCCATTGGACCATATCCCTGGTTTGGTGGCCATGTTGGGAATGCCACTTCACTGACTTCCTTATGATCATGGTAGGCTGGCTCTTGATGAGACCCCCTATCCTCCATCTTCCAAATCATAAAATTATTAGTGAACTATGTAAATATTTTCTTTTTCATATAGCACTTTCCTACTTATACATAAAGGATGGCTCAGCACTCCTTAAGAGTAGGGATGGTCGAAGAAGTATGAACATCTCAATAGAATAGAATATTCCCTTATTCCTACTCCATAAATAAAAATCAAAGAAAGTTATAACATATGGGAAAGAACCAATCATGATAAGGATAATCGATCAGATTAATTCAGTGGTAGTAAAACAACAAAATCATGTTATTGATTATGTCCCTTTTCCCTTTTTCTTATCATTACTAAACAATTTTTGAAAATGACAATTTCTTTTGATTTGCTGATTACAATAAGCCTTAATTTGTATGATTGTATATAAATAATATGTTTTCCTTTAGAAGAGTCATTAGAAATTCTCAAAATTCTAATCTAAAACAAAAAACAGTCCACTTAAAAGGTGTTGTTCCATTAAAAAGAACAGCAGAAACAATTTGCAGAATTGTTGTTCCTTCCAAAAGGAATAGCAAAAATAGTCTGCAGAGCTGCTGTTCCTTTCGAAAGGAACAACAGAAGTGTTTTTCCTTTAGAAAGGACCAGCAAAACTCAAAACAAGCGAAATAAATAGAGTTTTTGAAAAAAAAAAACAAAATTCCATGAAACAAACAACGAAAACTGAAAATAAACGAAATAAACAAAGATTTGAAAAAAATGAATTCCCTAAAACAAATAATCCAAATAAATGAACAATATTTATGTACAAAATTTAAAAGAATAAATGATTTAATAAACTAGTGTCGAGGAGGAGTTATCCCCTTCAACCAAAATTTCCATGGTAGAAACTTCCTACAATTGTTGGTAAAAGGATTCCCGGGTAAGTGGTTTATGATACAATCGTACTCGATGACCATTTACCTTAAAGGAATGCCCAGATCCATCAATGGTAGTTAATGTAATAGTGCCATTATCGTCCACTTTTTGTATTTCATAGGGTCCGAGCCATCGTGTCTGGAATTTCCCTAGAAAATCCTGAAACCTAGAATCATATAGGTGTGCCCAGTCTCCTTCATGGAAGATCTTTTCTTTGATCAGGGTGTCATGCCATTTTGCTCTCTGTTGTTGGATTAACGTTGTGTGTTGAAGAGAAGAGAGCCCAATTTCATCTAATTCATTAATTTGCTGCAGTCTTTTGGCCTAGGCTTCATTTATATCTAGACCCACCTTTTGAGTTATTCTTAATGTCTGAATTTAAAATTCTATTGGAAAGATGGGTTCTTTTCCAAATACCAATTGATATGTTGAATATCCCGTAGTGGGTCTCCACATTGTTCGATATCCCCACAATGCTTCTAGCAATCTGTAGGCCCAATCTCGTCTATATGAGGCAACAGTTTTTGTCAATATAGATTCAGTCACTTTGTTCGTGCTCTCTACTTGGCCATTAGCCTATGGGTGGTATGGGTTTGTGATATTGTGTTGAATGTGGTAGTTTTGTAGTGTTTCAGCTAATTTATTACCTATAAACTGTGGCCCTCCATCTGTGATTATGTCCCTTGGGAGGCCATATTGAACAAAGATTTGGAAAAGAAATTGTATTATAGAGTCCTTTGTAGCTTTTGAAAGTGCCTTTGCTTCGACCCACTTAGTGACATACTGGGTTGCAACTAGGATGTATGTTTTTTGGTTTGATGCAGGGCTAATAGGGCCAACAAAATCAAGCGCCCAGTGTTCAAATGGTTCAATCACTAGTTGAGGGTTCAAAGGAATTTCATCAGACTGCCCAGGGCGGCCTGGCATTTGGCAGCTATCACAGGCCTGCAAATTTTTTTTGACATCTTTAAGGATGGTAGGCCAATAATAGCTTGTTCGTAAAACCTTATGGGTAGTTATACGATTTGCAAAATTCCTACGACATTGCCCATCATGGCATGCTTTCAAAATATCAAATACCTCGTCCTCCCGGACACATCTTCTTATTTTCATATCTGCCCCTGTGTGAAATAGGTAGCCCCCAATCCAAGAGAATAGAGTACTACGATGTATTATATGTTTTTGTTCATTGAGGGATAGATGTTTAGGTAATTTACCTATTGCCAAATAATTTGCTATATCAGCATACCATGGTGTTATGACAGTAACAATGAACAAATGTTCATCTAGTAAGTGGTCTTCAACTGCTTCTATATCTGTTGGCTTTGGCATTCTTGACAGAAAGTCAGTTACAGGGTTCTCTTTCCCAGGTTGATCTTTGATTGTAATGTCAAATTGCTGCAATCAAATCAACCATCTTGTCACTCTTCCATTTGTAATAGGTTTATTTGATAAAATTTTAATGGCAGAGTGATCAGTATATAGTACTATAGGATACCCAGTTATATAATGTCTAAACTTATTTATAGCATGTACTACAGCTAAAAATTATTTCTCAGTCATAGTATAATTTAATTCAGCAGGGGATAGATTTTTGCTAATGTAATAGATTGCATATGGCTTCTTGTCTTCCTCCTACCCAAGTACTGCTCCAATTGCTGTGTCTGAGGCATCAGATGAAATTTGGAATGGGAAATTCCAATTTGGGCCCCTCAGCACTGGGGCTGTTGAAACAAACTTTTTCAAATCATTGAAGGCATTGTCACATTTATCTGTTCAAATGAAATCAACATTTCCAGTTAGTGCATATAAAGTTGCAGCTATTCGAGAATAATGTTCTATAAATCTCTTATAGTAACTGGAAAATCCAAGAAAGCTACGTACCTCTATTTGTGTGGTGGGTGTGGGTATTAACAAGATTATTTGAATTTTAGCTGGGTCCACTTGAATTCCAGCTGCTGAAATATAATGCCCTAAGATAACTCCTTCGGTCATCATCATATGACACTTTTCATGGCTTAAACAAAGCCTAGTT
Organism: Pinus albicaulis; assembly: GCA_034641835.2. Taxonomy (NCBI): domain Eukaryota; kingdom Viridiplantae; phylum Streptophyta; class Pinopsida; order Pinales; family Pinaceae; genus Pinus; species Pinus albicaulis. Next base: position 528,171,503 of record CM076574.1, on the reverse strand, counting down.
TCAATACATCTTTGCAGCACCTTTTCTAAATTTTCTAATGTTGGCTCAAAGTCATCCCCATATGGTGTGAAGTCATCCTTATATACTTTGAGACCTTCATTTATTAAGTATGCAAAGATGCTGAAAATGGCCCTTTGGAATGTAGCAGGTTCATTGCATAGGCCAAAGGGTAAGACTCGGTAGGCAAATGTCCCCCATGGATGGGTAAAAGTGGTTTTGTCTTGGTCTTCAGGGGCAATCTGGATTTTATTGTACCCACTGAAGCCATCAAGGAAAGAAAATAATTTCTTTCCTGCCAATGTGTCTAATACCTGGTCAATGAAAGGAAGGGGAAAGTGGTATTTCTATGTTGCCTTGTTAAGTTCACGGTAATCTACACATATTCTCCACTTTCCATTCTTTTTTGCTACCACTACTAATGGAGAGACCCACTTGCTATCAGATATTGGGTAGATGAAATTAACATCCAATATTTTTTGTAATTCAGCTTTCACAATATCTTTAAGGTGAGGGTTTAGTCTTCTTTGGGGTTGGTGAATGGGTCTCACATCTTTTTCAATATAGATGTGGTGTGTACACAATTGAGGGTCAATTCCTTTCATATCGGGGTAATCCCATGCAAAGGCTGCTTTGTATTTCCGCAATAGTTGGACCAATTTCTCTTCTTGTTCAGTAGTCAGATTTTTCTTAATGCTTAGAGTTTTTCTCGATTCAATTTCTACAATCTTGATATTGTACACAGAAGTAGTGGGTATTACTATCAGGAATGTCTTTCAAAGGATCTTCTTCTTCTTTATTATCAAATTCTACCTTGATCATGTGACATTGTAGATGGGATCTGATTTGTGGTTTATTAATAAAACTATTGATGTATCATCCTTTGTTTGATCTTTAAAATCAAGAGCATTTTCTAAAGTTAGAGGTGATCTCATATTTTCCATAAGATATGATACAGGTTGTTTTTTGTTTTGATTATTGATAGACTTGGCTAGGCTAGGGGATATAAAGCTAAATTCTTAACATAGTTTCCCCTTGTTATTGTCATGTTGCCTTGTTGGCATCCAATATAAGCATCGACAGTTGCCAACCAAGGTCTACCTAAGATTAACGGGTGTCCTTATACTCGGTTCTTTGGATTGATAACCAGGAAGTCAGCAGGGTATTCCTAGGAATCTACAGATACCATTACATCTTGTAGTGTACCTTCTGTTTTGACTACCGATCGGTCAGCCAATTCCAATAAGGTTGTTGTTGGTTCTAGCGATGTAATGCCAAGTTTTTGACAGGTGGTGGTTGTTACGATATTGATTGCTACTCCCAAATCAACTAAGGCATTTGGAAAGAACTGCCCATGGATTTACACTCTCACTATAGGATTTCCTGGGTCTTCATATTTTATGGGTGTTTCCATTCCTGATAATAAATCAGATAAAGTACCGACTATTTGGACAGTTGGGTTGGTGGTTGTTCTCCTCTTTGTCTTTTTTATGCATAATTTCTTAATGGTTTTTGCATATATAGGAATGTCTTGGATAGCTTGGAGGAGAGGGATTTTTATACACAAATTTTTTAATTCTCCCAGAAGATCAAAATTACGATGCTCTAATGGGCGTGGTATGATTAATTGTTCTGGGAATGGTGGAGAGGAAGTTATTACTTGTTGTTTATTTTGTTGTTGAACCTCCTTCTCTTTCTGTAATTTTTTTTCTACAGGTAACGAATCTTCAATATGAACATCATTATTTCTCTCTGTTTCTACTATGCGTCTAGACCTTAGTTGAAGGTCATTGCACTCCCTCAGTTCAGTTTCTAATTTTTGGGGTTCCATTATTTAGATAGACTGAACTAGCCTATTTTTTGGGTTTGGGTTGGGCTGGGCTGGGAGTTGTGGTCTTAAGTTGGTTTGGGGGTTTGTATAGGGAGCTGGCAGTGTAGGTTGAGAGAGAGGGATTGTTTCAGCTGGCTGATTTGTAGGTCTTTTCCAGTTTGACTGCTAGGCCTGACTCTGGGAAGTAGAGGGGGACCATTGTGTAGGATAGTTATTATTTTGCCAAAACGGTGGGCAGAAAGGAAAGCTAGGCCAATTATTTTGATTTGTTTCATTTGGTCAATATGTTGTAGGGAATGGCTGTTGTGACCAATTGGGGAAAGGTGGTTGATTTTTCCACATTCCACTATATTGCTAAGCATTGTATTGAGGAGGCTGGAAAGAAGAAAATGGATCAGTTGGCATACTTGATTGTCGTGGCTACAATTGTCAGCGCTCGTTAAGCAGACATACCACTTCTGATTCTTCTTCTACCTCCTTATAAACTGCTTTTAGGCCAGGAAGCGAAGGACATCCTTCTGTAGGGTGATCTTTCATGAAAATGGCGCAGACTTTGATCACATCCAACGTGCACTCTTTGTGGCTCTGTTTCTTTCTGCATCTAGGGAAGAATATCGCCAAATTTTGCTCTGCTTCTGCTTGCTTTTGTTTGGCTTGCATAATGTCGAACTGCGTTGTTAGAGTCCCAAGTATATCTATCTTGAAATCTTCTAGCAGATTTCCAATCTCTGCACGAGTCACACTTTCATTAGAGGTCTTGTTTTCTCTTGTAATCACATCACGTTCTGCTGCTTTTAGCCTCATGTTGCCCCTCGAACTCCTGATACACAAATCAATGATGTCATCATAACTTTCCTGATATATATCACCTTTTCCCATAATATTCAATGTTTCAACCCATTGATCTTTCATTCCCCTAATTAATGTAGTTTTCAACACATTATCAGGTAAGGGTAAGGATTCATAAGGGGATCTTTGAAGATTGTATTGAAACCGTTCCACATATTCTTCCAAGGTTTCATTTGGTTTTGCTATCATTTGGAATATTTCATCTTTTAGTTCCCAAGACCTGCAATAATCTTGATACTTTTTTAAAAATGCAGCCTTCATCTGATCCCAATCAGTTATGACACCCCCACCTAATCCCATAAACCATCGTAAGGTTGCCCCTTTTAATGTAGAAGGGAATAGTTTTAGTTTTTTGGGATTGGTGGTATAATCATATCCCCTGCATAACACATCAAATTCAAACAAAAATGCATCTGGATCTTCTGATGTTAAGCCATGAAATGTGGGAATATTTTGAATGGGAATGGCCTTCATAGGTGAATTTACTGTAGTATCTACTATAGGATATTGCAGCGTAGAGGTTTGCTGGGGTGTCTACTGGTTCTGGGCTATTTGATCAAAAATGTGCCAATATCCTTCTGGGATCTCCAAGGAATTTCTAGGGTGAATAGAAGGAGAAGGAATGGCTTTGACAACACTTCCCTTATCTGGAACAATGAGTATTCCTTGTTGACCTACTGTTTGAGGTGATTCAGGACCCTAGTTTTGAATAATTTTAACAGAACTTCCCTTATCTAGACTGCTTACTGGTTGGGCTATTTCAATAGGAGATTGTGGGTCTCCTGTTTCTCCTGTTTCCCCTTCTCCTTCACGGAGATTACTAGAGTTCCCTTCTCGAGGGGAAATTATGCAAGGATTCTCAATTTCTTGGGAATCTTGCTCAATTCCCTCTGTTTGACTGTGTATCTCAGCAAAGGCTTCAGATGGTGACTATGTAGCCTGAAGGGAACTAGAAGGTTGTCTAGAGATATATTTTATAAATCCTACTGATGGCTGAGATTCTATTCTTTTAAGGATTTTGTCAATAAAATTTGTCTGCCCAAGGGTCATTGGTCCCTTAGGTTTTTCAATTTTAGGAGGAATTTTGTTTTTCTTAGTTGGTATATTCATTGAAGAAAAAAAACCTTCATTCCTACCTAAAGAAAGAAGCTTACCTACTTCTGTTGTGAAGCGAGCTGTGAGCAAGTGTGTTTCTTGCCCAGTGCGCAGGTTCTTAGCTTCTGTCTTTAATACCTAATTCTTCGCAAGAAGAATAAAATCAGCTGTGCATCACTCCTTTGAAATGGCATACACTCTCCTCAGCAACGGCACCAAAATTTTGGGTCATAAAAAGGTATCTTTTGAACACCTAATCAGCCTACATTAATTATCAATTCGGGAGAAACTTTTTATTTCAAGAGTGTACTTTGTATGAGGCTGCAATTAACTAAGGGTAATGCTATGTAGATGTATTACAGAATGTTGAATACGAGAGTAAACAGATGCTTGTAAAGAAATCTAATTACAGTAACATGAATGAAAATGCTTTGAAATCTTAACTACATCAATCTGCAAACCATCGATCAGGGATACAGTAGCAGTAACTCTTTCCCTTAGAAATCAATGCAACTGAAATCACACTGAGGTAAGATGACCAATTTGGGAACTTGGAAGCAGTAACCAGTGTCCTCTACAGTTAGTGGTCTTGTTCTGAAAGCAACAGAAATGAACTCAAACTACTTGCTGATAAAAATAACTGAAAAGGAACTTCCTCTAATAACAAAATCTGGAAAGGAACAAAAACTTATAATTATTATGCATAACAATTGCAACCCATCTATCTGCTAATCTAAAGCTATGAATCAGAAACGAATAATAAGTAGAAATGGAATAGCACCATGAATTGAACAACAATTATAATTTTAACGCAATCAAGAAACTAATCTCCATACTCCAATCCTGTCGACATCCAGTACTACACAACAGTCAATTATAACAAATCATAAACCAATAGAAGAGAAACTAGAATCGAATATAGAACAGAAAAGCTTTATAATGATAGCAAGGTAAATAAATAGCGAATTCACTTCTTGCAAAGGATAAAATAGCAATGAAATTCATTAATGAATCTGTATTCAACCCAACAGCAGTCAAAATACAGTGCAATCAAAATAAACTTTAAACACAACTTCAGACAATAGTAAGCAAAGTTTAAGAATACAAAAAACAAGTTAATTCCACCAGAGCTGGGCCCTTAGCGCCAGTGAAATATTTCTGGGCTACTTCAGAACTTAAGAGATAAAATGAAACGCGTCTTTGATATTAATCGAACATAATGTATTACAGAGGCTGTTCTCTCAAAGTCGAGAGTCAATAAACAATATTACAGAGGAAATGTTTCAATATGAGAACTTCCAACCCCTTGTTCACTAAAGGATGTTGCTTTATATATCAGACCCTGATAGACAAAACAAGGAATAAGATGAGTTTGAACAGAAATCCCTCAGGATCGAAGGATCCTGAGGGATTCGCTCCCCTTCGTTTAGTTATCATCTTGTTTACTTTGACCGAAGCGGAGCTGTCCCCTACCTTTTCTTGGCAATGCATTCAGATCTCCTTGTCTTTGGCTGGATGTGGTTTAATGCTGATGGAGCAGTAGTTGCATTAATCTCAGCCTCGCCTTTGGTAGAGTTGTTCACTTCATCTAATTCCTATTTTTGTCAACAAAAAGCAACATTTAGTCATATTTTAATAAACATGAAACTTTTCAATTCTACCATAATTCTTATAATAAATTACCTCCCTAAGGTAAAAAGGAGTATGTATATAGTAAAAGAATGAGAAAATGCACAGTAATTTCATACCTTTTTCACTGCCCAACAATGTTCCATCTGGATTGCTAATCTTGGTAGATCTTCCTTCCAGTGATCAAGCTTCTTCAAAAGGAACTTCCTTGATACCAATTGTTGGGAAAAATACTAAGAGGGGGTGTGAATCAGTATTTTAAAACTCACAATACTTTCCTTTATTTTACGGATTTCTACACGTGACTTTAATTAAGAAAACTAGCATATGCACGTGACTTTTTTAACAAAAATTGCGTATACCTAGAGAACTTAATTTTCAGATAAATCTTTAGAAACTTTAATTAGCCCAATTAACCATTTATTCATCATACATTAGTAAGAATTAAACATGTGCAGTAAGAATAGGATAAATTATCACAGAGAATCAACACATATGAACACCAAGATTTAAGGTGGAAACCCAAGTCAGGAGAAAACCACTGATGATGATGTCTATGTATTCAATATTTATTATATGGAAAACTGCTTACAATCTTGTATTGGTGCAAACTCATACCAGTGCATAGGAACCCACCTGCAGAAGGCTACAACCTTCTCTCATTATCCAACGGCTACTAGAAGGGGGCTCCAACCCCCTGATCTCATTTACCAGCAAGTAGTGGAAGGGAGCTTCAATTTCCTGATCTAATCACCAGCTCCTACTGGAAAGAAGCTTCGACTTCCACAATGAAGGCTCTAACCTTCAGAACCATTGAAAACCACGTTTAATCAATTTTCACACTAGATCCAATAGATTTTACATCAACACAACTTGTATATCAACGAAAACAATTATTAACCAAATTTGAATAGAACAATGAGATCAGTATAACCAAACCACATAACTAAACCTAGACTTATGCATCAACGCACATAATAAAAAACAACCTTGATCATTCATAAAAAAATGTATGATCATTCATAAAAAAAAATGTATACACTACTTTACTTATGGAAATCCACTTGTATACGTGCTTTTCTATGGAGAAACCTACGTATAGATCTTAATAAACTGAGACTAGAATTTTGACCAGACTCAGAAAAGATTAGAGACATTCATACATACTTTGTCAGATATACAATGCCCTTATAAAGTCATTATTATCCATCATTCTCAACCAATCAATCACTGATATTTATACATAATCAACTAGCAGCATAATCAGTATTCAAACAACCCAGATCTATATGAAAACATCATTGAGAGAGACCAGGAATACAACAAAAATGATCATAAATTTCATTCAGCATTCTTTAGAAAATAACCTTTCTTTCACACACGCCTTTGCAGAGGAAAACCCATGTGTATATACTCCTTCAATGTGACTAACCTTCGTATAGATCTGTAAATAATTTAGGACTACGCAACACTTCAAAACTACAAACTTACTTAGATCATACCCTTCACTTCAGAACTCATGCGTCAGACCACAGATCTAAACAACTCATAAAAAAATCATGCAAATACACAGTCATTTCAGGTCTAGAGAGCCTCATCCATTATTCTATTCATGAGTGTTGTTGGAGCAGGGTCTCTTAGGACCGAAATTTTGAGGAAATAATAGTATTTTTTGTGGTTTTGAGTCATGCGCACTAAGCAATGCACAATCAAGGGGATTTGGGGCAGGTCAAAGTCCCTTCTGGAGTTGTAATCAGCTAAAGGGTAAATCTACAAGTCTCAAACCACGATTTTCAGACCTTAGTGTCAGCAAAAGCTAAGATATTAATAGAAGTATAGATGGAGTCAGATATGTCGGTTTTGGATGAAAAGTGTTGCATGTTGTGAAATTTGAAGTGAATATGTGTAAGTTTCTGTGTCTGAAAGACTCCTGCTAGCTATGTTCATGGGTGGATTTGAGGGATTGTAAGGGTTGTTATAACTGTTTATGAATAAATAACTATTTGATAACTCCATGGAACAAATTCATCTACGAATTTCTTTATGATCTACTTCTATGATCTGTTTCCGCATATGTTTTCTATTCGTGAGTTATATTAACTGTAACTGGATCGAGTGTGTACTTGGGTTTAATAATGATATGAGTGTTAGTTACATGGAGCTATTACTGTAAGGGCTTAATATCAGATTGTTAGGACTGTTAAAGGAATAGTGGAGATTATGTCTCGATGTGCACACTGGAATAATTTGTATTAATCAATCTAAGTTTTCTCGTTAGGGTTTTTGGTGCGTATTTCAGTCAGTGTGCTAAAGCAGATCTGAAGGTGCCCACTTCATTTAATTCTCTCTGAGGGTGTGGAAACTTAGTTCCAGCACCCTCCCATACTACTTCAGGTGAGACTTTGGCCTACGCAAGCAGGTCATTTTTGAAATTTCCTGGTTATGTGCTAACTCTAAACCTAGGTTAGGAGCCCTCGAGCCAACAAATTGTTCTGTTTCCAGGACTGGGATAATTTTGAGAGGGATTAGGTGATATGGAAACCATTGAATACTGAATTAGAAGACTGGTTTGAACAAAATATACTTGGATTCTCCATCAAGGAGAACAAAATTAAGAACTTGTTCACTGAAGAGTGGGAAAATAAGTATATTTTCACAAAGGTTCATGAAATATTCTTTGTGACCTTTGCACATGAAATATAGGAGTGGTTGTTAAGGTTAGCAGATTTTCTATCCCACTAGAAGGACGATAAGATCACTCAATGGACACCTGAGTTGATCCAATAACTAGAACATATTGATAATTACATCACCTGCACTCTAGATCATTGGGCTGACAACATTCTGGGTGAGTTTGTAATAGAATTTGCAATAGATCAGTTTGTGCCATATTCTGAAGCCGAAAGGAGGTTCTTGAAAGGACTGGGGGGTAAGTTCATACGCTCTCTACCTTTGCTGATTAAGATGTTATTATGTGAAAATGGTGTTCGGTGCAGTCACACCGAGTGAATGACCCCTGACGAAGTTGAAAGCACTACGCACAGTGGAAAGTACTTCCTGGTTAAAAAAAGAGGATACAGATATGTATACAGCCCTATGATAAAGCCGTCTAATAGGGATACATGGAGTGGTGAGGATACGCACGCCTAGGGTAGCCCTCCAGCTACTTCGTAGTCGAACTCGTGCACGGGTTAGTCATCTCCTACCTCGCCTCCACTACCACCAGGAGGAAATATTGTTGCGCATATGAAGCTACCCACCTTCAAGGGTGTGAGCGATGAAGACATGGTCAAGTTCTAGTTTGTTGCAGATGCAATATGGACTGCGCAGAATGTCAATACTGATGTTGTAAAAAGGGCACAAATTTCCATGAAATTTGAAGGTCACGTGTTGGACAGGTTTATGGGATACCTCACTCAGAACGCTAATCCCCCTTTAAAATAGATCAAGAAGGCCTTAAAACAGCAGTTCAGAAAACCAAAGTCCTACTCACAATGTGTAACATAGATGAAAGATATCCGACAAGAACCAAACGAATCTATCTGGGAAGCAGATCAGTGATTAAAGCACACCATCAGTGATGGAGGATTTATATATGATGATAAGAAACATAAAGAATGTTTCATTTCGATGCTCCTTCCACACCTGTGCGACCCTATGAGCCAGTAGAAAATTGGTTCTCAAGTTGTAATGTTCCAAAATTTTCATGAAGAAAATTGGAACATTATTTTTTGCTTATTTCATCTAGGAGGTGAATAAAATGGGTAAAAGGCCCATAAGTAGGAATAAGATCCTTTATAATGTGAAAAGGATCATTGGAGCCGCATATTTTGCACCATCTAGTCAAGTTTGACCAAGTCAACAGCACTACCTATGAGGTGTAGCTTGCATGAGAAGACAAATCAGTTTTGGAGGGAGAAAGATTCCTTGTGGAAGAAACCCTAATGTGTGGGGTCCATGTCAAAGAGGCATTCACTTGTATTATAAGAGAAAGAGGCAGCTATAGTGAGACATCTTGGATCATTTGATTATTTGTCTATTCAGACAAATTCCACACTTCGGTTGTTGAGCAGAGTTGCAGTGCTGGTTAGCACGAGGGATTCCTGTTTACGATTTCATTTCCTTCTTGAGAGGCCTCTTGGAGGATTCCACTTCATCTTCTCCACATCTTGGCTCAATGCCAAAGCCATTCTTTAGATACTGTGTTATTTCTACTCAAGTATAACGCAGTGTTGCTAGGGCATTGTAGTGGAGGGTTCCACAACACTTCTCTTTGGCTTATCTTTCAGAGGAGGGAGCTTCTCTTGCTCTAGGAGGTTAGTGAAAGGGATTTCAGAGCTGATTTTCACATGTTGGCATCAAGGCCAACATATCCCATCATCATTAGTGCAGTCCAGCTCTATGACTACGTTATTATAGAGTACATATGCAGTGAGAGGTTGCACCGGCATTTTGGAGGGCAAGATTTCCAGTATTAGGATCAACCTTGTACTTTGGAAATATATTGGAGGATGTTTTCTGCATATTCAAAATTTTATTCAGCCATCTCCATATTGTATTATTTTGAGTTGAAGCTACTTCCCAACAACTCTGACATTTCTGCGGATTTTACAATTTCATGTATATTGTAGCCAATCCTTCCAAGGATTGTGTATTTTGCTATATTAGTGTTTTTAGGGGTTGAGAGCTTGCTCCCCCTCATTTATTTGAGCTGATATTTTCATATCATTATATTCTAATTTTTTATTATGAAGTAACTCCTATAAACTGCATTATTTTAGCCAAGGCTCTCTTTCATGTAGCAGTGTTTTCCATTATCATGTATATGTCACATTGATGCTTCCACAACTTAGCTGGAGTGATTGATTCCTCCACACATTGTATAAATTTTCTGCTATATAGAATATATGTTGGCTATCTACTTCTTCATGTGTTCACAGCTATACAAATAATGTTGTCTTTCCATTCTATGTGCTTACATTGTTGTAGTCCCTCACCGGGCATTTTCTGAGGACATCTAAGTGTGGTAGATCTGTTTAACCACCTTAGAAGGATTTCTTTGAAGAAATATTTTATATTTAAATATTAGATGCATTGATCTAAGGGATCTAGGTCTTGGTTTCAAATCATGCTGCCTCCATTTTTGGAAAATGCGTTTTCCTAGCCATGGATTGCTAGCCATCCTAGATTTGGAACATCACAGTGGTATCGAAGCAACTTTCTTGTCTCAGCCTGTGAGTCTAAGCCCAAGAATATTAGAAGATTGTAAAGGATGAGATTTATCTCATCATATTTTAGATCCATGAAGAACCTCCCCAAGGAGGATATGCAGAAAGAAGAAGAACCCTGCACTTCCTATTCTCATCAAGGAGAGTATGAGGAGATCCAGAGGAAATATAGAGAATCTCCTAGAGGGTTTGATTCAAAATAAAACTCTAGATTGGAGGAGAGTGAAAATGAAGCTACACACCATCTTGTACAATGCAGTCACATGCCCAGGATTGCCGGAAGAGATGGAAAGAAGAGAAGAGGTTGCTAGGAGGGAAACCCTTAGTGATTTCTTGAAGGAGTATGAGTTTCAAACTCAGAAATTCAGAGATATTCTCAGTTTTTCAGAGTTTTTCAAGATGAAGGTGAATGGAAAAGAGCAGCAGGATAGATTTAGTCTATCTACCTTTGAAGGTTCATCCACATGTTCAGCCAAAGCTTGGGTGGAGGAGTTAGAGACCTTCTTGCAGCAGCACCAAATACTAGACAATGAATCCATCATAATTGCAGCGTTGCATTTGAGAGGTAAGGCTTATGCCTGGTGGATATTTGAATCCTTTTCTTTAAGAAATGTAAATTTTACATCTTATGCAAATTTCACTAAGGCCTTAGTGAAAATATTTGATAGAGGGATTCATGAGACACTCATGGAGGAGCTAAATGAAAAAACTCAAACAAAACCCTTGCAAGAAAACACAATGCTATTTCAAAAAACCATGAGGGAGGCTAAAAACTTACACCATACTTTGCCAGAGGAGAAAATTTCTTCTCACACTTTTGAGCGAAAAGGCATGAGGGTCTCTTTTCCAAGAGGGATCCAATCATTGGAGGATTTCCCATTCATGTTATAGATATTGAGGGCAATAGCGCTGTTAGATCTGGAGTTGATATAGCACCTCATGCAGAGGAAAGAGGAGATTTTTCTCTAAATAGAGGGATAATTGCATCTTTGCAAGGAATTCCCTAGGATCTCATGTGTAGAGATCAAGGCACAACTCATGTTCTATCTGTGCCATTATTGAGGAGGTGTGAAACCATGGAGACACAAGGAGGAAGTAGGGAGGAGAGCTAGCATCATGAGATGAGGATTACACATCCCTATTCATCTATGGAGGTTAATGCACCTAAGAAGTTGATTGGATTGTGCAATGGAAGCATGGACAGATTTTTTCATTCATCTATTCAATCATCTCTTGATGATGATGTCTCATTGAATGGAGACACTTTGCCGGGGAGACCACTAGATCAGTAGAGGAGTATGGATGCTTCATCAGTTAAGGCACCAATCATTGATTTCAGGAGGTTGGAGACATGAAGAGAGCTTGATACAGCACTGGGAATCTGGGGTAGACTCAAGAAGAGAGAGAGAATTCTCTCAACATCAACATCACCCACTTCCATTTCAGATTTTGCACTGTGGCAGAAGTAGCAGGGGAAGGTTAGCAACCTTCAAAATTTCATATTTGGCATAGGAGATGTCAGAGAGAATGATGACCATATGATAGATGCTCTTCATGAGAGATCATCAGCATTGTCACTATGGACGATAGATCCACATTGGAGCTCCCAGCTGTTGGTGGAGTATTCCAAGGATATTTTTACTTGCATGATCTTGGACGGCCAGTTGCACTTGGAGGAGTATTCAGTTAGAGATGGGGTCATATTTTATCATGGGAGGATTTTTTTTCCTAGAGCTTCCAAGCTCAAGGAGAAGTTGTTACATGCAGCTCATGAGGATTTCCTTTTCATCCCCACTTGTTCTATGAGAGCATACCACACCATCATGAAGGGGTATTTTTGGATGGGCTTTATGGATGAGATATATCAGCATATGAGGAGATGCATGGGAAAGATAGAGATGGAGAACAGACATGGCTCTTTGGAGGAGTTATCACAGCCACCTCTTTTCTCTTTGAAGATGAGAGAAGACTCACTTATGGGCCACTCCACTTGTATGAGTAGAGAGTATGGTAATGATATTCATTGTTGTTTACATGAGAATTTATATGATGTATGTATATATCCCTTAACCATACATGTGTAGGATAATGCTCCAAGGAGGAGCATTCTTTTTTCTAAACCACATGGTTTACATGAGGCCATAAGCATGATTTATGGCCATTCCCTAGGAGGAATTGGGGAAGAGATACACTATGGAGGACGTGCTCATTTTACACCTTACATCATTCACTTCTTCCACACTTTTAAGGAGATTGGAGTAGCAGGCAAGTGGTTGAGAAGCCACTCCTTTGATCAGTTTCTATTGTAGTTGAGGGTCAAGCTGTGTTGGTTGCATCAGAGGGACCATTTTCATTCACATTTGTTGCATATGGTAGCAAGCATGATTCCCATATTTTCTCCCTATGGTTCTATTGTTGCTGTCTTTATGAGGAGCATGCTTGGGAGAAAGACACATTGTGTGGATGTGTCCTTTGAGGGAGGAATTCCTCACACTTTTTGCACTACATGTTCTAATGGGAACATGAGATATGATATGCTTACCTTCACAATACTTTTGTCACTTAACGAGGTGAGCCCTATGATGGAGATGATGGCATATGATGATGATTTCCAACTCATCATATATGGAGATACTTGGGCCAACTTGATTTGCAACGTTGGGGGAGAGATCTTTGGAGATCTAGTCCTAATTTTTCCACTTAAGGGAAAACTTATGGCAGCCCATAGATAGCCAACACTCTACACTTATCATAAGTGGAGAGATGGACAGCATGGGGTAGGCTACATTGCTTACCATGTGCAGATTTTCATCCCACCTACTTTGTTGGAGCCAAAGGTGGATGACAGCTTTCAGGAGTTGCCTAGTTGGAAGGTGACTCATTTTTCATGGCTCATAGCTTACATATGGAGGATCCATATGGGAAATATAGTTCCCATTTTTTTGTAGATCCCATTCTTCAAGGGGACCTCTAGACATCACTTTGTTATCCTCTTGAGTATTTCATTTTCACATGATGATAGCTTGATAGCTAACTTACATGCTGAGGATGAGCATTGTGGAGATTTGATTGATGATATAGCATCACTTTCCTTTGAGGAGATCATCATACAGGGATGCTACAAGGAGAGGTGAAGAAAAAAACTCAGTCTATCCTTGCACTTGCTTGAGGACAAGCAATCTTTGAGAGGGGAGGACTGTAATGTTCCAAAATTTTCATGAAGAAAATTGGAACATTAATTTTTTCTTATTTCATCTAGGAGGTGAATAAAATGGGTAAAAATCCCATAAGTAGGAATAAGATCCTTCATAATGTGAAAAGGATCATTGGAGCAGCTTATTTTTCACCTTCCAGTGTAAATGGGGTAATTTTCATGAGGACAAGGTCAAGTTTGACCAAGTCAACAGTGCTGCCTAAGAGGTGTAGCTTGCATGAGAAGTCAACGCAGTTTTGGAGGGAGAAATATTCCTTGTGGAAGAAACCCTAATGTGTGGAGTCCATGTCAAAGAGGCATTCACTTGTATAAGAAGAGGAAGAGGCAACTATAGTGAGACATCTTGGATCATTTGATTATTTGTCTACTCAGACAAATTGCACACTCTGGCTGTTCAACAAAGTTGTAGTGCTGCTTAGCATGAGGGATTCCTATTCAGGATTACCTCTCCTTCTTGAGAGGCCTCTTGGAGGATTTCACTTCATCTTCTCTACATCTTGGCTCAAGGCCAAAGCCATTCTTCAGATACTGCATTATTTCTACTAAAGTATAACGCAGTGTTGCTGGGGCATTGCAGTGGAGGATTCCACAACACTTCTCTTTAGCTTATCCTTCAGAGGAGGGAGTTTCTCTTGCTCTGGGAGGTTGTTGAAAGGGATTTTAGAGATGATTTTCACATCTTGGCATCAAGGCCAACTTCTCCCATCATCAGCAGCACAGTCCAGCTCTATGACTGTGTTATTCTAGAGTGCATCTGCAGTGAGAGGTTGCATCGACATTTTGGAGGGCAAGCTTTCCAGTATTAGGATCAGAATTGTACTCGGAAAATATTTTATCCATCTCCATACTTTATTAGTTTGAGTTGCAGCTGCTGTCCAGCAATTTCGACATTTCTGCAGATTTGCGAATTTCATATATATTGTAGCCAATCCTTCCAAGGATTGTGTATTTTGTTGTGTTAGTGGTTTTAGGGGTTGAGAGCTTGCTCCCCCTCATTTATTTGAGCTGATATTTTCATATCATTCTATTCTCATTTTGTATTATGCAGTAACTCCTATAAATTTTGTTATTTTAGCCAAGGCTCTCTTTCATGTAGCAGTGTTTTCCATTATCATGTATATGTCACATTGAGGCTTCCACAACTTAGCTAGATTGATTGATTCCTCCACACATTGTATAAATTTGCTGATATATAACATATATGTTGGCTATATACTTCTTCATGTGTTCACAGCTATAAGAATAACGTTGCCTTTCCATTCTTTGTGCTTAGATTGTTGCAGTCCCTCACCGGGAATTTTCTGAGGACATCTAAGTGTGGTAGATCTGTTTAACCACCTTAAAAGGATTTCTTTGAAGCAATTTCTTGGATTTCAATCTTAGATGCATTGATCTAAGGGATCCAGGTCTTGGTTTCAAATCATACTGCCTTCATTTCTAGAAAATGCATTTTCCCAACCATGGATTGCTAGCCATCCCAGGTTTGGAACATCACACAAGGAGAGGCTCTTGAAGTTTCTATGAAGCTGGAAGCCATGCCTAGATTATATGAGAAGTTTAGAGCTTTAAAAATCCAAATTTAGTTGGAAGAAATGCACTTGGAGATTCAAAACCTGCACAAAGAAAGAGGAAAATAAGTCAGCGTAGATGTATGGTGTATATGTTGTAAGGGTTTTGGCTACACAAACTATCAGTGTACCTTACTGCAGGATTACATGCAAGTGGGAGGACCAAATCCATTATGACCCAGGTATGTTGTAAGACCGAGTGGTACTCCTACACTATGGTGCACTAACTATCAAGTGGCTGGAAGGCATGACACAAACCATTGCCCTCGATTAGGAAATAATGTACCAGAACTAAAGCAAAAATGGTGTAGGTTCTGCTCTTTGGTTGGCCATGATGAGCATCACTGCCACAACTTTGATCTGATGATAGACAATGCCAACCTGTATAGAGTGCAGGTTGACCCATCTTCACTAGCATCCCCCTCTCGGAATGGTGGATCTCCAGCCAGAGGAAGGGTAGGAGGGAGAGGTGGAGGTGCAGGTCGTGGAGGAGGAAAACTGATCTGCTACAACTGTGGAGACTCTAGACACTATGCACATGGTTGTCCAAACCCTACGAGATAGTTTTGCAGGTATTGTAGACAATTTTTTCATGTTATTGAATATTTTCCTATTTTGATTGCTAGGATGCAAGAGAAGCAACAACAGACACCTACGTAGAATATAAAAATGGTTAGAGTTGAGTTGCGAGATGATGATCCAAGTGTAAACATAATTACATGTAGTGGTGCTGCCACTAGAGAAGATGAGGGAAAGAAGGTTGATGTAGAGCCATTGATTAGGAAGGCTTATTAAAGGAAGGAAGGACTCAACCTGTAGAAGGAAACGGATACTTTGGTAGAAGCAAGAAAGGATTTTTCTGTTGCAGGTGCATCCACATCCAAGTCAATCACGGAAGAAAAGATTGATGATGAAGTCAAACCTTTCCTGCAAGTCTGAATTAAGTTATTACGTAACCAAAAATTAGTATACAACCTTCAGGCTTTGATAGGTAGCTGTGTGGACAAGGAGTTGCCTCGAACCAAGATAAAGGCTGTAAACAAGATCTACAAGAATAAGAAGAGAACTGGTTGGGAGATACGCATGACCGTGCAAATCAGAGAATATGAGATGGATTAGGTCATTTTAGACTCAGGGTCTAATGCAAATGTTATACCTAATTAGACCTGGCAGAATATGGGCGAACCAAAACTGGAATGGTCCACCATTTAGCTACGCATGGCTAATCAGTAGAAGGTCATTCCACTAGGAATACTCCAACAGGTTCTGGTAGATATTGCTAGAGTAAAAGTACGCATGAAATTTGAAGTAATACAAATTGTGGATGATGAAAACCCCTAATTTGTGTTGTTAGGGCTGGATTGGGCCATCGATATGGGAGGAATCATCAACTTGAAGTGCAGGAGCATGATCTTTGAAAACAAAAGTACTCGGGTTATAGTACCTTTGGATCTTGTGGAAGGGGAGATATATATAGAACCAGTGTGCAGAGGAGATGATGTTGACCATATCTACAAGTTGACTATGCGAGGTGAGGATTGGATAAACCCTACTACCGATGGGATGTTGAATTGGGAAAAGGATATCTCATGTTTTTTAGATTCAATTGGAGAAATGGAGAAATGAAATAATTGTCTGCATGATGTTTTTTTGTTGCGCTGCCTCAAAATCACTAAAAATTTGCGATTTATCTCCTTAGAGGTAAGATAATTACCCTATTTTGATGGTTCTAGTAGTATCATATTATTTTTGGAAAAATTTGAAAATGTTGTTCCGAAAGAGATAAGGTTCTGGGCACTCAATCTTGCTATGTGCGCAACTCCAGCACATTGGTGGGATATGCACAAAGGAAATTTTGAGGATTGGGAATAATGCAATAGAATGATGTGGTTTCACTTTGAGTAGCCCACGACCCCACCAACTAATATTTTTGGTGGATGAGGTGATCTGCACAAACACCTCACTACATGGATGGAGGTTTTGGATAAGAATCCCAGGGCCAAATGGGTTCACATGTTTGCCCATACATTGGGACTAATCCCTACTGCATGGTATTTGGAGACGAAGTTGTGCCAAGGGACCCTTAATTGGGTTACAATGAGTGAAATTTTACTGCTAACCTTTGGCATGGCTGGTAGATCAGAGGGGTTGGATGAAGCCCTACAAGATATAGAAGTAATTTTATTTGATGATTCCTGACCTCAGATAGAATGCATTGCGCTAGGATGGGAAGCACAGATGCAGGACATTTTCAATTGCAGAAACATGTCGATGGAAGATAATGAGGAGGATCCAAGAAATATCAACATCCCTAAGTCTAAGGGGGAATGCGTAGTTGCAGGGCCCTTATTAGGAATGGTGGATGTAACTAAGCCTCTGAAGCTAAAACAAGTCAACATTGGGACAGAGGAACAACGTGAGTTGGCCAAAATGACCAATTATTGGGATGATGACACAGTGGGAAAGATTACGGAGCTGTTGACAGAATATCAGGACATGTTTCGCACGAAGTTTTCTGAGATCAAAGGAACTGTAGGAGATTTGGTAGTTATGAAGATCACTTTGAAAATAGATGTGCACCCTGTCAAGCAGCGACCATACCAGTAGAATCCAAAATATAATTAGAAATTGAAGGAATAATTAGAGAAGATGGTTGTTGTAGGAATCATTGAGCCTGTGGATTAATCTGATTGGGTGAGTCCAATGGTTGTTCAAGAAAAGAGTACTAAGGGAGAAATACAGATTTGTGTGGATCTGCGCAAACTGAATGATGCATGTGTGCATGACCCTTTCCCTACTCCTTTTTCAGATGACATCTTGGACAATGTAGGAGGACAAGAGGCTTAATCTTTCACTGATGAATTTTCAGGGTATCATCATATCAGGATTGCGCCAGAAGACCGAAGTAAGACCAAATTTGCAATGGAATAGGGATCCTTCCAATACACAATCATGCCTTTTGGATTGAAGAATGCCCCTGCTATCTTCTCACGCGTAGTAGTATATGTATTAAAGGAGTTCATGCAAAAGTTTATGGAGGTGTAATTTGATGATTGGACTGTGTTTGGACTTCTAAAAAAGCATGTGTCCAAGTTGTGCATTATGCTTTCCACTTGCAGGAATCATCAGATCTCTCTTAACTTGAAGAAGTGCATATTTTGTGTTCCTTTTGGAATCTTGTTGGGACATATTGTTTTTCAGAAATAACCGATGGTAGATCTAGCGAAGATTGTGGTTGTTATAAACTTATAGGTCCATACCAATGAGAAAAAATTGTGCTCTATTCTAGGACACACCAGATATTATAAAAAAATCATTTAGGGCTATGCTCTAATCACTGCACCTATGGAGAAATTTCTGAAGAAGGATGTGTCATTTTTCTGGGATGAGGAGTGTCAAAAGAGCTTTGAGCTGTTGAAGGAAAATATGGTTACTACACATATTCTAATATTCCTAGACTGGTCCAAGGTCTTGCATGTTCATGTTGATGCATCCAACATTTCACTTGTAGTTGTTTTAGCGCATCTAGGAGAAGGAGATATTGATCACCCTATTGCCTTTACAAGTAGGAAGCTCTCCAATGTAGAGTGCAACTACTCTACCACAGAGAGGGAAGGATTGGCTATGGTCTACGCTCTGCAAAAATTTAGATATTATCTGCTATGAGGGAATTTCAAGATGTTTACTAACCACTATGCCTTGAAATACCTGGTCAATAAGACTGTGTTGGGAGGGGGGGGGGGACATTTTTATATGGTTTTTTCTATTTCAGGACATTGTTAAGCCTGGTAGATTGAATGCTAGACCTGATCACTTATCATGCATTGAGAATGGGGAGGAACCAACCAATCTGGAGGAGGGACTACCTGATGCACAACTCTTTTCTATTAAAGTGGTTAATGAACACTTTGCAGATATCATTCACTTTCTAACTACTGGAAGTGCGACTACTGAATACTCAGTGCAACAAAAGAAGGAGTTGGTTTCACACGCAGCTGATTTTACAATGATTGCTGGTCAACTGTATAAGTTGGGAGTGGATGAAGTATTAAGAAGGTATTTTGTATAACGTGAAAGACATGAAATCTTGGCTGAAGCTCATGGGGGAGTGGCAGGAGGCCACTATGCAGGAAAAACTGCTGCACAGAAGGTGTTGCATGTTGGGTTATGGTGACCCACATTGCACAGTGATGCACATGCATATTTTCGAGCTTATGATGCATGCCAGAGAATAGGGAAGCCATCATGTAGAGATGAAATGCCATTTTAGCCACATATGGCCCTACAGGCTTTTGATAAATGGGCCATAGACTTTTTTTGACCTATGAATCCTCTTGGGATGAAGACTGGTGCATTCTACATCATCATTACCACAGATTATGTAACCAAATGGGCTGGAGCTAACCCAGTAAAATACCATACTGTAGACACTGTTGCGCATTTTATTTTTCAAAATATCTTGACTATATTTGGGTGCCCAAAGATATTGATGAGTGATAGGGGTACGCACTTTGTTAATGAGACCATTGAAGCTTTAACGGAGGAATTTCTAATACATCACCATAAGAGTACTACTTATCATCCTCAAGAAAATGGTAAGGTGGAAGTCAACATCAAAAAAATACTAGAGAATGAACTCAAAAAAATATGTAATTCAAATTAGAA
Source organism: Pinus albicaulis (assembly GCA_034641835.2). Classification (NCBI taxonomy): domain Eukaryota; kingdom Viridiplantae; phylum Streptophyta; class Pinopsida; order Pinales; family Pinaceae; genus Pinus; species Pinus albicaulis. Next base: position 528,151,427 of record CM076574.1, on the reverse strand, counting down.
TGATTGGGATGTGCACATCCCTTCTGTGTTATGGACTTATAGGACCACATTCAAGAAGTTGACTGATAAAACACCTTTCAGGATGGTATATGGCGAAGAATCAATCATGCCAATGGAATATATCATCCCAAGCCTATGCATCGCAACATTCACTAATATGGTTGAACCAAACATCATGGAGGAACATCTATCACAGTTGGCTGCCTTAGAGGAAGATAGATTTATTGCTAACTTTCAAAAGCAAGTGCAGAAGGCGTGCGGAAAGGCCTAGCATGATAGGCACATTCGGAAAAAGGAATTAAAAGAGGAAGATTCGATGTTTTTATATGATATTCAGTTTGTGTGCCACCCAGGAATGTTCAAAAAGCATTGGTTAGGGCCATACATTATGAAAGAGATCAGTAATGGAGGTGTGGTGTGCTTGGCCACGTTGCGCAACGAGAGTCTTCCCGGGTACATCAACAGAAGCCGGCTGAAGTTGTATAGGGATAACCCTATGCCTGCCAAATGACTATATGGCTAAATAATGGGAATCCACTTTTCTATCCACTGCGTAGAGTACATACACATGCAAGTGTGACATGAGCACAAAGGTAGTGTGCGGCAGGAAAAACTAGTCATTGGAACAATGACTCCGGGTAAAAAGTTTATTTTACCATTGGATGGAGCGGGTTTTATGCATTTAATGAGGAGATATTACAATATTTTTGACCTATTTTATGGGAATAAGTTGCCATTAACAAATTTTCAACTGTTTTTACCATGGATCACCTATAAAAGGAAGGGCACGTGTCATATTTTGTTCCTTTTTTGTCTGAGTGAATTGCGCCTTGAATTTATCTTTGTGAACTGTATGTCTAGTCATGAGACCCCTGCATCCAACATGAGCAACCCTAAATTCATCTTAAAAACAAGAATGATAGCCACTAATCCTGAGATCACACCATCTAAGGAGCACTCTATGCTGCTCACTGCATCTATTGAGCCTAGCTTCGATGATGTCCATGAAGTCATTCCAGAAGTACATGAAGTCATGACCATCCCGAATAAAGGAAATGGAAAGATGAACAAGGGTTCATCCTCAAAGTCACGAATGTTGCCTAGATATTTCACATCCCCACACTAGGTGATAAAGGATAGGTCTCCTGTAGGTGACCTGTTAAAACTACCTCTGTCAGCAACAAAGGAGGTTGTGCTCATTGTTGAGCCCCTCTCATGGCTCCCAAAATCCAAACTAAGGCCGGGTTTTTGAGGTTAGCTTGCCCTCGCAGGGTCGCGACCCTTTGTCTCAGTCATTGTAGCACGTGTGTCGCCCAGGGCATAAGGGGCATGATGACTTGACGTCATCCTCACCTTCCTCCGGCTTATCACCGGTGAAGCCATGCATACTCTCTGTTTAAGCCATGAATAATGTAGATATGTTGCGTGACTATCTGTAGATGTCGTTAATTCCGCTGGCAGTCCCAGTTGAAGGGGATATGTTCAGAAAAATCCCTCTAGTAAAGTTCGATGACTATGATCTGGAAAATGAGGAGACGTTCCCTGAGTTAGCTGCTTAATATTACCTAGAGAAATTACTGTATTGTGGAGATGTGAAGGTAGAGCCCATGCCATGGGTGTGTAAGTTGAGTAATGTTAGAATTCAAAATTTCTTGAGGATTCCTCACTTCGGCAAGTACCCCATCACAAATGTATGTGTGCGCCAACTGCTGGTGCTGGTGCATGAGGGGTGCCTATGGATCCAAAATAGAATCCCAATTTATGTCGCGTTGATCGATCGGATCACCAGCCTGCCCTAGAAGGGATCCCATCCTATGGCTAGTTATGGAAAGAGCTAGGAGTTGAAAGTAGCTGCAAAGGTCAAGAAGGGTTACAAGGTAGGATGTGACTCCACGGGGTTCCTAGTGTAGTAGATCGATGACCAAAAAGTACAAATTGAAACCTTATTCCTAGGATGTAATCTAGTGTGCAAGTGTCGACCTAAGGTATTCCCTGTGTACATCATCGTGCTAGAAAGATAGTGCGAGAAGGGTGTGAGCTATAATTGGTCCCAATAATTATGCATAGAGTTCCTGGAGAATGTGCGTGAGGCGGAGGACAAAGGAATTTTTTTTTATTCATGGTTTCTTCTACTGATTGCTCTTGTTGTGTGGGAGACACCAGAGCATGTAGTCCTCTCGGAGGTCGAACCTAGTGTTTGTGAAGGGGCACGTTATGCCAATTTATGGGACTCACCAGACCCGAAGAGAGTAAAGGAGAATAAGATATTTTGGGTCCTATTTGATGGAGCTCTAGAAGCAGCTATCCACTCGTGGCCCCGGTTGTCCCCATCCACCTATGAAAAGTAAAAAACCATTGCATCCTTCTAGGTGACAATGCACCATGTGCAGATCCAAGCACACAAGGATGTGGTATGGTAAAAAATTCCTTATATGGTGACATAGGTGGAAATTGACAAGGTCATTGTGACTTGGCTAGAAGCATGGAAGGTTGGGCTTAGCTCCACTGAGCCTGTCACAGCCTCAATGTATAGCAAGGAGATAACAATAGCGGAAAGGGAAAAAGAAGTCGAGAAGGGCATAGAGAAAGATGCAAAAAAGGAAGCTGAGAAGGTAATAGACAAGGAGGCAGAAAAAGAGACCGATGTGGAGATCGAGGTAGATATTGGAGGAATGGATGGCCTAGATGGTACAGGAGCTGAGTCTCTCCCAGAGGTACAATGCAATGTAGAAACTCCCAAGGGCCCATGCAAGAAGCGTAAAGGTTCGAAGTCAGGAGGCATGGAAGAAGTCACTCTTACAGAGGATGACTTAGACAATATTGCTGATGTAGTCGCATCTGTCGTCATGGATATGTGGAGTGTGCTTGAGGAACAATACAAGGCTCGAGTAGAGTCATTGCAGGCTAAATTTCAGGTGTTGTAACTTAAGACTGATAGCATTCAAGTGAGTGTGACACAGACGAGGCCGATTCAAGCAAGCGAGGGCACGAGTATGATAATCATCATGATAGATAGCAAGATATTCCCCTTCCCCGGAGCAGCAGTCATGATGGAACAACCTGCATTACGCATATCTATCTATTGATCACCAAAAAGTGCACCATAATATCATATCTGTCTATTTATTATAGCCCATTCCATGTAGATATAATTCATATTGAAGTATTAATTCAATTCACATATTCATGCCCCATTAGAACTATGATCTTCACCTCCTTATATAGTGTGAGCCTTAGCCAATACCATGAGAAAAAACCATACAAGTTCCAATGGTATTCTTGGATGGGATAAAAAAAGTGTTACTGCGCTCAATACTGAGGGCTAATACCATCGTAAGGACCCATGGTATCATAAAATTAGTGTGCAAGCACATACACAACTTTTCTTATTATTACCTACATGTATATGCGACGTATCCTTGACCAACTCGAGTATAGTTCCTTAAATATGTGCTTTATCCATTTTTTGATTCTGATCGATAAAAATTTTGACCCATCATTCTAACATTCTGTTCCATCACTGTGCCACCTCCAAGTTTATCCAGAACCAATATATTTGGTATTTTACAAGTGGGTTTTCATGAAGGACAACACATGTCAACAAGTTGTGCTGCAATATGAGATGTATCCAGTGATGGTGGAAAGTATGGCCAAAGGCGATCCACATTGAATGTTGGGTGCAGGCCAAGGAATGGGGAAATGGCGAGCTCAAAAGAATTTTATCCCACCACCTTGATGATGGTGTAAGGGCCATAATGTAGTGGTCTAAGACTCCAATGGGCTCTGGTTAGGTGTTATTTCTGGAAATTCAACCAAACTTTGTCTCCCACCTGAAACTTGTGTGGCACCTGATGTTGATCATGTCGCTTCTTGTACTTGGCATTGGATTTCTCCAAGATGTCATGGACCTATTGGTGGATGTGTTGGATGCATTCAATAAATATGATTGTTTTACCAGCCTCAAACAATAAATGTGTGGATTATGTTTGTGTGGTCAATGAGTCGAGCTATGTAGATATTTTTTATAGTTGTGTTGCACATATGGAAGACTCTCATCATCATGCTAGTGGATTCTTAGAGTTGTACATCCAAAGTATATGCACTATCATCCTATTGGCATCCTCTGTGTGGCCATCTATCTGGGGATGGAACACAATTGACTTGGTGAGCTTGGTGTCCAATAGTACCCATAGGCTTGACCAGAATGTGCTCAGTAACCTACTATCCTGATATGATATAATAGTCTGTGGTATCCAAAAATGTACCCACACTCATTCAAAGAAGAGTTTGGCAGTGTCTTCTACTGTGATACTCTTCTTGCAGGCTTCCAATATAATTTTTTTTGCAAATATGTCCACGATCATAAATACACAGTCATTACCATGCTTGCTAGATGCGAGGTCATACATATAGTCCATGTAGATGGATTCCCAAGGCTGACTAGGAGTGGGAAGAGGAGTGTACAGACCTTGATTCTTGATGGTTGTATTGGTTGTGGATCCTGATTATCTTCTTTATTTACATGTATCATCATGTTGGACCCATTTTATTTATGGGGAGACAATGATGCCCATTGTTTGATCGTCGTTAGGGGGGTCTTGGGGGGGGGGGAAGCTAAAATCGTATAAATTTCCAAGTGTATTGGTTGTAATTTCGAATGTCCTGGTGGGGTTGTTCATTGGGGATATGACCTCGATGGTAGTTATGTTCACTTAGGGGTTTTTTCCCTAGAAGAAACCCTGCTGGATATGAGGGTATTGCATTGTAAAGTAAACCTATGTGTATTCCGAGAAAGAGAAAGGGGGACTATGTGAGAGAGTAGAGGATATTACATTGGATCTGTTGTAGGTTGTGTCTCTTTATTTTGTTGGATAATAGAAAATAAGGACTGGTTGTTTCTCCATGGATGTAGGTCAAGTTGGGTGAACCACATATATCTGTGTCTCTCTTGTTTTATATGTTTTCTGTGTTTGTATTTTTGCATGTCTTTATGTGTTCCATTTCTATGTAATATGTAATTTTCTAATAGGTTGGCTTGGCGATGGCATAGGTAGTGCTCGATCTAATATATTTCCCAACATCTTGTTAGATTTTTGGCCAATATAAATACTGTTGTAATACAGCCACTCTCTTTTCTATGCCGAAATGTCCAACGACTCGACTGTAGTGTTCCTCCCAGATCATCTTGGCCTTATCGCTTGAAGGAACACAAAGTGTCCCAGGTTGTATAACAATGCATCATGGAGGTGATAATCTGGAAGTTTCTTTCCTCCTAGGAGTGTTTGTTATATGTTTTTGAAGTTTGGATCACTCTTGTAAAGAGTCAACCAACTTGAAGTCTCATGCCCACAAGAGTCGAGCACAGTGGTCAACGCCATGATAGGTGGTCGGTTGAGGTAGTCTGCAACAATGTTGGTTCTTCCCTTCTTGTACTTAATGTTCAAATGGAATTGTTGCACGTATGTGGACCATTTTTTATGGCGATCGTTCTGAAACTTCCCTTGTGTCTGTATGAAATATAAGGGTTGGGGGTATGTTTGGATGATTGTTTCCTTCCCCATAATGTAGTTCTTCCACTACTGGAAGGGCTGCACAATGGAATAGATTTCTTTATCATAAGTGGGATACTTCCGGACTATGTATAAAATTTTCTCATTATGATATGCTACTGGATGACCCTGTTGAATAAAACTGCACCAATCACATAGTGAGAGGAATTTGTATCAATCTCAAATAATTGTTGTAGGTCTGGTAATGTTAGCATAGGTGTAGAGCAAAGACGACGCTTCAATTCAAAAAATTCCTTCTGTTGGGATTCAAAATAGAAGAATATTTCTTTTGTTCCTCCTTTGGTGACTTGACTCAGGGGCCAAGTGATATGGGAGAATCCCAACACGAACCTGTGGTAGAAGTTGAAAGTACCAGAAAGTTGTGGAGCTTTGTTAGAATGGTTGGGGCTGGCCAATCCCGAATGAATTGTAGCTTTGTTGGGTCCACATGCACACCTTTCTCATCAATTATGTACCCTAGATATTGAACCTGGGTCATACCAAAAGTGCATTTTTTCAAATTGGCACACAACATGTGTTGTTGCAGTGTTTTGAGGACCTATCGAATGTGGCGAAGGTGTTCCTCTCAACTTTTACTAAAGATCAGGATGCCATCCAAATACACCACCATGAACGAGTTGGTAAAAGGTCTCAAGATGTCTTCCATCAACCTCATGAAGGTTGTGGGGGCATTCGTCAACCTGGAAGAAATGACCAACCATTCGAAGAGGCCCTCCTTAGACTTGAAGGAAATATTCCATACATTAGAGGGTTTGATTAGTACCTGGTGATAGCCAGACTTCAAATAATTTTTTTCTAAAATATTTGGCCCCCGTGAGCTAGTCCAGGAAGTCATCGATCTGTGGGATTGGATATTTATTCCATACAGTGGTCTTGTTCAGTGCCTGATAGTCAATACATAGTCTGTAGATCTCATCCTTCTTCTGTACCAACATGATCGAGCTCCCACTAGGTGAGGAGATTGTCGTGATGTGCCCTTTCTACAAAAGATCTTGGATCTACCTCTTGATTTCACCATTCTCCAGAACAGAGCATCGATAGATTGACCCATTAGACAATGATGAACCTGGGATTAGGTCAATGGACTACTTGACCTGAAAATGTATAGGAATCCCTGTGGGTGAGGAGAAAATTTCCTTGTATTCCTCGACAACTTTGTCCATTTGTTGTTGCCACATAAGGGAGCCCTGTTTGGAGGCTACATCCACAATATTCTTCTTACCCTGTGGGTGAAATGTAATGAAAAAAAAATTCTTGGTTTGGGAAATAATATTACTACATTTCTTTGTAGTAATAATAAATATGGCAAAAGGTGGTACTACATCTGGTATCCTATACAAATTATTTCCAAAAGTAATAATAATAGAACGAGGCCTAGACCCATACACAACATGTCTCTTCGACAAGTATGGTTGGCCCAATAATATATCAAAAACTTCAAGATATGATATCTTTGATAGGATCTCTTGCTCCCTCATCTTTCTTTTTTCCCACCATGGGATTTCATCGAGGTTTGCGATGCTGATCTTGCAAGGTTCAACCAGATCGATCCCTAACTCCTTATACCTTGACCTCGTTGGGGACATGCAAAGAAAATAAATAGAGAAAGAGCATACCACTTTGATACCACTTATCCGAGTTTAATAAGATATGAAAAATAATACATATATAATCACAAATAAATAGATGCAACATAAATAATATTTCATTTCATTAATATTAAATACTCAAAATGCTTACATACAAAATTGAAAGAAACTAGCTCTAGCGATGGTAACTTATCTCTGAGAAGAGATGTGGCAAATACATGACTCTAAACTATGTTACGATGAGGATGAAGGGATATTTATTATTGAACAATAATATAAAACCTTAAAAAACCAAAACCCTAACCCTAGGATACATAACACCAAGATTTTATGGGCCACGTTGGGGTAGTTGGGCAACCGACTTCCTGAGGTCATAACTTGGTCATATTATCTACGTCTGGTGTGTATGATACCTTGTTGGAAATATATCTCCAAGGGCTACATGTTTTTCCATAGTAACATGCCTTTGACTACAAGACTACAATGCACCTCAAAAAATTTCATTTAGGGGTCAAAAGTTATCCGGAAGTTCAGGAACCAAAAAATGCTAAAAATAGTAAATAAGAAAATTGATGAAAATGTCTAGGTGGAATAGGCGGCTTGCCACCAATATCCACCTGGATCATAAGGCATGATAGGATGTGCAGAGTTCCATGGTATATCAATATTTTTCAAGGATGGTCAAGGAAACAAAAGGAAGAACCGAGCTAGAATGCAAGGAAATGAACATATAAGAGGGTTAATAAGTCGATACTTTATCTTTTTCAAAAGGGGCATGCTAGACACACTAATAATAGGTCCCAATACATGGCAAGTGTCAATGTGATTTAAATGCTAATTTATTTCAATGCATGCAGCCAAGGTGTTCCAGGGCATCCTAGGGACTACACGCATGCCAACACATGCTAGGAGAGTGATATGTTGTGCTAGTGCATGCTCACATGTGCTTGGGCATCTGAGTCATGGAAATATGTTGTAGGTATAAATATGTTCTAGGACATATGAGGTGGTAATAAAAGTTAGTGTGTTCCAAAGAATTAATTTAAGGTGTTCCCAGATTGTTGAGGAGTGTTAGGTCTCTCTCATTAATAGAAATTACAGAGCTTGATTATGTATTAAATAATATGTTTCCTACACACACTAGTGGAACTTTATCTAAATGGAATTTTCTATATAATAAACCTAATAGATATTAATCATGTTTTGAATCATATGAAAACTCTATTCTCATTACTTGAGGGAAATGATACCCACTAATTACTTCTTAAAAATTTGACTAACTCTAACCAATATGGTCTTCGACACATAATGAAAAAGACTCCACAATAATGGTTTTAAATAGTTATCTTTTGACAAAAAATATAGTAACTAGCACATAGTGTCATCAAAAAATCATGGGAATGATTAATGATGACTAATGTTTTTAGACTGTCACCAAAATTAACCAAAAAGAGCATTGGTGAGGGTCAATAAAATATCATCGCTAGAAGTGTCACCGAAGAGAGAAATACTGAGAAGCCTTTAACGAACCTCACCAAAAGTGTCATTGAAAATGGATTTGGTGACAAACCTTAAAGGGCCATCACTATATACACTTACAACAATTTTTTTTTAAGAATCATCGCCATATGCGACATTGGTGACAAACCTTAAAGGTATGTCATAGACATGACCCTCGTCAATGTCCTTTTTTCTTGTAGTTTTTATTATCCTTCTTAGCTTGCTTGAGGGACATTTGTTCTTATTGTTGTAGCCTTAAAAATACACAATTGCCTACATCAAAACTTCTTTTGCTGTGATGTTGATCAGCCTATTGTTTCATTTGATTCTGCGCCATAGTGAGGTTATCCATTAAGATTTGGAGAACTTGTTGTTGATGCTCTATGTGATCTTCCACTGCTTGAAAATTAGAATTTTCTCTTAAAGATGATGTGATAGACGGTGGATGATATCCATAAAGTGCCATAAATGGGTTACTTTTTGTTGCAGTATCGAAGGAAGTGTTATACCACCATTCAACCAGAGGTAACCACTTGACCCATTGTGTTTGTTTATCAAATACAAAGAAACAAAGATATCCTTCCAAACATTTGTCCACTATCTCAATTTTCCAATCAAATTAAGGATGATATGATGAGCTATGAGTTAATTTGTTACACCCATTTTTGGTCATCTAACCTGTTACTATTAGATGGACTAAAGTACACCATGTGAGACCAATTTTACCATAGTAAAATAGCTCTCACTATGAAAAATAATTTAATAACCCATATTTTATTAAGTTATTTATGGTCTAAACAGGAAACCCCATGAGGAATAATCAAATAAATTTTTATTTGTTTCATTTTCCTCTAGGGATAATTAATTAAACCGTTGTTTAATTAATATTCATGGTCATATTTAACCCAAAACAGGAAAATTAATTAGATAAATCATTATTTATCTTATTTTTTTCAGGGAATAATTATTTAAATCGTTATTTAATAATATTCCTTGTTAAATTTGAATAAATCATTTACAAATAATTGAATAAATCATTATTTATTTATTTATTCTTTAACCATATTCTTAAAATAATAAATAAATCATTTATTTATTTATTATTTCTAAATAAAGGGTTTTGACCAAATTCAAATTCCTTTTTCCTCCAACAAAAATAATAAAATATTCCATAAAATTTGGATCTATATTTGGTTAATAATATTTTAATTTTGCACCAATATCTAGACTAACTCAATATTTTGTTATAAATAGAAGGGTTTTTCCATTCATTCACTACCTTTTGTTGCCTAGAGATCACTCTTGATCTATAATTTTGGTCTGACTTTGATCCTCCCATCATTGTCATATTTTTCTACTTTTTTCTCGTGAGCTCCCTTTGTGTTCCATTTTGTCTGGGTTTTCTGCACCATTAAGAGAGAGAGATCTTAGATCTGAAGTGCTAAGGACATACAAGAACCCATCCCATTGAGGGGGACTGGTAACACCTTTCTATGTTCCCTTCCCAGGTGTCATAATACAAAAAATTCTTTAAAAATTCTTGTCTTGTCCATTGGATGCATGGAGAAAATATTGCTTATTTTTGTTGTTTAATGTCTTTAACTGCATAGATCTGGATTTTTGTAGCATTTATTCTAATCACTAACTATAGATCTAAGGAAATTGACAACCATCTTTGATGTTAGGGTTGTTTCTTATGCACATCTAAAGTGATATTTTTCGTACACTTGCAATAAGAATTAACACTAACAACTGGTGACTTCACAAGGGTTTATAATTACGACTGCTGTCGTTTTTCAGATCCCTGCATAACCAGCTGCTTCAACCCCTAGGGTTTTTCTTCAGCTTCTTATTTTACATTTCTTGATGTTGTTTTTCATTAGGGGAATTTTGAGGTAAGTGGGCCTCCTAAGGAAATTATAAAACAATAGTGGAAATAATAAAATAGGATTTGATGACATCATCAAATTTTAGAGGGAAAAAATAAAAAAAACTAGTTTTTCAACTCGTATTTTCAACTTATCTCCCAAATATTTTACTCAAATTTCGAGCAGGAGTACTCGTTGGATGAAAAATTTAATTAATCATCCAAGAAGTACCCATGTTGCATACTTTCGATGGACCCTACTACACTAAAAATGAGAAATACATGAAAAATGTGATTGTAATCATGTTTTTTCATGTATTTCTCATTTTTCGCATAAATGCAACATGGGGACTCCTTGGATGAGGAATTAAATTTTTCATCCAACGAGTACTCCTGCTCAAAATTTCAGTAAAAATTTTGGGAGATAAGTTGAAAATAAGATTTGGAAAAGTAGTTTTATTATTTTATTATTTTCTAATCTTTTTACCCTTTTACTTAAAAAATGGTGAATCATCCCCCATGGTTGACATCATCATATTGAATCTCTTCAACATATCTCTTTGATAGGATCTCTTGCTCCCTCATCTTTATTTTCGCCCGCCATGGGATTCCGTCGAGGTTTGCGATGTTGATCTTGCAAGGGTTCAACCAGATCGATCCCTAACTCCTTATACCTTGACCTCGTTGGGGACATGCAAAGAAAATAAATAGAGAAAGAGCATACCGCTTTGATACCACTGATCCAAGTTTAATAAGGAATGAAAAATAATACATATATAATCACAAATAAATAGATGCAACAGAAATAATATTTCATTTCATTAATATCAAATACTCAAAATGCTTACATACAGAATTGAAAGAAACTAGCTCTGGCGATGGTAACTTATCTTTGAGAAGAGATGTGGCAAATACATGCCTCTAAACTATGTTATGATGAGGATGAAGGGCCTTTTTATTATTGAACAATAATATAAAACCCTAAAAAACAAAAACCCTAACCCTAGGAGACATAACACCAAGATTTTATGGGCCACGTTGGGGTAGTTGGGCAACCAACTTCCTGAGGTCATAACCTGGTCATATTATCTACGTTTGGTGCGTATGATACCTTGTTGGAAATATATCTCCGAGGACTACATTTTTTTCCATAGTAACATGCCTTTGACTACAAGACTATAACAGACCTTAAAAAATGTCATTTAGGGGTCAAAAGTTATCTGGAAGTTCAGGAACCGAAAATTACTAAAAATAGTAAATAAGAAAATTGATGAAAATTTCTAGGTGGAATAGGCGACTAGCCACCAATATCCATCTGGATCATAAGGCATGCTAGGATGTGCAGAGTGCCATGGTATGTCAATATTTTTCAAGGAGTTTCAAGGAAACAAAAGGAATAACCTAGCTAGAATGCAAGGAAATGAACATATAAGAGGGTTAATAAGTCAGTACTTTATCTTTTCCAAAAGGGGTATGCTAGGCACACTAATAATAGGTCCCAATACATGACAAGTGTCAATGTGCGCAAAATGCTAATGTATGTCAATGCATGCATCCAAGGTGTTCCAGGGCATCCTAGGTACTACACACATGCCAACACATGCTAGGAGAGTGCTATGTTGTGCTAGTGCATGCTCACATGTGCTTGGGCGTCTGAGTCATGGAAAGATGTTTTAGGTATAGATATGTTCCAAGACATATGAGGTGCTAAGAAATGTTAGTGTGTTCCAAAGAATTAATTTAAGGTGTTCCCATATTTTTGAGGAGCGTTAGGTCTCTCTCATTAATAGAAATTATAGAGCTTGATTATCTATTAAATAATATGTTTCCTACACACACTAGTGGAACTTTATCTAAATGGAATTTTCTATATAATAAACCTAATAGATATTAATTATGTTTTGACTCATATGAAAACTCTATTCTCATTACTTGAGGGAAATGATACCCGCTAATTACTTCTTAAAAATTTGACTAACTCTAACCAATATGGTCTTTGACACATAATGAAAAAGACTCCACAATAATGGTATTAAATAGTTATCTTTTGACAAAAAATATAGTAACTAGCACATAGTGTCATAAAAAATCATTGGAATGATTAATGATGACTAATTTTTTTAGACTATCACCAAAATTAACTAAAAAGAGGATTGGTGAGGGTCAATAAAATATCGTCACTAGAAGTGTCACCAAAGAGAGAAATATTGACGAGCCTTTAACAAACCTCACCAAAAGCGTCATTGAAAATGGATTTGGTGACAAACCTTAAAGGGCCATCACTATATACACTTACAACAATGTTTTTTTAAGAACGGTCACCATATGCGACATTGGTGACAAACCTTAAAGGTATGTCATAGACATGACCCTCGCCAATGTCCTTTTTTCTTGTATTTTTTATTATCCTTCTTAGCTTGCTTGAGGGACATTTTCTTTTATTGTTGTAGCCTTAAAAATACACAATCACCTACATCAAAACTTATTTTTCTGCGATGTTGATCAGCCTATTGTTTCATTTGATTCTGCGCCATAGTGAGGTTATCCGTTAAGAGTTGGAGAACTTGTTGTTGATGCTCAATGTGATATTCCACTGCTTGAAAATTATAATTTTCTCTTAAAGATGATGTGATAGATGGTGGATGATATCCATAAAGTGCCAAAAATGGGTTAATTTTTGTTTCAGTATCGAAGGAAGTATTATACCACCATTCAACCAGAGGTAACCACTTGACCCATTATGTTTGTTTATCAAATACAAAGAAACAAATATATCCTTCCAAACATTTGTCCACTATCTCAATTTTCCCATCACATTGAGGATGATATGATGAGCTATGAGTTAATTTTTTACACCCATTTTTGGTCATCTAACCTGTTACTATTAGATGGACTAAAGTACACCATGTGAGACCAATTTTACCATAGTAAAATAGCTCTCACTATGAAAAATAATTTAATAACCCATAGTTTATTAAGTTATTTATGGTCTAAATAGGAAACCCCATGAGGAATAATTAAATAAATATTTATTTGTTTGATTTTCCTCTAGGGATAATTAATTAAACCACTATTTAAATAATATTCATGGTCATACTTAACCCAAAATAAGAAAATTAATTAGATAAATCATTATTTATCTTATTATTTTCTAGGAATAATTATTTAAATCATTATTTATTTATTTATTCTTTAACCATATTCTTAAAATAATAAATAAATCATTCATTTATTTATTATTTATAAATAAAGGGATTTGACCAAATTCAAATTCCTTTCCCTCCAACAAAAATAATAAAATATTCCATAAAAGTTGGATCTAGATTTGGTTAATAATATTTTAATTCTACACCAATATCTAGACTAACTCAATATTTTGTTATAAATAGAAGGGTTTTTCCATTCATTCACTACCTTTTGTTGCCTAGAGATCACTCTTGATCTATACTTTTGGTCTGACTTTGATCCTCCCATCATTGTCATATTTTTCTACTTTTTTTCTTGTGAGCTCCCTTTGAGTTCCATTTTTCCTGGGTTTTCTACACCATCAAGAGAGAGAGATCTTAGATCTGAAGCGCTAAGGACATACAAAAACCCATCCCATTGAGGGGGACTGGTAACACCTTTCTATGTTCCCTTCCCAGGTGTCATAATAGAAAAAATTCTTTAAAAATTCTTGTCTTGTCCATTGGATGCATGGAGAAACTCTTGCTTATTTTTGTTTTTTAATGTATTTAACTGCATAGATCTGGATTTTTGTAGCATTTATTTTGATCACTAACTACAGATCTAAGGAAATTGACAACCATCTTTGATGTTAGGGTTGTTTCTTATGCACATCTAAAGTGAGATTTCTTCGTACACTTGCGATTATAATTCACACTAACAACTGGCGACTCCACAAGGGTTTATAATTACGACTGTTGTTGTTTTTCAGATCCGTACATGACCAACTACTTCAACTGCTAGGGTTTTTCTTCAGCTTCTTATTTTGCATTTCTTGATGTTGTTTTTCATTAGGGAAATTTTGAGGTCTAAAGTGGGCCTCCTAAAGAAATTATAAAACAATAGTGGAAATAATAAAATAAGATTTGATGACATCATGAAATTTTAGACGGAAAAAATAAAAAAACTATTTTTTCAACTCATATTTTTAACTTATCTCCCAAAGTTTTTACTCAAATTTCGAGTGGGAGTACTCGTTGGATGCAAAATTTAATTCCTCATCCAAGAAGTACCCATGTTGCATACTTTCGATGGACCCTACTACACAAAAAATGAGAAATACATGAAAAACGTGATTTCAATCACGTTTTTTCATGTATTTCTCATTTTTCGCATAAATGCAACATGGGGAATCCTTGGATGAGGAATTAAATTTTTCATCCAATGAGTACTCCCGCTCAAAATGTCAGTAAAAACTTTGGGAGATAAGTTGAAAATACGATTTGGAAAAGTAGTTTTATTATTTTATTATTTTTTAATCTTTTTACCCTTTTACTTAAAAATGGTGAATCATCCCCCATGGTTGACATCATTATATTGAATCCTATTGGTTCTTATAAAGTTTATTTTTCTTGTACATTTTTCTTAGGATGCCCAATTTAGACCTCAAAATTCTCCTAATGAACCTCTTTAACCCAAAAATAGTAAAAATTCTAACTTCCATGTGTTTCTGGGCCTTTTGTGCAGGTAACAGGTATCAGCCGCAGTAGAGATGACACTTTATCTAAAACCTACTCCCGAGATATCCGGAAGTGCAGGTCACACTTTTTGGCCCAAAACCTATGACCTCAACTCTCAGGTAGCAGATAAAATTCTAAAAAATGCGACCTCAGTGGAAAACAATTCAGAACCTACGACTTGTACTTTTTGCGGGATTTTTTATGTGATTTTTCTAGGTTTATCTGGGGCATTGTTCAGGGTTGTCTGACCTCCCTCTTCACCTATCTTAGACTTGTAGTTGCTTCTTTTTACTGGTTGAAGTAGGAACCAAGACCCTTAGGGCATCAACATTCTTCCACCTTTTTAGGAGGAGTTAAGCTAAAGTAGGTCTTCTGAGATTTCAGTGTTTTTCAGCCCTACCAACCATATTCATTCTTTCCACATGTGGTGTTCATCTAACTCCATCACCGATGACTTTGACCATATTTGGTTATTCCAGCGTACGCTTACTGGAGAAGCTTCCAAGTGTTATTTAGACTATGCCTCCTCCTCTCACACTAATTTTGCTACCGTTTCCAAGGATTTTTTTGTCTTATTTCCAGCTTCCCCTTCATTATGACACTAGTACATAACTCTTGACCACTTTCTGTCAAAATTTTACTACTCGCCTATCTGACCATGTTCAATAATGGCACAAAATGAAGAGCCTATATCAAGCCCCTGTTTTCGAAGACCATGTCTACATGGACTGGTTTCTCAGGTATCTTTTGATTGCTATTGGAAAATATGCCGCATCTCACTTTCCTTTGACCAAGGAAGCTCCTATCTAGAGAGTATTGAAATATGACTTGATCTACGCATAATCTGGTTATGTTTATATCGTCTTACCTGATCTCCCTAGACCCAGTGGTGCAAACACACCGGGGCCATCACATGGTGTTTACAGCACCGTTGGATCCATTTCACATTCATAGACTCATCCTCCCATGGGTTATGGTTTACCTCATGGAGGGGCCAGCTCATCTAGCACTTTCCCCCCTCCCAACAGCATGTATCTAGGACACAACATGCCTCAAGATTTTTCCTAACTGCATCCTCCAATGCCAGGGCCTGATTTTTCCAACCTATTTACCCCAATGTTTCCCAACCTCCTTATTATCCATATCCATAGCTTGGTGCTCCATCTCCTCTAGCACAGGTACCTCAACCTCCCTTTCCTTCTCAAGCTCTGCAATAGCAACCACCCCCCCTTTAGGGTCAGGTGTATGCACAACAAAGTGCAACTAATCCTCCTGCTTCCAAGAAGAAGAGGAAAGGCAACCAAAACCAACCTTCCCTAGGTAATCCAGAAAAAAATCCCCAAGGGATTACATCTAACACTTCAACCTAGCAACAGGGAGCTAAGCCCAAGCAGGACAAGTCTATTTGCACAAGTAAACCTTGTTCTTGTTGTGGTGTCTGTTAGAGTCGGTCCTTACAGCCCTCCGTCAGAGATCATTTCACTTTTTGCATATCATTCTTAGGTGTCTCGCTCGTTCCATTTCGTTGCATTTCGCTAGGAGCATGCCATGTACTGACGAGGGGGTTTGGTTGTCTTATGTTTCCTCATGCTTGTACCTGCAGGGCTATTTAGAAATTTCTCAAAAAATCACTAAAGTTCATCATCATTTCATTCATGGTCGTTAAATGATTAGTTTTGTTAAAAATAGTTTTTAGTCCTAGAGTCTAGGGTTTTGAAGTCCTTTTCATACATGTCATAGAGCCCGCAGGCCATTAGATTGGTTTCACAAGTTTTCTATTTCACGTTTTTATTATCAAAAGCATTTGAAAACATTTCTAGTCCAAAACTCTGTTTTGGAACTAGAAATTGTTTAATTTCATTTTTGTAATAATTGTATCCATTTCACCATGAGAAGCTTTAGCGCAAGCCTCTGATCTTTTCCAAAGCCACAGTGCCACATCCCTGCAAAAGACAACAAGCATTTTCACTCCCAAAATTCAGAAAAGCCAAAGCAAAGCATTGTATTAATAGACCAAATGACAAAATGCCAAAAACATTATAAAGTGGGTTATCAAAAAAATTTGAAAAACAAATCTGATTTGGTGAGATATTTTCTTCATATATAAACATGGCAAACAAAATCATTTGCAAAAAATCCGCAAGGCAGAAGTCGAAATGGAGTTCTTGAAGGCCGAAGCCGTGATTTCATAGTTGTTGACAGAGTTTGGAGTGCGTGCTACCCACTTGAGTGCGCGCTACCCACTTGGTGTGCGCTACCCACTTAAACGCCACGGCCAGTGTTAAATAACACAGGCGCTACCCACTTGGTGCGCGCTACCCATTGGGCAGGGGCGCTACCCACATAGCAACAGAGCCCATAAATTTTTGTTTTGCGCCCATTTTCATTTCAAATCGACTCTAGCAACTTGCAAACATGTTTTTATCATTGCTCAGTAGATTTTTAACATGGTTGTGATGTTATTGATGTTGGGAAATAGGCCATGCTTGGAGAGAAATGTATGAATCTTACATTCACATGCAAATTAATTCCTTAAGGGTTTTGAAAATATATGGACAGTTTTATGAAAAGTTTGAAAACTTTTGAATGGTAAATATGCTCATGCCCTAGCACGTTGTGTATATCATCCTCACGCCCTCAGTTATCATCTTATCACTGCTGTCATGCCCTTTCATGTTTTTGCACAGTCTTATGTTGACTAGTCTGTAGCCTCCATCACCATAATATTGCCACTGTCATGGCCATTTGTGTCACTATTGTTATTGTCATGTTGTCCCTATTCTCCAGTTCATAAAACATAGTCCCATACTTGTTGCTTCTTTGACAAATTTTGGCCATCATTACCAAAAGCTTGCACCATACATTTGCAGTTGGTACTCATTTGTAAAACTCACTTATGGTCAAAACAGTGATAGTCTTTATGCCACTAAAGCAGAGCCATCCTCACTATGATTTTGTTTTCATGTGATACTTTGGTACATGTGTAACATGTTTGGGTGTTGAACATACATTGAAATTTTGCCTTCATTGTACCTATATCAGCATCCATATTGCAGACAACTTGTTTTCAAAACCATGTCAGAGACAGACTCAGTTTATGAGTAGGGGTATGGCAGTGATTCTACAACAGAGGATGATAATGTGCCACGTAGGCCTCACAGAGGTGGAAAAGGTGGTAAGCATCTTAGGGAGGAGCCTACTTCTTTGGCTCAATTGCAAGCATGTCCGCTTGCAATGGATTATTTTCGGCATCAGTCATGTTATCGATTCTGTGAGATGATTTCACAAACCCAGCTTCATCGTGAACTAGCCCGTCTATTTGTTCTACATTTACGTGATGGCCGTGTAAACCTCGCCAGAGTAGATTTTATTCTATCACCAGTGACTATTTCTTAGGCCACCGACATCCCAAATTTAGGAGAGGAATGGAACAAACGTTAGCAGTTGGAGAAATTCCACTATGAGCCATACATCAAACCTGGGTATATGAGACACTTGGGCAGAGTTTTTCCTTTCAGATTCCTGAGGGATGAGTTTGCACCACTGATGAAGCTCATCATTCGGTATTTCAGTTGCGAGGGAAGATTCTCACGTGTCTTTGCGTACCATGTTCGTTTGTTGATGCACTTTACGAGGGTACGTATGATGAGCATTCTGTATTTCATGTATCGCAACATAGAGAGGATGATGATTTTTGTACAGAAGAAGACCCCAGCACAGCATCATAGGATTATATATCATTACGCTCTGATCAAGATTGTAGTGGTACATCAGTTGACACAGCAGGGCATCACTTGGGAGGATTTCATCTCTCGAGACTTTTTCACAGCACCACAGCCACCTCCCGAGGTAGTTCATGAGGTGGGAGAGCCTTCACACCAGCCTGAAATTCCTGAGATTGAGCATATTAGTGCTCCATTGTATGTGACATACCAGCGAGGCCACAGGGCCTTATTTGCAGCTACACGACGAGTATTATCTCCACCCAGGGTGGAAAGGGTCTCGCCGTCTCCATCAGCAGAGCAAGTATTATCTCCACATGATGTGGAAGGGGTCTCGCCTTCTTCTTCAGCACAGGTATAGATCCAGGATAGGGGCAAGAATCCCATGCATGATGAGGGCCCATCAGGAGGCCGGGGTACTAATTTCACGATCATTGATGTTGATGCGAGCTCTCCTAGCTCGAGACTGAAAGAGATCATCCAGGAGCAAAAGGCCGAGAATGACATGCTGAAAGAGAAATTGTAGAGGGCTCAGTGGGTGATAAACTACCTAGAGAAACGCAACAAACAGCTAGAGGATGAGCACACACTTTATGAGCTGCGTCGAATCCGTGAGGATCAACAGTTGGCCCGGAAGAGACCTGGTGATATGACAACGGCTGATCGAGATTCTGTACTCACGCATGTTAATATTCATCTGGAGAAGTTTTTGGCAAAGGCGAATAGAGACAAATACATGCTTCATCACATGAAAGGTCATTATTGGGCTCGCATGCATGTCTGCAAAGCGAGAATGAAGATTCTGAAGAGGAGGTTGAGCGAAGCACTAAAACGGCGGAAAAGGCCTGATCCACTCCGGATTTTGGCCGAGGCTTCGTTGGCTGGGCATGATACTTGATGGAGGGTCTTCGCTCTGAATTTGAGAAAATTCGGAGAAATTTTTGTCATTTTGAAATATTTTGGTCCAAAAACAGGTTTTTTAGTTATACGAGTAGCGCGCCAACATGCTCACTTTTGTTCCGGACACTTGCTGAAGGAAATATTTGCATTTTTTGGTTTTTCATGGTAAGTTACACATTCTCAGGTATTTCCAAAGCATTTCATTAGATTCTGGATGGTCAAAAGGCCCAAAAACACCATGAAAATCACCTTGCTGCCACCTTTTGCACCAGCAGGAAGTACTTCTGGGAGAATGAAGTTTGGGAGGGTCAAATGAGCTCCAAATTGGAAAATTCCACTTGGGTTGGATAGCCAACATCCAGGGCTTTCCAACGAGCTATAATGACATCAATTTGGATGCCGGGAAGTGCCTTAAAATCAGGTTGAAAGGCGCGCTACCAACATGGCTCAAGCGCGCTACCCATATAGATTTTTGGTCAAATTTTCAACTTCCAGCTTAGAATTTCGGCTAGTTGGGACCAGTTTTGCTTGTGGATGAAATTTTTGGGTTTTCATGATGTAAATTGATGGTTTGCATGTAACTTTGGCTCATTTTTACCTATTCTAGAAGATTCACTCTCAAAAAAGTGAAAATCATGTAAATGAATCAGTTTCCACTGTTTTAGAGGCAAGTTGTTAGCTGCCTAGATTTTAGCTCCTTGATTAGAATTTGGTTGAAACTGATCCCTGAAGAAGGAATTCGACCCCTAGAGGCATGGGAAGGGGTTAGAGTGATCTATATATTGTAATTATTGATACATTCTACAGGTTGGACTCTTGGGAAACTTTGGCACACATTGTACATATTTTTCATATTTTGGCTAAGGAAAGATTAGAGGTTTTGCAGCACTTGTTGGGATTCTTGTGGCTTTTAGTTCTTAATGGTGTTTTCTCTTAGTTTATTGTAAGTTCCTTCATGTTTAATGTATGCCATTTTTCACTTATGCTTCTTAAATTAAATGAATGAGTAGATGAGGCTGAATCCATTGTTCACAGTGCTCTGCCTTTGAATTCATTTAGTTTTTCATGTTTTCGCCTGTTTGAAAGGGATCCATGTTCATCCTTGCCCTTTTCAGCTCCTTTTCATGCTGATCCATCCATATATCCAATCAAAAGCATTAAGACTATTGCCTACCTCGCCCCAACTCAAAATCTGCAAAGATCTGACCTTATCCCCGGACCCAAAATTGTTTTTTCCCATTTCTCCAACGAAAACCCAAAAAAATAAAAATCAAATATTCCTATTTATTTACTAGCCTAAAATCAGTATTCATTGTTTATTATAAGTCATCTCAGCCACTCTGAAGACATTTTCCAAGATAGACCCGGAGAGAGCCCTCTCCTGTCCTCGTAGGGCTGGCTACGAGGTTGAGCTTGGTTTGATGTAGCCTTGAGTTTTACCTTATTTTAGCCTAAGGTAGATTTGAGTGCTAACATAGTGGCGACCATACTGGGGAACACTCTCAATGGTTTGCTTGTTGATGTGTTTGTTTCATGAGTCTTAGATGGAGTCTAAAGTCACGCCAGGTAGCTTTCGAAACGCTTTTGCCATGCATAAGCGGAAGTAGATAAACGCTGCTTCAGTCGATCTCCGGTAAGCTTGTGAAAGAAGCACTTGATTTGCAAATTACCCCAGTATACTTGTTCGTTCTAGACCTTTGGATGATTGAGTCTAGAAGTTGAAAGGCTGAAAATAATTGATTGTGTTCCTTGACTTTTTCCCAAGTAGATCAATACACTGGCTTCAAGAAGGCATACCAGATCAAATCCTGATCCAAACCCACCTCCAGTATATGAAAACCCCAATCTAATCCCAAGAATTTTACATCGAGAAGCTCCTATTGTTCCTTTGGTCAAATCTGACTCAGATCCCACTGTTTTTGAGTACATTGATGATATTGAGTTTGAAGATCAGTTTGAGTTATCATTGTTTGAAACCAAATCCGAAAGTGCCACTGGTTCTACCGTTACCAATCCTGAGTTCATCAAATATTTAGAAGTTGAGCAAGAAAATAGATCTATCGATAATTATATTCTGAATCTGCAAAATTCCATCGTGGCTACCAACATTCCGGAACTCATTGAAACTGCTTCACAAACTCTTGGACCATCTAAACTTGCATCTAGTTCACGGATTCCCACTAAACCTTCCTTTATCCCTACCATTCCTGTTCAGCCTGAGATTTCTGATCAGCAATCAACAGTAGTTTCTCCTCCGTCTCCACCTCATACATCTCGTTCACCTACTGCTCCCAGTCCTCCTGTTTCTCTGAGATAGCAGATTATTAATCCGCCAAGAGTCATGGCAGCCATATTTGCACCTCTTGCTTTGCCGGCCAATTTAGATCCTATGCCTGCTGATTACCAGAGAAAGATTCCCATATTTGATGGCACACCACAGAGTATATCAGCTCAGCAGCATATTGTTCAGATGACAGAATTTTTGGACCTGCATGAAGTTGATGCAGAAAATGTTTCAATGAGATTGTTTGGCGAGACTTTTGGAGGAGAAGTTCGTAAATGGTTCAGAGCTCTACAGGCCAGAAGTATCAACACATTGCAAGAACTTCAGAATCAGTTTTTAGATCGATGGGAGATGAAAAAATATCCACTGCAGATCACTTCAGAGTATACAAACATCAAGCGTAATCCTGGTGAGTCCGTTCAGGATTATATTATTAGATTCAATACAGTTTATAAGGCAATTCCAGATGACTTAAGACCGTCTAAAAAGTTAGCTCTCCTCAAATTCCCAGATGGTTTTGATCCAGAGATGGCTTATTCACTAAGAGACAGAGATCTGTCTACCTTAGAATATATGCAGAAGATTGCCGTTAGTGTTGAGGCGAATCTGAATGATAAGAGAGCACGGTTGAAAGCAGAGAAAAGAGTAACTATAAAGGAAGAGCCTTCCACATCTATGTCCGAACAGCACTTGCTTCGTGAGATGTAAAAAATGTTCAAAAGGATGACACTTGAAAAACCAGAAACGCAGATTCGGAATCCAAACTATCGTGGCCAGCAGCAGCCACAGTTCAGAATAAAGCAGCGTGAACAAAGACCACAAGAGTCGGCAGCCCAGCAGCAGATCAGGACACCTCTTTTGCAGAATTTTGTGAGTCAAGATTCAGACGAAGAAGAAGATGTAGTAGGTGAGCAAAATCATTTCTTCACTCCCGATGATTTGCCTATTTACATTACTGAGGATGAAGAATATGGAGAAAGCTCAGTTGCACAAAAAGATGAAGATTTCATTTTAGCAAATGATGCAGATTTAGAGGAAGAGTCAGATGATTACCAAAGAGGCTATTTGAATGCTTTGTCTGCTCAACAGAAGAAGTATTCATTGAGAAACCGAGATGTGCCCATAAATCCAATTCAGAAACAGAAAGAAGCTTCAGCACCAAAGGCAGATTCACCGATACCATAGAAGAAAGGAAAAGAGACAATTGATCCCGCAGCTAGTAAAGTATCATCAGTAGAAAAAACAAATCAGCCAAACGTAGTGAAAGATAAAGCTAAAAAGAAGGAAGTTCCGGTCAAAGAAGTCGAAAAAGTTTCAGCATTTAGTTTGGAAAATGAAATTTCCAAATTAAAAATATCTATTCCTTTGACAAAAATCATGAAGAACAGAAGCTACCACGGTCAAGTCTCCAAAATTCTAAACTTTGATCCAATGTTCAATATGGTAAATGTTGAGGATGACCAGTCAGAATTGATTTTCAGGCCTGCATTAGATGGTGAGTCCCCTGACAGTGATGTTCCTCCCTTTTATATCAGTTTGAGGTTGCATGAATATGTTTTACACAATGCCATGTTCGATTCGGGTGCCTCACACAATTTGATGCCAAAGGCGATCATGGAAAAGTTGGGACTAGACATTATCAGAAAATATCATGATTTGTATTCATTTGATTCCAGCCGTGTGAGGTGTATAGGACTCATCAAAGATCTGGTTGTAAGCTTAGATCAAATTCCAGCGAAAAATGTCTTAATGGATGTGGTTGTGGCGGATATTCCTCCGCGATTTGGAATGCTCCTTTCAAGATCTTGGGGAGCGAAGTTGAAAGGTACGCTTCAGTTAGATTTTTCCTATGCTACAATTCCAGCCTTCGGTCAAATGAGAAAGTTATATTAAGAGCAGAAGATGAAATACATGATAACCAGCAAGGAGAAGCCAATCAATCATCCTGTAAATTATGTACATACCGACTTAGAGTCGTTTGTGTTGCTTGCTGATAGTTTTAATGATAGAGATAGTCAATTAGTTCAGGCAGAAGATATACCAGAAATCACTGAGAATTTTAGAGAAGTTCTGCAAAAAGAAAGAAGGGAAAAACAAGCTACTGTGGAGCAATCAGCTAAAGACAATGGGCAGCAAACAGAAAAAACAGAGCTGGTGCAATTTCAGCATTTAGAGGATGATGAAGATGGTCTTTGGACCATGGATTTTGATGGCGCAGTGGGTAGTGAAGGTGTTGGAATTTGTGTTTGGATTCGTAGTCCATTTTTCGCTCCGGATAAGGTTCCAAGCAATGTGAGAGTGTGTTCCTACAAACTTGCATTTGACTGTTCTAATAATGAAGCGGAATATGAGGCTCTAATTGCTAGCCTTAAGATTCTTAAAAAGATGAAAGCGAAAAGGATTGCAGTGTATGGTGATTCAGAGTTGGTGATAAAACAGGTAAAGGGTGAGTTTCAGGCCAAGCATCCTCGCATGAGGGCTTACCGTAATGCAGTTTTAGATATTCTGAAATTGTTTTCTGATCATACATTGACATGTGTGCCTCACATACAAAATGGTGTTGCTGATGGACTTGCTAAGGCAGCAAGAAATTTAAAAATTCCAATGAATTCCAGCAACAAGTTCGAGATTCATGTGAAACATCGCCCCACCGTTCCAGACAATCAGCGATGTTGGCAAGTCTTTCAGGATGACGAGGAGATTAGTGATTTTCTGCAGAATAAGGGTAAGTTTAAAGACACCTCCATAGATACAGAACATGATGATGGTAGTGATGACATACAAATCAATCAAATGGAAGTGCTGCAACTTAAAGATAACATCATTCCTAAGGGATTGATTCCTTTGGAAGAATTGTTTGATCAAGATGATGTAGCCCGCAAACCGACGTTGAGGCCGACCGAAAAAGGTGTTGAGGAGGTAAACATTGGGACAGCTGAGAATCCTAAGATGGTAAAGTTATCAAAGTCATTATCACCAAAGGTAAAGGCAGAGTATGTGAAATTGTTGTCTTCATTTTCTGATGCTTTTGCGTGGGATTATTCAGATCTAAAAACATATGATACTAACATCATTCAGCACACTATCCCCATTAAACCAAATCAGAAGCCTTTCCGTCAAAAGTTGAGGAGAATCAATCCAAAGCTGCTACCATCGATTGAAAAAGAGGTAAACAGGTTGTATAAGTCAGGAATCATTGTGCCTATCCGATTTTCAGATTGGATATCGAATCTGGTACCCGTGAGAAAGAAAACAGGTGAGATCCGTTTATGTATTGATTTCAGAAATTTGAATAAGGTATCATTAAAAGACAATTATCCGCTACCAAAAATGGACCATATATTGTAGCGAGTAGTTGGAGCATCAAGGATGTCACTACTCGACGGATATTCAAGTTATAATCAGATTTTAGTGCATGAAGATGATCGTGACAAGACTGCGTTCACCACTCCGTGGGGAACGTTTCATTATGCAAAAATGCCGTTTGGTTTGAAGAATGCAGGTGCCACCTTTCAGCGTGCCATGGACATGGCTTTTGCCAACGAGAAAGATGTATTTTTGGTTGTTTACCTTGATGATTTAACTGTGTTTTCAAATTCTGATGCGGAACATTTATATCATTTGAAAGTTGTTTTCCAGAAGTGTAGAAAATATGGCATTTCACTGAATCCGAAAAAGAGCCTATTCGCCATGGATGAAGGCAAGCTCCTTGGCCACATCATATCGAAAGATGGCATCCGTGTTGACCCTGCACGTGTTGAAGCCATACAGCAGATTGAACAGCCCCGGAACAAGAAATAAATGCAGTCATTTAATGGTAAAATGAATTTTCTGCGTCGTTTCATTCCTAATCTTGCTGAGCATCTTAGAGAAATCACGAACATGCTGAAAAAGGACAGTCAGATAAAGTGGATAGAAGAGGCGGTGAAATAATTCAATTTGGTAAAGTTAGCTCTTTCTTCGGCCCCTATCTTAATCAGCCCGGACTACACACAGGACTTCATTTTGTTTTCCTTTGCTTCTGAGCACACATTGGCAGCTGTTTTAATGCAGAAAAGGGATGGAGTTGAGAAGCCCATTGCTTTTTTCAGTCGGATTATAAGGGACGGAGCATTGAAATACAACATTATTGAGAAACAAGCACTTGCACTTGTAAAGGCCTTGAAATATTTCCGTGTGTATATACTGCATTCCCACATTATAGCATATGTTCCTAACGCAGCAGTTAAAGATGTTTTGGTATAGGCAGATCCAGAAGGAAGATGGGGTAAGTGAATCGCTGCGTTGTTAGAATACGATGTGGAGATTAAACCAACCAAGCTGATGAAAGGACAAGGACTCGCCAAGCTCATGGCTGAAACAAATCTGCATGCTTTAGATATAAATTTGATCGCTGCCATGTTCGATGAAGATGAGGAGAGTACGTCAATTCAGGTATCTGATATTTTTGTTTCTTCCCCTTGGTATGCTGACATCTTATACGTGCTTCAGAATTTGTCTCCACCTCCCGGGATGCCTAGAAATAAGAGTAGAACATTGAAGTTGAGAGCTGCAAAATTTTGTATATTGAATTCTGCATTGTATTGGAAAGACCTTGGCGGAGTGTTGTTAAATTGTTTGGTAGAGGAGGAAGCCAAAAAAGTTTTGGAGGACTTTCACAGAGGTGACTGCGGAGGCCATTTGTTTTGGAAGACCATAGCGAATAAGATCCTAAGGGCAGGGTATTATTGGCCTTATTTGTTTTCTGATGTATATAAGGCTGTTAAGAATTGTCACGAGTGTCAAATTTTCGAAGGGAAGCAAAAATTACAGCCTTTGCCTCTCAAACCAATTGAAGTTAGTGCACCATTCCAGCAGTGGGGATTGGATTTTATCGGGGAAATCCACCCAACATCTTCCGGATAGCATAGATGGATATTGACAGCTACGGACTACTTCACAAAGTGAATCGAAGCAATTCCCACTCGACAGGCCACGGATGCGGTAATTATCTCTTTTCTTGAAAACAATATTCTGTCACGTTTTGGGTGTCCTAGTAAAATAATCACAGATAATGCAGCAGCCTTCAAGTCTAAGAGGATGGTTGAATTTTGCTATAAGTACAATATTAGTTTGGGACATTCGACTGCCTACCATCCACAAGGGAATGGCTTGGCGGAATCTTCAAATAAGTCCTTGGTAAATATCATCAAGAAATTGCTGGAAATCAACAAAAAGGGTTGGCACAAGAAGTTAGTGAATGCACTGTGGGCTGATAGGGTAAGTCAGAAAAAGTCTATTGGCATGTCTCCTTTTGAGTTGGTGTATGGAATAGACACGGTTTTTCCTACTTCACTTGCTGTCCCGGTGGTCAAATTGGTTCAGGAAGCCGGTAGTGAGGAAGATCCCATGCAACGGAGGATTAATCAGATGATTCATTTACAGCAGACACGGGAGGAGGTATTTCAAAATACTTTCAAGTTGCAGGAGCGCATAAAGAAGATCTACGACAGGAAGGCAAAAGCAGATAAGTTTCAGTTGGATGAGGTAGTTTTGAAATGGGATGCTCGAAATGAACATAAGGGAAAGCACGGTAAATTTGAAAACCTATGGAAGGATCCTTTTAAGATTGCAGCGTATGGTGGTCAAAACGCCTTTCTTCTCAAGGAAATGAATGGAGATGATTGTCCTGGAGGGCCGATCAATGGTCGGCTACTAAAGCGATATCACTTCTGAGTATTTTCTGCTGATTTCATCATAATTGTATATATCGTTTTACTTCTGTTTTATTGCAAGTGTGTAATGATCTCTCATCTTCAGTCTGGGGCCCGGAGCGAAGGCTATAATTCTGGAGATGGAGGTTGGTTGGTTTTAAGTTCGTCAAGTCAGTTTTTTTTTTTCAGACTTTTCAGTTTTAGAGTCAAATTAGTTTTGGTCAAGTTTCGGTCGCTTTTCAGTCAAGTTTGCAGTCAATAAATGCATCAAACGTTTTGAGTTACCTGTTAAAATAATGACTCCATCGCCCAATGGACAAAGGCACTGTCTGACTCCCCCAGAGATCTGCCATTCTTGGCATCTCCATGGAGCCACCATCCCCATTGGAGCCAATGTTAGAGTCGGTCCTTACAGCCCTCTGTCAGAGATCATTTTGCTTTTTGCATATCATTCTTAGGTGTCTCGCTCGTTCCATTTCATTGCATTTCGCTAGGAGCATGCCATGTACTGACGAGGGGGTTTGGTTGTCTTATGTTTCCTCATGCTTGTACCTGCAGGGCTATTTAGAAATTTCTCAAAAAATCACTAAAGTTCATCATCATTGAATTCATGGTCATAAAATGATTAGTTTTGTTAAAAATAGTCTTTAGTCCTAGAGTCTAGGGTTTTGAAGTCCTTTGCATACATGTCATAGAGCCCGCAGGCCATGAGATTGGTTTCACAAGTTTTCTATTTCACGATTTTATTATCAAAAGCATTTGAAAACATTTCTAGTCCAAAACTCTATTTTGGAACTAGAAATTGTTTAATTTCATTTTTGTAATAATTGTATCCATTTCACCATGAGAAGCTTCAGTGCAAGCCTCTGATCTTTTCCAAAGCCACAGTGCCGCATCCCTGCAAAAGACAACAAGAATTTTCAGTCCAAAAATTCAGAAAAGCCAAAGCAAAGCATTGTATTAATAGACCAAATGTCAAAATGCCAAAAACATTATAAAGTGGGTTATCAAAAAAATTTGAAAAACAAATCTGATTTGGTG
The DNA here is from genome assembly GCA_034641835.2 of Pinus albicaulis. Taxonomy (NCBI): domain Eukaryota; kingdom Viridiplantae; phylum Streptophyta; class Pinopsida; order Pinales; family Pinaceae; genus Pinus; species Pinus albicaulis. Next base: position 528,122,576 of record CM076574.1, on the reverse strand, counting down.
AGATATTTTCTTCACATATAAACATGGCAAACAAAATCATTTGCAAAAAATCCGCAAGGCAGAAGTCGAAATGGAGTTCTTGAAGGCCGAAGCCATGATTTCATAGTTGTTGACAGAGTTTCGAGTGCGCGCTACCCACTTGAGTGCGCGCTACCCACTTGGTGCGCACTACCCACTTAAACGCCACGGCCAGTGTTAAATAACACAGGCGCTACCCACTTGGTGCGTGCTACCCATTGGGCAGGGGCGCTACCCACATAGCAACAGAGCCCAGAAATTTTTGTTTTGCGCCCAGTTTCGTTTCAAATCAACTCCAGCAACTTGCAAACAGGTTTTTATCATTGCTCAGTAGATTTTTAACATGGTTGTGATGTTATTGATGTTGGGAAACAGGCCATGCTTGGAGAGAAATGTATGAATCTTACATTCACATGAAAATTAATTCCTTAGTTTTATGAAAAGTTTGAAAACTTTTGAATGGTAAATATGCTCATGCCCTAGCACGTTGTGTATATCATTCTCACGCCCTCAGTTATCATCTTATCACTGCTATCATGCCCTTTCATGTTTTTGCACAGTCTTATGTTGACTAGTCTGTAGCCTCCATCACCATAATATTGCCACTGTCATGGCCATTTGTGTCACTATGGTTATTGTCATGTTGTCCCTATTCTCCAGTTCATAAAACACACTCCCATACTTGTTGCTTCTTCGACAAATTTTGGCCATCATTACCAAAAGCTTGCACCATACATTTGCAGTTGGTACTCATTTGTAAAACTCACTTATGGTCAAAACAGTGATAGTCTTTATGCCACTAAAGCAGAGCCATCCTCACTATGATTTTGTTTTCCTGTGATACTTTGGTACATGTATAACATGTTTGGGTGTTGAACATACATTGAAATTTTGCCTTCATTGTACCTATATCAGCATCTATATTGCAGACAACTTGTTTTCAAAACCATGTCAGAGACAGAATCAGTTTATGAGCAGGGGTATGGCAGTGATTCTACAACAGAGGATGATAATGCGTCGTGGAGGCCTCACAGAGGTGGAAAAGGTGGTAAGCATCTCAGGGAGGAGCCTACTTCTTTGGCTCAATTGTAGGCATGTCCGCTTGCAATGAATTTTTTTCAGCATCAGTCATGTTATCGATTTTGTGAGATGATTTCACAAGCCCAGCTTCATCGTGAACTAGCCCGTCTATTTGTTCTACATTTACGTGATGGCCGTGTAAACCTCGCTGGAGTAGATTTTATTCTGTCACCAGTGACTATTGCTCAGGCCACCGGAATCCCAAATTTAGGAGAGGAATGGAACAAACATCAGCAGTTGGAGAAATTCCACTATGAGCCATACATCAAACCTGGGTATATGAGACACTTGGGCAGAGTTTTTCCTTTCAGATTCCTGAGGGATGAGTTTGCACCACTGATGAAGCTCATCATTCGGTATTTCAGTTACGAGGGCAGATTCTCATGTCTCTTTGCGTACCATGTTCGTTTGTTGATGCACTTTACGAGGGTACGTATGATGAGCATTCCGTATTTCATGTATCGCAACATAGAGAGGATGATGATTTTTGTACAGAAGAAGACCCCAACATAGCAGCATAGGAGTATATATCATTACGCTCTGATCAAGATCATAGTGGTACATCAGTTGACACAGTAGGGCATCACTTGGGAGGATTTGATCTCTCGAGACTTTTTCACAGCGCCACAGCCACCTCCTGAGGTAGTTCATGAGGCGGGAGAGCCTTCACACCAGCCTGACATTCCCGAGATTGAGCATATCAGTGCTCCATTGTATGTGACATACCAGCGAGGCCACAAGGCCTTATTTACAGCTACACGGCGAGTATTATCTCCACCCAGGGTCGAAGGGGTCTCGCCGTCTCCATCAGTAGAGCGAGTATTATCTCCACATGATGTGGAAGGGGTCTTGCCTTCTTCTTTAGCATAGGTACAGATCCAGGACAGGGGCAAGAAGCCCATGCATGATGAGGGCCCATCAGGAGGCCGGGGCACTGATTTCACGATCATTGATGTTGATGCGAGCTCTCCTAGCTCGAGACTGAAAGAGATCATCCAGGAGCAAAAGGCCGAGAATGACATGCTGAAAGAGAAATTGCAGAGGGCTCAGTGGGTGATAAAATACCTGGAGCAACACAACAAACAGCTAGAGGATGAGCACACACTTTATGAGCTGCGTCGAATCCGTGAGGATCGATAGTTGGCCCGGAAGAGACCTGGTGATATGACACCTGCTGATCGAGATTCTGTACTCACGCATGTTAATATTCATTTGGAGAAGTTGTTGGCAAAGGACAATAGAGACAAAGACATGCTTCTTCACATGAAAGGTCATTATTGGGCTCGCAAGCGAGAATGAAGATTCTGAAGAGGAGGTTGAGCGAAGCACTAAAATGGCGGAAAAGGCCTGATCCACTCCGGATTTTGGCCGAGGCTTCGTTGGCTGGGCATGATACTTGATGGAGGGTCTTCGCTCCGAATTTGAGCAAATTCGGAGAAATTTTTGTCATTTTGAAATATTTTGGTCCAAAAACAGGTTTTTCAGTTATACGAGTAGCGCGCCAACATGCTCACTTTTGTTCCGGACACTTGCTGAAGGAAATCTTTACATTTTTGGGTTTGTCATGGTAAGTTACACATGCTCAGGTATTTCCAAAGCATTTCATCAGATTCTGGATGGTCAAAAGGCCCAAAAACACCATGAAAATCACCTTGCCGCCACCTTTTGCACCAGTAGGAAGTACTTCTAGGAGAATGAAGTTTTGGAGGGTCAAATGAGCTCCAAATTGGGAAATTCCACTTGGGTTGGATAGCCAACATCCAGGGCTTTCCAACGAGCTATTATGATCTCAATTTGGATTCCAGGGAGTGCCTCAAAATCAGGTTGAAAGGCACGCTACCCACATGGCTCAAGCACGCTACCCATATAGATTTTTGGTCAAATTTTCAACTTCTGGCTCAGAATTTCGGCCAGTTGGGACCAGTTTTGCTTGTGGATGAAATTTTTGGGTTTTCATGATGTAAATTGATGGTTGGCATGTAAATTTGGCTCATTTTTACCTATTCTAGAAGATTCACTCTCAAAAAAGTGAAAATCATGTAAATGAATCAGTTTCCACTCTTTTAGAGGCAAGTTGTTAGCTACCTAGATTTTAGCTCCTTGATTAGAATTTGTTGGAACTGCTCCTAGAAGGAGGATTTCGACCCCTAGAGGTGTGGGGAGGGGTTAGAGTGATCTATATATTGTAATTTTTGAGACATTCTACAGGTTGGACTCTTGGGAAACTTTTGGCACACATTGTACATATTTTTCATATTTTGGCTAAGGAAAGATCAGAGGTTTTGCAGCACCTGTTGGGATTCTTGTGGCTTTCAGTTCTTAATGGTGTTTTATCTCAGTTTATTGTAAGTTCCTTAATGTTTAATGTATGCCATTTTTCACTTATGCTTCTTAAATTAAATGAATAAGTAGATGACGCTGAATCCATTGTTCACAGTGCTCTGCCTTTGAATTCATTTAGTTTTTCATGTTTTCGCCTGTTTGAAAGGGATCCATGTTCATGCTTTCCCTTTTCAGCTCCTTTTCATTCTGATCCATCCATATATCCAATCAAAAGCATTAAGACTATTTCCTACCTCGCCCCAACTCGAAATCTGCAAAGATCTGACCTTATCCCTGGACCCAAAATTGTTTTTTCCCATTTCTCCAACGAAAACCCAAAAAAATCAAAATCAAATATTCCTATTTCTTTACTAGCCTAAAATCAGTATTCATTGTTCGTTATAAGTCATCTCAGCCGCTCTGAAAACATTTTCCGAGATAGACCCGGAGAGAGCCCTCTCCTGTCCTCGTAGGGCTAGCTACGAGGCTGAGCTTGGTTTGATGTAGCCTTGAGTTTTACCTTATTTCAGCCTAAGGTAGATTTGAGTGCTAACAGTGTCTATGGTCACTATACCCATTATTGTCTCCTTTTAACTCAAATGTGTCAGATGTGGGAAGCTCAAAAAAAATCACGAGGACAAAAAGCCCTTTCTTCTATTCCTCCCAATGTTTCCCCTACTTAATCAGCTGTGTTTACCAATCCTTTCCCCCAGAAAGGATATGTGGTTGCCCAAACCCATGAAAGTCAGACGGCCACTCAACCTCCTCCATCTAGTACCTATGATTACCATATCCTCATGATGAACCTTGACCAAACCAATATCACCGATCTCAACCTTCAGACTCAGTCTCGTCAGTAAAATAGCCCCCCCACTACGTCTGCCACTGAGTCCCTGTCTTCAAGTCCCACAAAACCTCTTTTGACATCCAGTGGTCCTTTACTAATCCCTCAGCCGAAGGCATAGGTTCATAGCAAGATTCCCAAGGGACCATTACATTGAAATGTTGCTTCTGGCAAAGCTGGCCACTCCTATAGTATAGTAGATGACTTGGCGCAATCTCATGCCGCCATGTCAATCTTGTAAACCCTCCAATCATGCACTTCACAATGAAAATATCTACCTACTTCCATGGGCACTTTGGATCATTTATGTGATCACTTTATTGTCTTTGATGTTGACAAGTTAGAGCATCCCTCCCTTCCTACATCCGTTGCCTTCCAAATCCTTGTCAAGATCCAGAATGCCAACGTCTCCCATTGTATCATTGATGAGGGGGCATCCACTTGCGTGATGTCCACTTCTGTTTGGAGGAATCTCAGATCACCCGAGTTATCCCCTTCGACTATCACCCTTCGTGCATGGGATGGACACTCTTCTCAGCCCCTTGCCATGTTTCAAAATTGTCCTATTACTCTTGCGGGCAAGACTGTTTGTGGTGACATTGAAGTAATTGATGCCCCTTAGACTAAAAAATTATATTGGGTCATAGCTACACTTATGCAATGTCTACATTCCCATCTTCGATTCACTGTAAGATGTGATTTCCTCATAACAGAAATATTGTCACCATTGATCAGTTGACATAATACAAACCAAAGTCTCAGACCTCTCTAGAGTCCATTATCTCTTCGGTGGCCAATAAACAAGCAGTTGAACCTTCGACCAGTGTCTCACCTAGAGTCTATAAATATTCCTCTTTTCTTGGTTCATTCCCTGGTCTCCCACCTCTCATCTCTGACCCTAGCTCATCGAATTTTTGCATGATGCAATTGTCTCGGTTAGACCTCAAACGTACCAGTTCGACTAGTCAGTAACCTCGCCCTCTGCAACCTGCTTCTAGTACTTCAACTCAGCTTTCAAGTCCTCCTCCTCAAGGCCCCTCATCTATAGCTGGTGTCCGTGATCCTATCTATCCTCTTGGAACAGTCCCCCTTGGCCTTAACCATCCCGGAGTTGTTCTACCTGGCCATTACCACTATAGTCAGATATCATTTCTTGCTCCTCCTGCTGGAGTATTTTCGGTACTTATTATGGATACCTTGTCTCTTTCTAACATGACACTGGGGATCACAGTCTAGTACATTGATCCCCCAGCCAATACCCCACCTTGTCAACCCAAACCTTACACTTCTTTGACCCTGGTCAAACAGGTTTCCATGACCCCTCCCTTTTCTTCTATGCCTCAATCACCTCAATACGAACGTACTCCTATTGTGTAAGCCTTGGGTGAGGGGGGAAAAGCCTGAAAAAAGGCACCTAAGGACAATGCTACCCAAAAAACCGCTTCTCCTCCTCAGCCTCCAAAGCGTAGACATCTGTGTGCTTTATGTGATGTTGTCGGTCATGCCACCCATAATTGTCCTGAATTGCCTTTTATCAAGCCCAATTTCAACGCATTGTTTCCTGAGTCTAAGGTCCCAGAAGTCCCTATTACTTACCAACTGCAGCTAAGAAACCCAAGAATATGCACACAAACCACCCTTGTTCTTTGTGTGATCTCCATGGCCACTATACCCACCTTTGTCCCTGCCTTGTAGACTACCGCACCTATTTAGACAAAGTTGGCTAGTACGAGGACAACCACAACAAGTTTGCCTCTCCTTTACTTGCGTGTTATGCTTCGGAAGAACTAGAGGACACATCCACTCCCATTGACATTCCCCCTGCTGATGTCGAGATGACGGAGCCTTCGGCCACGATCCTCTACCTGTCATCATCTATGACATCCATGGTGGACGACCCCTCTATGACTTCCCCTTCTATTTTTCCTAACCTCCCTTCAGTGATCACCTTGGGCTCAACATCGATGGATTTCTCATCTACTTATTTGTTGGTCACCCCCCATGATGATGCACATGTGAAACTTTCTTCTCATGATGATGAGCCAGGTAGATTTTTCATGTCATGTGGTAATCCTTCCACCAGTCACCCCATCTTCCATTCTGATGAAGACATTATGGAAGCTATGATTGCCCCTGAATTTCCATGGGATGATATGCACCACCGTACATACTTCCTCCCACAGTAGTCCCATGACCAATATGTTGTGGAATCAAAAGACATATTTCCTGATGAGGTTGATTAGTTTAGTAATCCCATCCCTACACCTGATGCTTTCGAAGATGGAAATATGGATAATATCTCTCATACCATAAAAATTAACATTTCTAACAAACCAGGGGTAGAAGAAAAAGTTACCTTGGGTGCTCAATGCACCCTGGAAGAAATTGATGCTTACACTAAGCTATTCAAGGAATTCCACGATGTTTTCGCCTAGTCCTATTCATAAATCCCCGGACTTGATCCTGCCATTGTCGAACACCATATCGATACATGGCCCTATACCAATCTCATATGTCCAAAGTTGAGACCCATTAATCCTTCTATATGAGAGGGTATCAAAGCCAAGATAGATAAGCTCAAGCAGGCTGTTTTTATCTATCCCAATGAATACACCACTTGGGTGTCCAATACAGTTCCTGTTCTCAAAAAATAAGGCACCATCTGTGTCTTCACTAAATTTCATGACCTCAACAAAGCTTGTCCCAAAGAAAAATTCCCCACATCGTTAATTGACCAAATCATTGATGATTGTGCAAGGCACGAGGTTCTATATTTCATGGATGGTTCCTCTGGATACAACCGGATTGTTATCCATTGTGCTGATCAACTTAAAATTGCATTCATTAGTCCATGGGGAACCTTCACTTATAGGGTCATGCCGTTTGGCCTTAAGAATGCCAGAGCCACTTTTTACTGTGCCATGTCATATTGTTTTCATGATCTGGCTCATATTATCCTTGCTTATTTAGGTGACCTCACTGCGAGTTCTAAACATCAGAAACAACACCTCCATGCTTTGCGTACCATCTTTCTATGAAGTCGCAAGTATAATATCTACCTCAACCCGCTGAAGTGCGTCTTTTGTGTTCCTTCTAGCCATCTACTATGATTCATTATGTATAAAGATGATATAACGCTTGACCCCTTGAAAGTTCAAGCCATTCTTGAGCTTCCTATCCCTCATTACTTACGCCAGTTACAAAGCCTCCAAGGCAAAGCTAATTTCCTTCATCGGTTCATACCTGACTATGCCACCACAATGCATGGGTTCCTTAGACGCTTCAGAACTAACATTCCATTCGTTTGGGATGAATATACTTAAGAGTCTTTTGATGCCCTAAAACATGCTCTCACCTCTGCTCCCTTGAAACGTCCCCCTGACTTTGATAAGGATTCCATTGTGCACATCTCAGCCTCCACCCATTCAGTCGCTGGGGTCCTTATTCAAGAAGATGACAACAAAATTGAGCATGTTATCTATTATGTCAGTAAGAACCTTGTCGAACCCCCTGTGTCCTACTCACATGAAGTGAAATTGGTGCTGATTGTTGTGTTCTCGGTCCAAAAAATCCGTCATTATATCGTCATGCGTTCCACCAAGGTCATGACCAATTCCAACACTATGGATTTCCTATTGAGCCGACAGATTATCAATGGGAAGTATGCCCATTGGATATTTATCCTTCAGGAATTCGATCTTGAATTTGTCACACAAAAGAGTAAGAATGGTTTAGACCTTGCTGAACTCATTTCTAAATTACCTACCGGTATGCAGGATCCACCAATTAATGATGATTTTCTCGATGAACATTTGTTTTCCATTACTTTGGATGACCCCTGGTATGGTGACATCCTCACTTATATGCGAACCCAAAAGTTTGCCCTCCATCTTGATCGTGATTCTCGACGACGTATCCGACACCAGGCCCCCCCACTACCTTCTCATCAGTGACGAACTTTATCATCAAAGCGTAGATAATGCCCTTCGTCATTGTATCATGCACGCTGAAGCTAAGAAAGTACTTAATGCCTGCCATTGCAACGCTTGTGGTGGCCACCTCTCTAGTCTCGCTACTACCCAGAAAAGCATGCGTGCTAGGTATTTTTGGCCTTCTCTCTTTGGTGATTGCATTGAAGTAGTCAAACACTATTCTAATTGCCAACATTTCACCCCAAAGGTTCGAGCCCCTCTAGATCCCCTCCATCCTGTCATCTTAGTTGTTCCCTTATGTAAGTGGGCCATAGAATTTATGGAGTGTCTCCCTACATCTGTTGGCAACCATAAGCATATCATCACGGCAATTTAATATTTCACCAAATGGGTTGAGGTCATGCCAACTTTCAACAACACAGCAGCTACCACGACCCTCTTTTTCTTTAACCATGTTATCGATCGATTCGGGGTTCTGAAACAATTGGTCTCTGATCATGGCTGACATTTTGAAGATGAGATATGGCGTGAGCTATCCTATATGTTGGGATTTGAGCACCAATATTCATCATACTATTATCCCCAAGCTAATGGCCAAGTTGAAGCAGTCAATAAAATTTTTAAAACTATGCTTCAACAGACGGTGAATAAGCACAAAACTAACATGCACCTTATGTTCTTCCCTTATTTGTGGGCCTATATAAATTCTGTTAAAACATCCACCAGGTTTACTCCTTTCCACCTTGTTTTCGACGAGGAGACAGTCTTACCGATCGAGTGTGAAATCCCTTGTAATGTTCCAAATCTGGAATTTAATTAATATTTAACAAAAAAATGGTTATGTAGAATCAAATAATGTCACAAAATATGTTCAATAACAAATCCTTTAGTTGATACAATAGTAGAAACCTTATACAGTGTTTTAGGGGCAAAAAGGTGGGGAAAGGTGATGATTTTGGCCCTAAAATGAGTATATTCAGATATATGCATGGAAATAAGGGTGAGAAACGGTTGGATCTGATATATTAGGTCAATAGGGACCTATGATAAAAATTTTAGCTCAAACAAATGTTTCTATCTTGGTTAAACAACTTCTCCTTCCCAAACTAGGCTTTAAAACCTTTATTTCCCAAGGCTTGGAGTATGCAGAATTTTCTGAAGCACAGAGAGCGTATTTTCTGAAGGGGTTTCTGAAAAAAATGATGATAGAGGCATTATACACAACTTATATTAATCACATAACAAATAAATTCAAGTTTAAACACTTATACAAAAGAGACAAGGCTCCCAGCAACATTTCCAGCAAAATGCATGAAATAAGCAATATTTCATAAAATAACGCAGTTGATGCAACTCTGTATTAATATTGACTAAATAAATCATATAATGGCTGAATAATACAGAGATAGTGCCAAAGGCCTCTCTAACAAAACTCCGAAGGGAAATAAGCACCTCCTCTTCAAGAAATAACACAAAGTCAAAGGATGCAACACTGCTGTTGCTGCCTTTGCATGAAGGACGCAGTTTCTGAAGATGAATGTGCTATATCTAAATGTAGATTAATGGCATCAAGCCAAATATAGAAATGAAATTTAAATCCTTCTCTCTTGATCCCTTAAGCAAGCTGATCCAAAGAGAGGATCGAATTCCTGCACGGGAATTCTTTGCACTAGGCAGTGCAGCAACTCCGGCTAAACAGCTGAAGTATGAAATTGGTCTCTAGACCAAGAAATTTGAAATACATGAATGGATTCCCTTTTATTCTATTCCCTCGTTTTATTTTTGGTGAGTCTCCTCACCCCGGACCCCACACAAAGTTGAGGTGACTTCTTCATGAAGCTTCCTCTTTCTAAACTGCGCTGCCCTAGCTTGCTTCCCTCCTCTTGTGGCTGCACTGTTGACTTGGTCAACCAATCCATCTTCAATGCCTCTTTTCATACTTGAGATCTTCAATCTAGTTTACTTATGTGTCTTATGCTGATCCTTGTTCACATTGAACCGGTTTTCTTAGGTGATTTCTTCCTCCTTAAGAATGCATGTTGACTTGGTCAAACTTCACTATGTCCTCATCTATTTGGCCCATGTTCACACTTGTAAGTGTAAATTTAAGCTCCTGAAGTGGTCCCCTTCCTTATTAAGGTGGAAATTATTCATATTTTTTCCATTCATGGGCCTCCTTACCCATTTATTCCTTCTCGAAGTGAAAGTGGCAAAATCTAATGTTCCAATTTTATTGTTGCAAAATTAGGAACATTACAGTCCTCCCCTCCCAAATGTTGCTTGTCCTCAAGTAATTGCAAGGATAGGACTAAAGAGCACCCTCTACTCCCCTACAAAAACCTCATAAGATGGAAACCTCTAAGGATCAAGGTGTTGCATCATCGATATATCTCCAAGTTGCCCCTCTAAAGTGTGCAAGCCATCTTTTGGGAAGCATCCCAAATAGCTAACGTTGTGTGACAATGAAACATCCATGGAAGCAACAATGGGCTGTTTGTAGGTACTATTGAAGCATGAGGGCTGATGTAGATTGGGATTCATCATCCCCATTTGAATCTCTCCTCCCCAAGATATCAACCAAACAAAATGAGTCACCCTCTAGAATGGTAACTCATGGAAACCATCCTCCACCTGCAGCTCCGGCAAAGTAGGTGGGCTAAAATTTTGGACATGGTAGACATAGTAGCTTACCCCACACTGTCTTCCTCTCCAATTAAGATAAGTGTATAGATTTTTCTGATCTTGGGCTGCAACAATTTTTCCCTCCAATGGTAAGAAGCAAACTAGACCTCCAAAGGTCTCTCTCCCAACGCTGTGAATCAAGCTGGCCCAATCCATCTTATACATGATGGATAAGAAATGACCATTACATGATATCCCATCCATCTCATGGTCCTCCCCATAAAGGAAAAAATTATTTGCTATAGAGGCCATGTCTCTTCTCATGCTCCACTTAGATCATGCAATGCTAAAAGTGTGGGGATGCTCCTCCCCCAAGAACAGACCCACTCCATGTGTTCCTCCTCCAATCATGCTCCTCATATAGGCAAGAACGATATCAGAAAATAGGATCATGATCAGCATCATAATGATAGGAATACTGAAGGTTCTATGTAGTGCTAGAGAGTACCAACAATCTCCCAACTGGTCACAATGCAGTCTTCCCCACTACAGCTTCAGAAAATATCATGGCAAGTTGTCTCTTGACAAATGGCTTGTTGTATAAGTCATCACACCTACTAGAAAATAGTAGATGGCTGAATATGTCAATTGAGCACACAAGAATCAAGCATATACTTGCCCCGGATCATACATTGGATGGCTGTCTCCATCATAATAGCTGGCCAAAGATGTACCATGGAGCGCAAAGAAAAACATGCCCCTTTGTAGAGAAATGCACTGCAAGGAAATGGTAAGAGTATATAAATATTGTGCTAAACAATCAATTAATGCCAAAATAGAAATATTACCATGTAAGGAAGACAAGATGGTGACAAGATCCATAGATGAATCCTCCATAGTGGCATGACATACCCATATGAAGAGGAATGAACCACATGCTGCATGAAAATTCTCCTTCCCATGCTTGGAAATCCAGGTCAAGGAGAACATACCATAATAACCAATGAGTCCATCCACCACTCTATCAATCTCACCTCCTCTATGCCCATCAAGTGCATCAAATATGAAGTGATCCTGGGAACACTCCACCAATAAGCTCATGCTCCAAAGTGACAACACTGTTGGCCTATGCAAATAGGCTCCTGCCAACTCATAATTCCATTCTCTGACATGCCCAATGTCAAATACTTCCCCCATAATGTTGCCATCTCCTCCCATTGCGACATTATACAAAATGTGAGAGAAACTCTTCCCTTTATCTCTGTCAATCCTCCAAAGAAACAAATGTCTTTGCTGCCTCATCATACCTCCATCATACAAATGATGTAGTGAAAACAAAATGACCATACCATCATAATGCATCCACACTCCTTGCTGCTCCATGACGAAAGTATCCTGCCAATCTTCCTTCCTCTTCTCACCCCATGGAAAAGGACATGTCATAGGTTGACCAAACTCTCTCAAGAGTAGCCAACGCAGCATTGCCTCTTGCTGCCCAGTGTCATAGACTTGCAAGTGTTTTACAAGCCTCTTGCCTCCCATCCACATCCACTCAACTCCTTGTGGATGCTTCTCATCATTCTGCATCTTGGTATTTCTCTAATGAGATCTACCATCCTCCACAAACAATTTCTTTCCTTTTCCCCTCATGAAAAGATGAAAGGCATCTCCTTGAAGATCTTTTAGAGAAGATGTCATGTCTACAATAATCTTGAATCCATAAGGATCCAAATGTGAAGAAGACAAAACCCTTTTACTGCTATCTCTAGACAACACTGTATAACTCCTCCATGGTGTACAAACTATCTCATACTCCATCTCAAGGTTCATGGCTCCCTCCAAAATATCACACTTCAACCTCAAGGGTTGTGTGTGACTCATCAATGATACATGAGGTTGAGGGTTCAAATCTCCCTTGAGCCTCTCAATCTTGCACAACATAGTGCAATCATGCTGCTCTATCTCAACAATACCATTTGATCCTGGGCCATATGCAAACAAATCTCTAAACCCTTCCATAAAATTTTCTAAAATGTTAAGACATGGAAACTTATGCATACCTTTGTGAGCCCTTGGGACATCTTCTATGGCTACAAGAGGTCCTCTCTTCAATGTGTTGGTTGATCGAACTGCTGGTGTAGAAGGCTGCTCTCTCAAGGCCATGGCAGCGCTGGTACTTGCCTCCTCCCATGGTGGTGTGGGTCTTCTCTCCTTTGATCTTTCCTCATCAAAGGTTCTGATCAGATCTTGAGTGAACTCAAAAAAAGAAGTCACCCTTGTGTGATTTAAGTGACTGCACCACCAAGCATTGGCTTCACCCTCCAAGTGCAGCGCTGCAACTTCTGCTGCCTCCCTCTCTTCCACTGGATGAAGTATGAAGAATGCCTCAAGATTTATTTCCCAAGCTCTTGCTATAGTTGAACCATCAAATTTAGACAATATGAATATATTTCCTTTGATCTCTTTTTTGCTGCAAGGTCTTCTTTCTTCTCTCAGTTGAAAAAACTAAGGAAAATATAGGGTCTCTTTGAAAGCCCTAGGTTGGCACTTGTATTCTGTCAAATACCCACTCAGAATTTCATGCTCTAAGTGGTCTCCTTACTCTTCAATTCCTCTACAAGAACAGGAAGTGCATGCCTCTGCTTCTGCTTCTTGAAACCCTCTAGAGGTTTCTCTGCAAATCTCTCTTCCTTGAAACCCTTTTGGAGTTTCAGTGCATTTATCTTCTTATTTCTTCTTGGATATGAAAATGGATGAGAGTAATCTCATCCTATTCATATTCTCCCTCTAAAATTTAACTCACAAGCTGAGCATTGTAAAGTTCCCTTCTCGAGAATATCAAAATTCTATTCCAGAGATTGACTGCAGGGGCATTTACTAGATATGTCACCTTTGAAAAAAGGATGAGATCCAGAGGCTACCTGGCCATCTACACACTCTATCTATATATTTTGAAACATTCCTCTTTAGGGATTCATCACTTTGGCTTGAAGCCATAGGCTGAGCCAAAGATCATGCTTTGATACCACTGTAATGTTCCAAATCTGGAATTTAAGCAATATTTGACAAAAAAATGGTTATGAAGCATAAAATAATGTCATAAAATATGTTAAATAACAAATAATTCAGTTGATACAACAACAGAAACCTTATACATCGTTCTAGGGGCAAAAAGGTGGGGAAAGGTGATGATTTTGGCACTAAAATGAGTATATTTAGATATCTGAGTGGAAATAATGGTGTGAAATGGTTGTATCTGATAGATTAGGTCAATAGGGACCTATGCTCCGAATTTAAGCTCAAAAAAATGATTATAGCTTGGTTAAAAAACTTCTCCTTCCCAAACTAGGCTTTAAAACCCTGATTTCCCAAGGCTTGGAGTATGTAGATTTTTATGAAGCATAGAGAGCATATTTTCTGAAGGAGATTCTGAAAAAAATGATGATAGAGATCTTTACACAACTTATATTAATCACATAACAAAGAAATGCAAGTTTAAACACTTATACAGAAGAGACAAGGCTCCCAGCAACATTTCCGGCAAAATGCATGAAATAAGTAATACTGCATAAAATAACGCAGTTGCTGCAAATATGTATCAATATTGACTGAATAAATCATATAATGTCTCAATAGTAAAGAAATAGGGCCAAAGCCCTCTCTAACAAAACTCTGGAGGGAAATAAGCACCTCCTCTTCGAGAAATAACACAAAGTCAAAGGATGCAACACTGCTGTTGCTGCCTTTGCATGAAGGATGTAGTTTCTGAAGATGAATGTGCTGTAGCTGAATGTATATTAATGGCCTCAATAAAAATATATAAATGAAGCTCAAATCCTTCTCTCTTGATCCCTTAAGCAAGCTGATCCAAAGAGAGGATGGAATTCCCGCTCAGGAATTCTTTGCACTAAGCAGTGCAACAACTTCGGCTAAATAGCTGAAGTATGAAATTGGTCTCTAGACCAAGAAATTCGAAATACATGAATGAATTCCATTTGATGCTATGTCCTCCTTTTATTTTTGGTGAGTCTCCTCACCCTGGACCCCACACAAAGATGAGGTGACTTCTTCATGAAGCTTCCTCTTTCTAAACTGCGCTGCCCTAGCTTGCTTCCCTCCTCTTGTGGCTGCGTTGTTGACTTGGTCAAATAATCCACCTTTAATGCCTATTTTCACACTTGAGTTCTTCAATCTAGTTTACTTATGTGTATTAGGTTGATCCTTGTTCACATTGAACCGGTTTTCTTAGGTGATTTCTTCCTCCTTAAGAATTCATGTTGACTTAGTCAAACTTGACTATGTCCTCATCTATTTGGCCCATGTTCACACTTGTAAGTGTAAATTTCAGCTCCTGAAGTGGTCCCCTTCCTTATTAAGGTGGAAATTATTCATATTTTTTCCATTCATGGGCCTCCTTACCCATTTATTCCTTCTCTAAGTGAAAGTGGAAAAATATAATGTTCCAATTTGCTTGTTGCAAAATTGGGAACATTACATCCCTTCCCTTCACCTAGTCGTCGAACTTATCCTTAACACCCAACCTTTGAAACAAAGGCTTATCATGCTTTAGCGCACTTGAAAGGCTTATCATGTTGCATTGAAAACCACCGAGGTGGCTAAGAAGTGCACCAAATATCAATATGATTGAAAATTCTGCCCTCGTAATTTTCACGAAGGCAGTCTTGTTTTAGTGTATGACCAGGGTCATGATGTCCTCAGTCATGGGATGTTTGACTCATTATGGCTATGCTCTTATGTCACCAGTAAGTATTTGGGTAAAGGGGCATACCTTCTAGAGGATTTTGAAGTCCACCCCCTTCCTAATCCTCGTAATGCACTCTATCTTAAGAAATATTACCCTTAGCATTTCTCTCTTGAAATGCACGTTTTATTTCTTTTAGGTAGCCAAATTTCATTTTTTCTAATTTTATACTTCACCTAGAAGCCCTTTTTCAAAGAAGGGTCACATCATCGCTTCTCAAAATTGAATTTATTCACTTGTGACACTTGTACTTGGGGCACCACTTTGCCTTCATACTTGTCGATGCTCGTGTCAATTTTCTTCGTGGATAACCATCTTGTACTCACGTTTTTATGGTCCCCATCAGGCTTGTTCTGTGTGTTAGCATCATCAAGTCTCCCTTGTTTAGAGCATCCAAGTTGAGTCATCATCGCCTCCATGGAGTTTTTCCTAAGTTCATTTTGTCTCCTTTCATAGTATTCCATCCTTCAGTGCTTTGTACCTCTCTCGTGTCACACATTTTGGCCCCCAGTCATACTGTCCCGTATCCCCTCCAGAGTCAATTCAGTAGCTGCTAGGTTATCCATTCCCTTTATGCTCGAATAAGGGAAGTCGTCAGCCCGCTACTTAGTACCCCCCATTCAACCATCATCCCTGGTGCCAGACCATCACTCGCTCTGCTATTACCCCTCTTGCCTTAGTTGAGGATATCTTATTGCTTCACCTGTGGTGGACCTCCTCCTCTTGTCGACATCATCTTATTCATTCTAGAAGACAGGTCTAGAGGGAGGTGTACCTTTGTTCCAGCTTCCTCTCTTGTTTGGTGCCTTAGATCAGGAAAAGGGACCCTTTATTTCCCTTTGACTTGATTGTTTCTCAGTTCCAACTCCTCATGGCATGATCAAGATTCGTATACTTGATGGTTCAATGATGTAGCAGATTACACCAGTGATTCTTGGGTGTGTGTGCGATGTTTCAGAACTCATGAGGGGGCGGCCCTTTAGGTAGCCCTCCACATGCCCGGATGACCTCTCTACTACAACCTTGGATGCAGCTCCATAGATTCGATGGTTCCGGCCTCAGGCACTTGCAGTGCCTTTTTAGTTTGCATGTATCATTTAGATTTCCAGAGCCCTTTCCTATTTTACAGGGTCTCTTTGGTTGTACTTACATCTCTTATACTCAAATATTATTATATAAGTCCTGGCTATTGTCCCAGGCACAATATGTATGTGGGATCCATTATTATGTTTTGTATCTTGCCCATGTTTATGCCATCATGTACTATATAGATCAATCCCATGTTTTCTAGACACACCATTATTCTTTGTACTTTGTTATCTCGGTGGGCATAGGTATACCTCCCCAGCCTCATGTAGAATAGGTACTCAATCATAAAAGAGACTTGTCACACCTGTAAGTCTCTCCTCCTCGGGGTCTTGTCCTCTCATGCTTCATTCCACCTTCTCTCTCTGACTCCCCTTCGGTGTCTAGTGATTGTGTTCTTACAATGTACTTCGGTCATACGATTAGCTCCTGACGCTCGCATATTGGGGGGCAATCGGTTACACCCATTTTTGGTCATCTAACATGTTACTATTATATGGAATAAAGTACACCATGTAAGACCAATTTTACCATAGTAAAATTTCTCTCACTATGAAAAATAATTTAATAACCCATAGTTTATTACGCTATTTATGGTCTAAACAAGAAACCCCATGAGAAATAATTAAATAAATCCTTATTTGTTTGATTTTTATCTAGGGATAATTAATTAAAACAATTTTAATTAATATTCCTGGTCATATTTAACCCAAAACAGGAAAATGTATTAGATAAATCATTATTTATCTTATTATTTTCTAGGAATAATTATTTAAATCATTATTTAATAATATTCCTTGTTAAATTTGAATAAATCATTTACAAATAATTGAATAAATCATTATTTATTTAGTTATTATTTAACCATATTCTTAAAATAATAAATAAATTATTTATTTATTAGTTCTAAATAAAGGGATTTGACCAAATTCAAATTCCTTTTCCCTCCAATAAAAATAATAAAATATTCCATAAAAGTTGGATCTAGATTTGGTTAATTATATTTTAATTCTGCACCAATATCTAGACTAAATATTTTGTTATAAATATAGGGGTTTTTATATTCATTCACTACCTTCTGTTGCCTAGAAATCACCCTTGATCTATACTTTTGGTTTGACTTTGATCCTTCCATCATTTTCATCATTTTCTACTTTTTTCTTGTTAGCTTCCTTTGAGTTCCATTTTGTCTGGGTTTTCTGCACCATCAAGAGAGAGAGATATTAGATTTGAAGCACTGAGTACATACAAGAACCCATCCCATTGAAGGGGACTTGTAACACCTTTCTATGTTCCCTTCCCATGTGTCATAATACAAAAAATTCTTTAAAAAATCTTGTCTTGTCCATTGGATGCATGGAGCAACTCTTGCTAATTTTTTTTGTTTAATATATTTAACTGCATATATATGGATTTTTTTAGCATTTATTTTTCTCACTAACTACATATCTAAGGAAATTTACATCCATCATTGATGTTAGGGTTGTTTTTTATGCACAGCTAAAGTGAGTTTTTTTGTACGCTTGCGATTAGAATTCACACTAACATAATTGAATACCCAAACAAGAAAATAATTCCATCCAAAAATTTCTAGTAAAAATGGGATCTCTGTCGCTTACAATAATATTTTGGTTTCCATGTAGCTTTTGAATTGTTTCCATAAATTAAGTAGCAATTGTATTGAATTTAAATGGATGAGATAATGCACAAAAGTGTGCATACTTGGTAAGTTTGTCAACTACCATCATGATGACACTCTTTCCTTTGGACTTGCGTAAAATTGGGATGAAATTCATTGAAACCTCCTCCAAAAGTTGACATGGAATGGATAAAGGTTGTAACAAACACGGGGTCTTAATTGTCTCAACTTTCTTTTGTTGGAAAATCAAACATTTCGCCACAAATTTATTATTATCATATTTAAGGCCATACCAAAAAAGTTCCTTCTAGGCCCTGTGGTAAGTTTTTAAAAATCTTGAGTGCCCTCCTAAGGGATATTTTTGCAATTCCAAAAGAATATTTTGTTTGAGTTGGGAATTATTACAAAGATATAAGCGATATTTTTACCATAATGAATCATTTTTCCAGCTAAATGTATCAGATGTATTGGGATATTGTTGCAAATTTTGAATGAGTGTCCACACCTCTGGATCATTATTCCATTCATGCCTTTATTCATTTATCAACTCTATTTGGATAATAGAAATGACACAAAGCAATGATTCCACATCCTCATCCTTTCTTGAGAGTTCATCTGAAACAATTTTTTTCTTCCCTTTTTTGTAGATGATTTCAAATTCATAACCCAAAATCTTCGTGACCCATTTTTTCTCCTCTTTTGAAGATAACCTTTGTTCCAAAAAGTATTTAAAACTGTCATGATATGTTTTTACCTTGAAGTGTCTTCCCATTAGATAAGGTCTCCATTGCTTTAGTGCATGTAGTATTCCCGATATTTCCTTCTCATAAATAGGTTTCTGTAAATATTTTCCTTTGATTAGATGACTTTAAAAAAAAATGGTTCTTCCTTCTTGTAATAAATCCACACCAATTTCATTTGTCGAGGCATCACATTCCACAATAAGTTTTTTTTTTAGGTGTGGCATAGCTAAGACCGGTGCTTGGCACATTGCCTCTTTAAGTTGTTCAAAGGACTTAGCTCTCTATGGAGTCCAAGAAAATGCATCTTTATTTAGTAAAATTGTTAGAGGTTCCAATATTATCCCATAATTCTTAACAAACTTGTGATAATACCTTGGTATCCCTATAATTCATCAAATATGCTTTATGGTTGTGGGGATTTTTCATTCCTTAATGGATTTTATTTTATTAGGGTCTACCTTAACACCCTCATGACATACAATATGACCCAGATATTCTACCTCCTGTACTCCAAAGAAACATTTAGAGGTTTTTTCGTATAATTGTTTCTCCTCCAATAGTTTTAGAACACTATCAACATGTTGAACATTATCATTCCAAGACTTGATGTATATTAGTATATCATCAAAAAATACTAACACAAATTTTCTAAGGAAGGGTTTGAAAATGGAATTCATCAAACCTTTAAATGTGGATGGTGCATTAGTAAGGCATGACCAAAAGTTCATAATGACCCTCAAGAGCTATGAATTTTGTTTTCGAAATGTCTTTAGTATTCATTCTAATTTGATGATATCCATAATGAAGATCTAGGTTGGTGAAGTAAATTTCTCCATGTAATTCATCCATTAATTCTTCAATGGTGGGGATGGGAAATTTATATTTAATAGTGAGATTTTTGAGCTCCCTATATTTCGGCCACATGCACCTGATCCATCCTTCTTGTGCACCAATACTACTAGAGCAGAGAAAGAACTTTGATTAGGTTGAATTAGACCAGCCTCTAGCATTTCTGCAACCATGCGTTCAATCTCACTCTTTTGGGTATAAGGATATTTGTAAGGCCTGATGTTTGGAGGAACACTTCCTGGAATCAAATGAATAGCATGAATATGATCACAAATAGGTGGGAGTCCTTTGGTAGTCTCAAACACCTTGGAATGATTGTCCAAGACTTTTTAGAGAGCTGTAGAAATAGATGATTTTGACGTTTGAACCTCTAGTGAGAATAATTTTGAAATTACACCTTGTTTTTATTTCTTCAAAAGCTTTGTCATGAAATTAGAGATGATTATATTTCTTGGCTTCCTTGAGATACCTCGTAATTCAAATTCCTTTTCTTCCCAACAAAATTTCCAGAAAAGTTCTTGAAAAATAAATGATATTTTCCCCAAGGTTTGTAACCATTAATCTCCTAGTACAACATCAACACTACCCACTAGAATGGAGATCATTGGACTATTCAATACATATTCCCCCATGGTTATCTTGATATTATGGAACTTTCCATATAAATTTATAGTTCCTCCATTTGCAACCATCAATTTACACTCTGGTGTTGGGTATAAGAAGCAATTCAATTCCTTGGCTAACTTACAATGAATAAAATTATGGTTATTACCTGAATCAATCAACACTATTATATTTTTCTTCCTGAAATGTCCTTCTATCTTGAGAGTTTGAGGAGTGTTAATTCCTGCCAATGCATTACAAGATATGATCAGATTCATTTCTTCATTCTCTAGGGTTGGTGCCTGGTGTATATCCTCTTCTTTTGAAGTTTCATGTTCGTTTTATTCCTCGTCTTCACACTATATATAAAATAATTTCTTCTCAACACACTTATGACCTTTAGTGTATTTTCTATCACAAATGTAGCAAAGCCTTTTTCTCTTTTTTCTTCCAATTGTAGGATTAGCAATAATTCCATATTTATAGTTGTGAGTAATAGGCTTCCTTGTCGTCATAATTTTTCCTTCAACTTTTCTCGCCAACCTGAATACATTCTCCAAAGAATCAGGTTTCCAAAGGCGAACCTCATGTTGGATGTTATCCTTTAAATTCAATATGAATAAATCAATCATGTGATCCTCTAGAATATCATTTACCCTTATATTCAATTTTTTGAAGTCCTCAATGTGCTCCATGATTGAACCTTTTTGATTGACATTTATCAATTGGCTAAAGAAGGTGTTTCTCTTTGTATCCTCATAATGTGCTATCACTTCCTCCGTAAAAATTTACCAAGTGAAAATTTTTTTATGAGAGCAAAGGCATCAATACCATACAAATTTATTGAGTTCTAAATATAAATTTTCAATGCGTACCTTTTATGTGTTTTGCACATTATGGAGATCAAAATATTCCTCCATCTGTAGTATCCGTGTTACGAGATCCTTTCCATCAAACTTCCTCATATAGATCTTTGGAATATGGTGGGTCTTAAATAAAACATTAGATTCTATGAAATCATGATTAGCATTTATTTTGTTCTCATCACGAGTTTCCCCTACTACCTTTTCGCCATTAGGAATCTTTTCTTGTAGCAACTTTGTCAAACCTTCCTTCAAACCTTCCATGTTTCCTTCCATTTTTCTTCTATAACATTGATACTAACTTCCATGCCATTATTCAAACCATCCATTTCTGATTTTAAACAATTCTTCAAACCATCCATCTTAGCTTCCATTTCTTTTTTGGTTACTCTTTGCGAGAGCAACATTTTTTTCACTTGGTCTTGTAATTTTGATATATCATGTTGCACTTCTTCCTCTTCATGCATTATAGTAGAGATTTTTGAGGGATTAATGGGTGTGGAACTCTTTTTTTGAGGCATTTAAGAACCAATACTGATATCAATGCTTCAATATTCCCTTATAATCACTTCAAACTAATTTTTTTAAAACAAAAGTTATGCAATTTTTTAAAAAATACACACCTTTTTTCTTCTTTTGAGGAGCTCGATATTGAACCTGATGTAATTATGTTGTTTCATATCCCCGATATCTGAAACTCGGTCCTATAATAGCCCTATGATTATTATTTCCAATGCCACAGGTTAGACCTAATTTTGATTATTCAAGTTAAATCTATGCCCCATCTCCCACAATGACCTAATTATGGACTAGTTTAGTAGAGTGAACTTGTACGACGTGCCATGTGTCACTGTTTTGACCTTCAGATTTGAAATAGATACATGAAACTATAGTACGCATTATTTTGGAAACTTTTATAGAGTTTAAATCCAATGCCTGGAACAAATTTTATGACAATTTTCCCTCAGTCACCTATTTGAGATGAAATTATGGAGCTTGTAAAACTCCTAAATTCCTCAGATCATATCTCTGGAAATATATAGAACCAAGATCTAAAATTTTTATATTAATTTTAGAACTATTTCGCCTCCACGTGGTAATTTTTTTAGCTTCTGAAGCCTTGTAAAAAACACTTTATAGAGAAAATTCCAAGATGGCCTATTTGAAGAAATGAAACCCTATAATCCCAAGCTCTGATACCAAATGTTATGAAACTAGCTCACAAAATAGAAGAAAATATAAATCAATGACTTAGAAATTAACCTCTTAAAATGGGAAACCTACTTTACATTACATAAATGAATAATTATTGGATGATTCAAATTAAAAACCCTCCTTTCTATATATATAGGAGTCTAAGGGGTCACAATATAATCTTAGCCAAACATAACAATAATAATGTAAGGGCACAAAAATAACAATATTGGGCTTTTATGGGGCGCAATAATAACAATATGGGAACTACATGGGCACAACAATAAAAAATAAGGGGATACAATAGTATTATAGGGACCTAGTATGTTTTTAGATCAAGGCTTAACTTAGGTTCAAAATTTTAAAAATTATTAGAACTAATTCTCTCGTGAAAGTTGGTTTCCGCAAGATCAATTCTTGTGCAACTATGGGAGCAAGGAAAAAGGTAGAGGGTTGTTTCAACATGATTTTACTTGAATAAGAGTGGTAGGAGGTAGTGTAGAAAGAAAATGAGTTCCTAGCATATATAAATATTTTTCCCTTTTATATTTAGGTACTCCACCAGCCCTTGCCAACCCAAGGTCAGATATGGTTGCTACGTTAAAGTGAAGTTTAATCATCTCATCCATAGGATATGATGAAGTTACAAATGGTGTCACATGTAGGGATATAAAATTAAGTAGTGTCCAAACTATCCCTAAGGTTGGTTGTGTGTAATAATCACCCAAAAGAGTGGTGTGAATTTGAGAATGGAGCAGCTGGGATGTTTTGGATTCTCTCAAATCCATTAGTGGGAATTTAAAAATATTTCATTACTGATTTGAAACCCATGTGTAATATTCCCAAATTTTCACATCATATTTAGAATATTAGAGTCCTTGGTTTTCTTAATAAATTAAGTAAATAAAAGGGTGGAGGGACCCACAAACCTCAAAGATGAATAAAATCCACTTTTAACGTGTGTATGTGGATATTTTAGATCTAGATCTAGAATCATGGAGTAGCAGAGTAGCTCCATTTATGGAGATCATGTCTCATTTATGAGATAGATTATGGAGGATGAAACAGTAAATAAGATCATGGATCTCAAATATAAAATCATGAGGATCTTTGATAAGGTCAACTGAGATCATAGTGCATTCAAAGAAGATCATGAAGCACTAATGATAAGATAGTGGAGGAAGTGGTGCATTTAATGCACACATGATGGAGGACATGAGGCTACAATGCATTCAAACATGGAGACTATGTCCACATGTATAGCACAGATTTGGAGTGGGCCCAGGCTATGGAAGGCTCATGCATATAATGAATGTGAAGGCACAAAGGAAGGCATGATTTTGATAATTCATTCCTTGATTTGTTTAGATCTAGATTTGTCTTAGGATGTTTCTATTCAGACTTGGGTTGTTTAGCAGTTTTTGAAGTTTTGTTTAGCACAGAGTGTTCCCGAGTGGGAATCCCACCTCTTTCTTTGAGTATCTCTAGAAAGAGGATTGTTCTTCATTCCATATCAAGAATTGGTGCCATGTTCAGGAGGTTGTTTCTAGCATTCAACTAGGAAACCAATGGAGGATTCATCCTACCACCTTGTTCTTCAGATCCAACCTTTCAGGAGCAACAGATCTACATTTGGCATTCAAGCCATTGGGTTTTACCTCCATGTAGTAGCAGTCCCTTAAAGGATTGCGCAGTTCAGTCCTGTAGATATATTTGAGGAAGGAAGTTTCCAGTATTTCAGCTGGAAATAGTGTGAGGGATAACCTCCTCGCATTAGATCTAGTGTTTCCATCACTAAAGAGATGATTTGACATATCTAGCAGTAGGCTAATGAGCCTCCCTCTCTAATAGCACAGTTTTCTGAAGCTGTTTTTCATTCATCAGCTATTTTCAGTGGAGGAGATTGAAGGAGCTAGATCTTGAGCTTTTAGCCTAAGGATCTAGTGAAGGGATCAACCCTTCTTGCATAGATATGATTGTACATCATTGTAGCCATTATATCATCGGATCTGGCTTTAGATCTGCATTCTAGCCACATATATGTGAAGGCCTAAGAGGGTGGTTTTCTTAGACTTACAGATCTAAGAAATGCCTTCTGGGTTATCTTGGGAATCCATAATTGAGCCTAGATCTACAATTTCAACATCATCGGAGATCCCATTCTGCCTAGATCTGACTTTTTATCTTTCAGGCAATTGTAGTCCCTACAGTTGCAGCTGGGATAACACATTTTACCTTCTAGTAGAGCAACAATTATGTATTCCCTATTGGGAAATCATTGTAGGGTCATTCTAGGCCACCCTTGTGGCTTGAGTGTCTCTTATTTTGAGCATTGTTGTACTTTCTTTTTTCACCTCCAATATAATAAAATGGCTCAGGTATTTCTATGCATTTTGATGTGTACATAGATTTATTGTTTACTTTGTTGTAGTTCTTATATTGTGTTTTAGTATTATTGCATTCTCCCTTTTGGGATATTACACCATGGCTATGGGTCTCCTGAAACTTGTAAGTAGTTCTTATGTAATCATGATTTGAAATTTGTAATCCACAATCTACTTTAATTTTGTAGGAAGTACAATAGATATATCCAATTATAAGTTTTATTTTCCATTGTTCTTTAATTCGGGCCCTCCAATTGTAGGGATGCTAGTATCAAAATTTAATCAAATATCATAGAAATTATCTTCCATGAATGTGTGGAAGGAATTCATAATTTCCTTACATAAATTCTACTTGTGGATATATAGGTAAATTTCTACACTTGGTTGTGAGTTCATATGTTTCTGTGTCACTCTCTTATATCACTTTATAGTGTATCATGTGGATTATGCACTGAGGAGGATGTTGCATAGGGGGAATTATCCCTACTTCTAGGGTGCATCCTCTAGATTTTCCTATCCTTGGATATTTCAAGGGGAATGTCCCTATTTTGAAAGAGACATCTCTAAGGATGTTTGATCCCCTCCCACATTGTCTAAATGTTTCTTTTCGAAAAATGGGATGTTTGGGAGACATCTTATGATGGATTTAGGGAGTTATACTAGATATTCTAGATGGTTCTTTCCAAAAACATGGAGTTTTGGGAGAGCTTTTGGGATGGTTTTAAGGAAATTCTAATACCCACTATTGAAACTAGTGCCCATTTGGTTCTAATTCTCAAATAAAAATATTCACCAAGTTGTTCTACATTCAAACCTAGACAAAGGTTATCTATGCACTGCATGCCTAAATACTATGTAGTATGTTTTGTAATGAGGGCTAATTGCCTTCAATGTTTTGACTCCCATGTTTCGTAGGTTTATGCATCCTATATCAACTCTTTCTTTTGGGAGCGTTATAATATTTATGTAGACAATATCATTAAGATATATTATCTGAGACTTGTTACTTTTATTGAGTTACATTAGATCTATTATCTATGGAAGTTACTTTTATTGGCTCATATTATAGCACCATGTTCTAGTATCTTTGTTTTTAAATTTTATATTTCTTTAAAATTTTATTTTTTAGAAATATTTTTGGTTGTCCCATTGAAATTTGGGTTTAACTTCTAGCCATCCTTGAAACCCTTCCCCTCGCCCCCATCCCTAAAACACCATGCCAAATAGCCCAATTTGTTCACAAGTTGTCGGATTTTGTATGTAGTGTATTAATTTCTTAAAAAATTAGAGATTTTCCCCTTTTCCCATTTATCATTTGAAAGTTGACTCATTTTACTTTACTCCCTTTATTTTCTCCTTTGGTTCACCATGAAAAAATTCTCTAGTTACTAGTTTACCTCACATCTTTATTATCCATTTATTTTCCATTTATTCATTTTTTCAAAGTTATAAAGTATAATAAAAAGGATATGGAATTGTATCTCAGATTCTATTAAAATTCCCATATTTTCCATTTTCACTTAAGACCTTCAATAAATGGAACCAATTATTTATTCATTATATTTCTTGGAGTTTGATGGATTGGGATAGTGGTGGACCATGTTTCTATGCTCTTCCATTTAAGTTGTTTGTTTGTCCCATTGTTCCCATGCATTCATTTTTCCAAATTTATAAAGGATATGAAAATTATATATTGGGTGTTATTATAATTTCTATCTTATTTTCTGGGTTTTCCATTTTCATATAATACCTTCAATAAATCGAAGCACATCTCAATACAGTATGTAGGATCAAACTTTGATTCTTTGTGAAAATGTTTGAATTATTTATTCCTTATATTTATTGAATTTTAATAGATTGGGTCATAATGGCAGACCATATTTCGATGTTTTTTTATTTGTCTGTTTCGTGAGTTGTGATATAATACTGAAACTACAAGTTGTTATATGGTTTCTAAATAGTTAGCTCAGAATTGAATTATTTCAATCAAATAAATTAATATGGTAGTTAGCTTGTTCAACATAACACTGATTCATATGGTGTTGAGGTATAGGGAGATGTTATGTACGTATTCCTTGAGACAAAGAATGCTATCACAATGTGAGGATACATTGGTGTGGAAAAAAACATTAATCAAGAGTCACCTTGCACATTTAGGAATTACTTTAGATGAAGAGTTTCATATTTCTGATCCTTCTATTTTTCATTTTGATAGGTAGGTAAGAAAATATATATCTTATTAATGTGATTTCATAAACATATGTTTGGAAGTGAAGGTTTTTTCATTGGAGTTCCCTTTTAATTAGAACTAAAATTCGACTTCTTGAAATCTAGGTAACTTATATACAATTATGATCTCACTTTAAGGGTAAGATTCTTACTGATACATGCATTTATTACACCTGTGTTCGTATTTTACCTTCTATGTTATTGATATTTACATGCTCAATGAGCCAATACCTAAATGGGTAGGAATTTTACTATGCTTAGGATACATATAGGTTAGCTAATGGGGTTTTACCATTCACCCTCCCCATTGTGATGATGGAAAACTACCAGGTCATGGTGATTGAAATATAGAGTTCTCAAAGTGGTTGGAGTGAACCTAATAATCCATAATGAGAACATAGGTGTGTAATAAGGACATAATTATGTTCAAGCTCTGAGTCTCACCAACTCGAAATCAAAATCAATCTGCACTTTTAGAACTTCATCTTGTCAAATACAAATGAGAAAATTTATTTATTAAATGGTTTTGTGAAAATTTTTAGCAGTAGTAGGATTAATTGGTAAAATTTTATAGCATAAAATTGTGATACGGTGAAAGAAAAACTGCATTACTTGGGCTTTTTGTTAATGCATATTTTCTTTGTAAAAAAGGTTATTAATGTTGAAATAATTTTTCTGGAACCTATAAACATCAACATTATCTTTTTTCTTGTTTTAAATTTGTTAGTTTGAAATCATGTGCATTTATCCTTTTATCATCCTCTTCAGGGTGCCCTTTAAAATAACAACACTTTTGATGATGTCTACGAACATTGGTATGAACAAAATGTTAATAAGGGTGGCATTTTTCTTATGTATATCTTGAGATTTGTTTCTGATTTTTTCCTGAACTTTTCCTTATGCAAATAAATCAGGGTTCTTAATTTCATTCCTTTTTCTCATTATGTCACCGTTGTCATCTATTTCAATTTTATAGATATTATATTTTCACACTTTCCTCTTATATCATTGTTTTGTATATGCATACATACATGATTCCCGAGAGTAGACAAAAAGAGCATCTTCATCTTTACTGGGCATTGAATTTTCCTCTTGAGTGGAGAATGGAGAAGGTGTTTCTTAAGAAGTTCCTTGTAGAAATTTTCTTAGTCGACTATAATGAAAATTATTGGATTTTTGGATTAGATGTTAGTCGGTTTGGTGCAATAAGAAAAGTAACTTATTTTGCATGATTACACCTAATATTTTTCGTGAATACTAAGTTCCTAATGTGTTATTTTCTATGTTGACATTTTATTTTCTTTCTTTATATAGGTCATCTAGTCACATGGTGGCCACTATCTCCCAACTAAAGCAAACTTGTTCGAGTTTTTAGTAGGGATTCCTATGGTTTTTAATGTTGTGATTCTTTCACCTCATAGTTACTTTGAGAAAGAAAATGTTTTAGGAATGGAAGACAAGATACTGGTGGATAGACAAACAATTTTTTTATAGTTGCAATGTTCATTCCATGATATCCTCTCCTTATTGTTTGATTGTATTTTGAATGTTTTTTATTTTTATTTTTTGTATTTTAACTATGAAATTGAAAATACACTAGTAAAAATTAGTGAATTAGTTAGTAAAAAAAAGACTAAAATTTTCATATAAACGACTATTTTTCGGTTGGTGACCAATAGTGGCTAATTTACAGTGTCTTATAACGCGACCAACTTTTAGTCATTTTTAGCTTAGTGATTAATTGGTTATATCAATTTTGTTGTCTAGTAGTATATTTGGTTATTAATTTAGTCGCTGATTTGGTCATTAATTTAGTCATTGATTTGGTCATTGATTTAATCATTGATTTGGTCATTAATTGTCATAATTAATGATCAAATATACAACAAAATATATTAGTATATAATCATACGAGAAAATCAATTAATGACCAAAGAAATATGACCAAAATGTTGGTCATGTTATAAGATACTATAAATTAGCTACTAATAGTCATATATATGCAAATTTTAGTCATCGTTTGAACTAATTAATGGCCAAATGAATATAACTACATTTTTTGTCATGTTATAAGATACTGTAAATTAGCTACTAATAGTCGTATATATGCAAAATTTAGTCATTATTTGTAATCACAACTTTATCATTTGCAGTAGTCATTTATCTTTTTTTGGTAGTTTCATATTCATTATATAAATGACTAATTTAGTAGTTTATATTCATTTCATTCACTTTCATTAGTAATCATTATAAATGACTAATTTAGTCATATATTTATTTTATTTGTGTTCATCATTAATCAATATAAACTACTAATTTAGTAGTTTTAAATTGATTTATGTGTTCATTATTAATCAACATAAATTAATTTGTATGGTTTAAAAAATGTCATACAATAAGCATGTTCATATAATATGAAACCATAAAGTTTCATATGTTAAGTACAATACTAAAAAATAAGTGCAATTATAAATAATTTCAATCACATAAATTATATTATATGAAATGTTAAAGTATTACAATGAGTTTCTAACTTAATATTCGTTGGACTACAATTTACATATGAAATGATGTTTCATCACTTCAAAACATTATCATTATAGTGCCAAGGAATTGCAGGTGAATTCATCAACTCTAAAGACTTAACCATTAGTATCTATATGTGTGTCTTATGTAGGATATTCACTCTAACGGTATCACCAGACCAGTTATCTTCTGTCTCTTTTTTTTCATTTGTCACTCCAATGTTATTTCTCTCCTCTTTCTTCAATTTCTGCTTCTTACCATCATTACTGAGTTCATTTCCTGGAAAAAAAAAAAAGAAAGAAGAAGAAGAAAGATACAATGGAGAGTGTAAGACATGAACGACAATGAAAATTGTAATATAAAGTAAATTTGACTATAAATAGTTTATACGACATATACCTCAACATCAATAATGTCAAAGCCATTTTCCCCATACAAGTAAGAAACTCAAGCAATTTTCTTCAGATGGGCCATAATGGCCACTATAATGTAGCGAGATGACCTGTATAAACAAAGCAAATAAAATGTCACCATATATAGAAAATAACACCTTAGTAACTTAGTATTCAACCTTCAAAGAAAGCTTAGAAACAATCATGTCAACTAATTTATATGCTAAAAAGCTCAAGTTGTAGATAACTTGTGAAACAAATAATATGAGTTGTGATGTTTAATACTTGTCGTTTTATTCACAAAACATTTAATTTTCTAACGCATGAACTTGGTCAAGTATATAAAAAAACATGTGCTCAAATAACAAAATGAAAGTAAACTTTTATGATATTCATGAAAATATTTTAACACAAAATGTCTATAAGGATTCCAATAAATATCGTGTAATACTAATTTCATCTTCAAGATTTCGTCATTGTTTAAATGGACATGATACCAAGTATTTTCAATTTCTTAGTTAAACGACAAAACAAAATCAAAAGAAACACCCAAAATATGATCAAATAGTAAACAAAGGATATCATGGAATATAAATTTCAATTATAATTTTTTTTTTTACCTATCCACCAATGTTGTGTTTGGCATTCCTAAAACATTTTCTTGCCCAAAATAACCCTTAGGTGAAATAATTACAACATTAAAAACGATAGGACTTCCTAGTAGAAACATTTCCAAAGTTGATAGTGCAGGTGCCTAAAGGATCTCTAACAACAAATGAATCATATCCAATATGTGTTATGCATTGTATCCCCATCCTTTTTTCAATCATAGTTCCTCTAATATGCCCACAAAATATTCAAGTAACAATCAAACGAAGACATTAACATTTGTTTCTATCTTTTATATCTATAAAATTCGAATCTAATTTGTTTCTAGAACATATTAATTCATATTTAAATCATTCCTGACATATGTGAATGTATCAATCAGGTAGGACATCAAAAAAATCTACCTCAATGAGGTCCTCAAATAATTTCTACAATATCAATATTTTTCTTGGTGTGATATTGTAGGTAGAAAAAAGAACATATCTGCAAAAGATAAATTCATATATTACTTATGTTCAAAATTTTTATATGGTGTATTCTTAGGCAGTTTTTAAAGATGTTCATCCGTCTTTACCAAAGCGAAATGTAGCTTGGTTAAACTATGTATCTTTCGATTCAACATCAATTTCTACAAGATAAATGTCACACATTATTCTTTCCCATTTCTCAACATGTTACATATGATAAATTGAAAGGCACATAGAACCAAGAGTGGACCATTAGAAAATGAAAATAGAGTGGACCATTTTTGTTGTTTGACTTTTCCTATTTTTGTTATGAAAGTGCTCGAGCTTCAGGAACCAGCAGACATGAGGGAAGTTGTAAATGTGAAAACATTTATGTAGACCTAATTTGTAGACTTATTCAAAATTATGTGAATGATGTCATTTTCGAATGTGGTAAATCTCATAATAAGAAATGGACACATTAGATGCATATAGTAAATATAAAATATTGTGGACATGGCATGTATTATAATAAATTACATTTGAATGACGACCATGCACCTCCATGGGTTATAGGTCCTCAATACGTTAGTATTGATAATGAAAGAGAGATGGCAACGATAAATATATGTGGTCCTAGTTTGTATGGTGGATGTCTTCAAACCAAGGTCGTCATCTCAATGAACCTAGGTTCTAACATGGAAAACATGGATATGGTTTTCACCCAATTTCATTCCATCATACTTTTTCAAGACTCAAGAGGACATAATGGTCCTTAAACTTATAATAGGGTTTCTTTTGAGGTTATAGATAAAGCTTATCCAAAAAAAATGGATTTTTGGGCTACAAGAGATATGGATAAGTTAAATGATAACAATTTTATGTTTTTTCCCCAAGATTCAAATGTAGGGATACATTTTGTGGATTTTAGTAATAGATAGAATGAGTGAAATAATCCATGAGGAGAATCTACTGGTCATTGTGATTAGGGAAATGCTTGGAGATAATAATATTGTTTAGGTTAAAATTAAAGATGGTATTGATTCTTGTAGCTCCTTAGTTGCTGGTAGTTTTTAAGGTACGAATTTTGGTTCTTCAAGGGTAGGGTCCTTCAACTTAATTACATCTTCCTTGGTCCTATCACCCAAAAGTAAAACATAGTCAACAAAGAGTAAATATGTCAAGTTTAGGGAAATTCCTATTTTTATAGTTATCAAGCTTATAGTTCTTTTTGACTTAATTATAACTTTGTTGAGACCACCTACTCTACAGTCAAAAAAAGAAGAGGAGCCATTAGTCATACCTACCCATGGTCTCTTATAAGCATGATAGAAAAATAGGTTGAGCCATTAATTATAATTGCAAATATATTGAGGAAAGAAATTCATTATCTAGTTAACCATTAGCACATTGAACCCTATATGGATGAGTAGCCCTAAACAAAGCCATTTTTCTCTATCATATGCCTTGGGAAGACAAAATCGCTAACATTGCTTGTAATTTTTGGGTTTGATGTTATAAATTCCTTCTTGGGGCACTACTCCTATTCTGTAATGGATTTGTTTCCCAGGAAGGATGAAAAATTATTCTAATTACATGGAATAAACTTAGTGGATTTTGACCCGACATGCAATCATTTTTGCAATGGTTTTGTAGATGCAATTACATAGTGATATGGGTATGAAATATTTTCATTCCTGTCTAATTTTTGGGATTAAAGCTTGAAATGTTGAATTGAGAGAACCCAAATATTTTGTGTTTCTTTTAATTTGTTAGCAATTCTTAGTTGGTCTGTTTGAAGGAGGTCATATAACCCTAGAAGAATTCTATTGTCCTGCTAGGTGGCTGAGGGCTCTTATCCTTTTGGAAAGAGTGCGGAATTGCTTGTAAATCTTCATTTGATATTTGATCCATCAGTGCCTCATTACCCACCTCACCTACAAAACTATGGAAATATGAAGTCATCTTTAACTATCTCTCTTAAATTATTCTATCGTCATCTTTATAAATTCCCTCAAAATGGTCTGTTGATGAGAAAATTTCTCCTTGAGATGAGACACCTTATCATGAGGCAAAGTTCATTGATAAACAACATCGTGAGGCAATTATTCATTATAATTATGAGATTTTGAAGAGAGAAAATATCTGCTATTTCTTAAAGGCTATGCACGAATGTTAGTGTTTTGGTATAAGGAAAGACATGGGTAGCGAGGGAATTATGGAGATTCCCTACAACTCTTTTTCCAAATGTGATATGTGAGGATGTATGCTTATCAAACAACAATATTTGAGAACGTGCACCATTTTGATGGTAAGAACATTTTGGATGTAGGTGCAAGAAGTTTGACGCAGGCTCCTGCAACTAACCCAACAACCCACTTTCATACCTATGACTACGATCTATGTGCTTCCCCACTTGTCAACTAAAATTGCTCCAATTATCTGTCGAATTGTGCCTGACGGCCCATCACTATGGCTTCAACTAGGCTACTCAACCACATGCATGGTGGCTACTAAACTTGCACTAACATAGCTCTAGTTGGATCTGATATAACTCCTCCATCCACAAACTAAATATGCTGGTAGCTGCCCTTATATTAGTCAATTGTGTGCCTTTTCTGTAATGTTCCCACATTTTGCAGCTAATGGGAATATTGCATTTTTCTTAACTAATGAATAAAAGTGTAAAGGAGGGACTCTAAAACTCCTAATCAGCAAAATAAATCAATGCCCAATGTGAACATGGAAAAATCTGGGCCATTTCAATAAAATACAGTTAGGTGTGAGAAGGAATGGAGAAGGTTGACTAGGTCAACAGGACCAAATAACAGCAGTTTCTAGATGCATTGAACCTCCTTATTGATCAGCGCGGTTTTAGATGGAGACCCTTCATGTGAAAAGGGTTAACTCATTGGAGGTGGTTTATGGTTTTCCAAGCCCTAATGTTATAAAATGAAGAGGAAGGCCACAAGGAAAGGGAGTTGAAGATAATTCAATTTTGAGATTTCTTAGGCAACTCAAACTCTCTTGGTTGTTTAGCTAGAGAGAGAGAGGAGTCTCCTGTTTAGGAATTCCTCCTCCTTCATTGAGGAGCTCTTGAAGGAGTATGTTCTAAAATTCCTCACATCTAGGCTTGAGGCCAAGCTTCCTCCTCCAGCTACAACCTTTTCTGTTGGGCAGGAATTGCTGTGTTGCAGGGTGTTGCAATGATGGTTTTTCAACACCACTTCCAAATCTAGTTTTATAGAAAAGGGAGCATTCCTTTCTCTAGGAGATTAGTGAGGAAGAATTGAGCTTCAGTTCCAGATCTTGGCATCAGGACAAAGGAAATTCCAACATCATCTACGCAGTATACTTCATAAACTACGTCATTTTTCCAGTGCATTGCTATAGCAGGGTTTCAACCCTAGTTTGGTGCTTATTTCCTTGAGGAAGGGCCATCCCTTCTTTCGGAAAGTTTGTATTTCAGCCCTCTTCTGTAATTTTGTAAATTTCAGCTCATATAATTATATTTTCAGTGATTCTACATTTTTCAGATCCATATTCTGTAGATTTGATACTTGTATTTGTTCTTTCATGAAATCCCCTTGCCGGGTGATCTATTGATGTATAAAAGGAGCTGAATCTCCATTTTTCTTCATGCTCTATTATAATAAACTTTAGATCTGATGTTTCAGACATATTTCATCTAATTTCTTCAAAAATCACGCAATGTGTGCTTCAGCCATTTTTTGCATACTTCAAGTCATGGGAAATCAACATTTTTAAGCTTATCCGGGGATGGAGGAACTGTTTAACATAGCTAGAATGTTTTATTTGAGCTGAAATTTGGAACATAGGTCCCTCATGACCTAATATAAAACAAAATCCCGTCATTTCCCTTAATTTTATGCATATTTCTGAATACAACTATTTTAGGTTCGAAATCATTGCTTTTCCTCACTTTTTGGATCCTAAATTCAAATCTAAGTTGCTGCTGTAATTGAAATAAGTTCTTGAGTGTCTATAAGCACATTTTATTCATTTATAGCTCTCTTCACTTTCAGTAGAGCGTTTTACCTTGTTGCAGCCCCTCATTGGGCTTTCTCTTGAAGATAACTAGGTGCGGGAGATCTGTTTAACCCACCTAGTCTTATTTGTTTTAGCTCAAATATTGGATTTAGTTTTTATATTGTCTAGTATAAAGTATACAAGAGTTTTTTTCTGGTTCTAAAGCATATTTTTCTGAAAATGCGTTTTTAAGTGCATAATTCATGAGCTGTTCCTAAATAGAAACATTACAGTGGTGTCGGAGCATGATCTCTGGCACAGACTATGAGATTAAGATATCAAAGAAGTGAAGAGAAGAAATAGATATCAGAATTATGGAGAGGATGAGATTAATCTCATCAGTGTTCAGATCTAGGAAGGGCCTCTCCAAAGAGGTAAATCAGAAGAGAGAAAGAAGATGCACCAAGACTCCTAGATGGTTTCGAGATGAAGAAAGCTAAAGTAAAACCTGC
Source organism: Pinus albicaulis (assembly GCA_034641835.2). Lineage (NCBI taxonomy): Eukaryota > Viridiplantae > Streptophyta > Pinopsida > Pinales > Pinaceae > Pinus > Pinus albicaulis. The sequence continues at coordinate 528,086,931 of CM076574.1, read as the reverse complement.
ATGAGGTTCCAAGAAGAAGAATAAGGAAGCCCTAGCACTTCCTATCAGCAAGGTAGAAGACCATAGAGTCCTAGATCTCCTCATAGATCCACTATGCCCACTTTCTTTGAAGAAGGTGAGAGGTATAGAAATGAAGAAGAGAGATGCAAAGAAGATCTTAACGGGTTTCAAGATGAAGAGGAAGAACTATACACTTCCTGTCATCACAAAGCAGGGAGAATGACTGAAAAATAGATCTCATTGCTTCTTTTTCAAACATTGAAAAGTATTGAAGAAAATCTCAAGGAGTTTGATGAGGAGAGGAAAAAGATGAGCTGAAAATAGACATCTCCCAAGGAAACAAAGGAGAATGTCAATCTTGTCACTTTGGGCAAGAGATCTCCACTTTCACCTTCTGCTGCTAAGGTGCTTGCATCTAGAGAAGAGGCACTTGCATCTTTGTAAGGTAGTCTTGAGCTCTTAACATATGGAGTCCCATGCATGAATCATAAGATGCATGAGGAGGAGAAGGAAGATACCAGCGCTGAAGAAAAGAGACCATCATTCTTGCCAGCAGTTGGAGGCATCATTGATCCAAGTGGAGTAACTCTTGTGTTCTATCAAGAGGTTCCCACATATCAATTGATCCAAGGTATGCATGAAATTTCAGCACATATTGTTTCAAGATTAATGCATAGCCAAGGATTAAATCAAAATGATGATTTAAAGAAAATACATGTCACAACACAGAGGGCCCTTGATCTAATCAAGGATGAGACTGGAAACTATCCCTATGCATCATTGTTGAGCTGCATTCAATCTCTTGGGTTGAGATGTATGGTCTCAAGAAAGGGGATTAGTACTATCCTATGTTCAATGGTTGATTGTGAGATCAGTAATGAAACTTGCTTTGAGACAGTACATGCATCACTTTGCAGATCTACAACGCTGTCACTTAGTGACTGTGACAAAAAATCTTTAGCTCTCTTGGAGCATTCTAGAAGCAGCTTCAACCTTGAAGCAGTGGAGAAGAAGAAGATGAAGAGTATACATCTTGAGATGAGAAGCATTTTCTCCCCTATAGATGACACTCTCTCAATTAGCATGCTACAGCTCAAAGAGAGACTTCTACTTACTACAGATTCAAAGCCTCACTGGTTTTGGAAGGCCATAGATGGAAGAAAGGTCTCAATAATAGATCTCAAAAAAGATGCATTTCAATATTTCATGAGATGCAAGGTTCTTCATTGGTTCAAAGGAGATGGTATTCTACAAAGGGAGGATGACATGATTATGCAGCACATCACTCATCTTCCATATTGCAGTGAGTGGATGAGGATCATGAGCAAGAGATCAAATGATCACTTGCAAACATATATGGGCTAGCAAGCTTGGTTATGCTAGTTTCCCTTGGGAGACTCCTATCACTCTCCAAAGGCACCTATTTCTCTGATCTATGCCTTGAATAATGGTCATGAAATAAATAAGGAGGCATGGCAACACTGGCTACTTTGGGGTGAGCATGATCACTACCCAAAGATTCTTATTCTCTCATCCCATGATTTATGCATCATTAATAGAGTATATGCAAAGGAAGCATGGTTGATGTGGTTGTTAAAAAGTGAGTTTGGACATCACATGTTAAATCTCATGTCCATGTATTCACCCATGTTTAAAATATGTCTCATTTATCAACATGTATTTTTGTTGGAGGGATGTTTCATGAATGAAATTTGGCTTGGGAGGATAAATGACTCCCACATGATGTGGTATGAGGGAGCTTGCTTGTACTATGTTGATGAGACATTTCACATGTCCATCATTGTGTTGTTGCTCCATGATCCACATATTGATAAGGCAAGAAGGCTGCAAAAGTCCTTATTGCTATGGCTGCTCTTGGGTGAGTATGATTACTACCTAATAGCTCATCATTTTCTAAATCATGCCTTGGATTTCAATGTTATGTTGCAGCAAGAGAAGGCATGTACAATTTTGAGTCACTTGGGAGAGTATGGCCACCACATAACATCTCCTATGTCTAGGTGTTTTGCATTGTGTAAAATTTGGCATATTGATCTCATGATGTGCATTGATGATGATATTATGTATTGGGTTGATGTGAAATATCATATGTCCATTAGTATGGTTTTGTTTCATGATGCACATGAGGAGGAAAGAGGGTAGAAAAACATCTTGTTGCTTTGGTTTCTTTTAAATGAGTATGGTGACCACCCCATAGCTCATAATTTTCTGATTCATGTCCTATGTATTAAAGATAAATTGCAGCAAAGGAAGGCATGTACATCATCTTTTGAAAAGCTTGGCTTTCTCATATTACATGGAGGAGATGGAGGATGGTAGCAAAGGGCCTTGCTCCGGTGGTTATTATTAGGAGAATATGGTTTGACATCTTTGTTTACCCATATTACTCCTTACCTTATTCTTTTTCCTAACGTTGGAATGATGGGTTTTGGATCCAACAAGGCCAACAAGGCTAATAATGAAAGCATAACAATTCTTAATCAAGTTCATAAAACATGAATGGATGAATTTTCTTGCATGATGAAGCTTTCCCTTTATGGAAAGAGATACTTTATTTTATGTCTCTCATGTGTTTATGATGGTGTTGGAAATCATGTAATTGTCATTTTGTACTTCATGATAAGAAGAGGACATCTAACCTTACAGTTGGAAGTCATCTCATGCATTTGTGGAAGACAACTTTGGAACCAAACATACATAACCTATTGCAGCAAATGGAGGAAGCCTTCCTTATGTGGATGCCATTTGGAGGGGGGTTAGATGATTTTCATCTACAATAAGAGTTTCTTGAGGGCAAGAAACATTTTGTCGGGGGAGACTGTAATGTTCCCACATTTTGCAGCTAATGGGAATATTTCATTTTGCTTAACTCATGAATAAAAGTGTAAAGGAGGGACTCTAAAACTCCTAATCAGAAAAATAAATCAATGCCCAATGTTAACATGGAAAAAACTGGGCCATTTCAATAAAATACACTTATGTTTGAAAAGGAATGGAGAATGCTAGTATTGGGCAATACACAGGTTTAGGGATTGGACCAATAAGGGAGTCCACTATAGTCTAGCACCCTGCCGGCATTTTCACCCTACTCTGAAGAGCAGAGAGTCTCACCTGAGGCATGTCGCGACCACATGAAGGAGGGGAACAGACTGGTATTAGTAGATGGATCCACAACTTGAAGCTAACACAGAATCGTACACAAACATAACACCATATATAGAAGATCTCTCAGAACATCATGCAAATAATACGCAATTAAAATTTTAAAGTACTACAAGAATCATGCAACACATTCAAGACATAGGATATACCAGCAACCTTCAAATATATTAAGAAATATTCAGTAGAATCAAGTGTTACATCGCTCGACAGAATGAGCTTCCATATTCAATTACAAAGGTCCCACAGGACAGAGAGAGATACTACTGCAATAACAGATCTATGGAGACACAGGAAATAAAATGATGTCGAGACCAGGACAGAGCTCTCCTATGGCGTCTGCTCCTCAGCCTCATTCTACTTTAACCTCTCTAACCTTTTGCTGCTGGGTGACAGCCTATTTATTCACTAGCGAGTGCAACTGTTAGTTTCTCATGTGTTCTCACTCGGCTGCTTTCAGCTTCTTCCTGTTTAATAGGAGTTCCATTGTCTGTCCTTGCCCACATCTTTCCTTCATCTGCACTTGTTTGCGCCAACCTCGCCACCTATCTCCTGCTCCTTCGTAACCTCGACAGCTCCATTGCCTACCGTTGTTGTGCTTGCCACGTGTCGATCTGCAACCCAAAATCTATCTTCATGAAAAATTCAAAACAAGGGCCCCAACAGGCCCCGACCACAGTCTCTTGACTCGTCCCAAGTCAATCGTAGATCACCATCTCCACCTCCATGGCTCCGCTTGTTCCTGTCTCCTGTTCTGCCAGCCATCCCTCCTCTGTTTGCTCAAACAAGGGCCCCAACTCAGGGACCTTTTCAAGGGCCGTGACCTTGAGTTCCTAGAAGAAAGGTACAACCTTCCGCCACTCCTGCATAATTGGTTCAGTTGCGGCTGTGATTCGAGTGACGGCTTCATCTCCTCCTTCAGTCAGGAGCTTGCCAAAGACGGTTGAGACTTGTGTACTGGCCTGAGCGACCAATTGTTGCATCTTCTAAGAACTTGCCATGATAGGTTGCCTGAGCTCCTGGAGGGCCTGCTTGGCTATTGCTGAACTGGCCTCTGTTTGTTGAATCTGGACTTCCAGGTTGTCTGCTGCGGCATATAGCGGATCAAGGCCGACTGGGTCCTTTTCATTCTGAATCTCTTGGTTGATTTGTTGAAGCTGTAGAGACAAGGGTTGGGTCTTGAGAGTCAGGGCCTTCGTACATTCTTATAGACCCTTCAGTAGGTCATACACTTCCCAGGCTGCAGTACTCAAGGCTTCCTGCACTCTCTCAACTTGTTCTTGTCTTGCTATTATCTGGTTGGCATAAATGACCTGGGGGTCTGGCAGAGCTGGGCGGGCCACTAGAGCTGCTTTGAGCTCAGTGTTTTCATTCTAAAGGTTGTCCCATGCTACCTTGAAGTGGATAGCTTGTTCACCCATAGCATCAGCTTGGACTTCTAGTGGTGGTAGATGGGTGTCGTAGGCCACTACAGTGGGCCAGATGTCCCGAAATATTCGAGTCACCAGCGCAAATTCTTGCTGCAGGGCCCCCTTCTCAGTTCGCAATTGATCACACTCTTTAGTAAGTGCGATGATTTTTTTATGTTGCTGCTCACATCTCTGTTGAAGTTCAACATGGAGCCCATCGGCCAACTGTGCTACCTGCTGTATGAAGTGGAACAATTGGGATGTCCCCCATGTTTCCATGCTTTCTGCTCCTAACGTACCCTACTCTGGAAGCCTCGCCTATAAGGATTGCCTGCTGGCTACTGTCTTGGCCGAATGTTCTGTTGGTGATGGCGGCAGGGTTGGATTCTCGGCCTGGTTGCTAGAATTTCCCATGTTGACGTCGGGCCGTGATTCGAGTGTTGCTCCTGTGTCTGGGGGGGTCAAGTGAGCTGGTTGTTCTCGAGTCTGCACTCGAAGTTGGTCAGATCTGTCTTTTATAGCTTGCTCTGCCTGGCTAATAATTTCAGTAAATGTGATGTGGGGGGCTAGGGTTTGGCTAACCACAGGTACTTTTGCAGTACCCAAGTTAACTTCAGTCCCTATGTCCCCACTAGCCCTCTCTCTGATGATGGGGTCGGACACGGTGGCGGAGGAAGTGGATGGGGCGGAGGTGTTAGGTTCCCATAACGAGGTAAATTATAGAAATTGGTAATTTTAGGTGGTGGAAGTACGAATATTCATAAAGTTAAGTGGAAAAAGTAGGATGGGGGGTGGAAGCTCGCTAGTTACTAGGGTCTCCATGAGGGTTTCTTTGCTGATCAGGACTCCTTGGCTGCTCTGTCGTGGCTGATCCTCGCTAGTGAGGTCAACCACGGAGTTGGAGACTTCCACCCTAGGTTTCTTTGCTTTTGGCACTGCGACTGGCTTTGTAGCTTTTGACTTTCACACCAGCATTGTGGGTGCTGGGGGTGGTGTAGTAAACACAATATTAGGCAATGGGGTGAAAATAGGAGTCGTGATGGGGAGTGAGGTAGACTGGGAGGCTTGGAATTCTTCAAAGGTAGGGAATTCAAGAGACTCATTGGCTATCTTTTGAACAGTACGATTGAAATTGTGTACCTTGTCATTTAGCCAATCGATGACTGGATTCAGTTGCAGTCTCATCACCCTAGATGCTGTTTGCTCTAGTGTCTCTCCTGGTAGTGGTGCAGCCATCATTCCTGCGAAGTCATAGACATACTCCCCCTCCCGGACCTCCATCTGTACTCTTGGCCATCTGCAGACTTTCGAGTGGAAGATGTTTTCATCAATGTGCAGCTTTAGGGGCGTCATTTCAAAATTCATCATCGGCACACCTTTTGGCTTGAGGAGAGTGTGGTTGTGTGTGACCCCGAACCAGACCTGTTCGTTGTATTTGTCCAGAAGAACCCCCAGTATTCACTGCTGGCTCATGACCACGTCTACCATCATACCATACCAAACCTAGAATCCCTCCTCATTGGCCTCCTCCGAACTTGGGTCGCTGGATACCCTCCAGGGAGTGTATTTCATTACTAGTGGCTGGCTGTCTAGTATCTCAGTTGGTGTTTTCCTACCGGGAAAGGACCATTTCCACATGGCGAAGGCCATGATCAAGTACCCGTATATGAATCCTATCACTCTCTGATAGTTGTCCTCGCATGCCTCGAACAACTCGTGGAGAATGAATGAACACCAATTGAGTTTTGTTCCCTGGATACAGTGCTCTGCCACCGACATGGTGTCTAGGGTGCACTCTCGCTTCATATAGTGCCTCATTGTTTTGCTAGCGATGAGGTAGCATGAAAATTTAACATTGGGTTGATTAATCAGGTCTATCCTAGCTCCCTTGCCTCCGCGCCATGTACCATACTTGGTGTATAGGTTCTTCTCTCTGTCCTTCCTAGCCTGCTTTAATACTGTTTAGAACGTGGTCGAGACTTCCCGATCTTCTTGTGATAATCATGTCAACTGGTGAATATCCTTTACGCGTATGGGTATCTCCTTCCCCAACCACAATGAGTCGTTCTGAATCCGGCTGAGTAAGAGTTTTGTACATTGCATGGCAACACCAGTGGTGCCAAATACCGACAAGTCTCTTAGATTCAGTAGTGTTGATTTTCGGAGGCCCCGGAAGTCTGGCCATGTTCTTGATGCGGGATTCCCGGCTTCCGTCAGATAATCCTCCATATAAATTTGCTGCTTCATGGCCGGGAATTCGAACCATTCTATGAGTTCCAAGTCTATCAAAGTTGCACTATCATATTTCCCAACTAGTGACTCCATTTTTGCAATTCTTCCATCTTACTTAGGCTTGAAAACTGATGGGATTGTTCTAGCCATCTGATCTATGCACTGGTACACCTGTATCACTGCTTCACCTCTGCATCCCTGGCTCTCTACCTCCTGCAACCTTCCATGTTCTTGTGCACTCATGATCTACCTTTATCCTTGAGATGTTTCTAGCTCGGAAATCTCCGACATTCTCTCTCTTTTCTGTATGCAGGCTATGTAATTAATCGGCACGAGTGAGGTTGATGAGACCCCATAACTAATTAATTCTTGTTGGCTTCCTCCACAGCTATAATCGTGTGATTAGTTGCCTACTAAGGTGTGTTATGACATCTGCTGATAGTGGTGTGGGGAAATGGGCGAATGCGACGGCTGAGGTCACTTATAATTATGGAAAGTTATTACTGTAAGGTTACTTCTAATTATGGAAATTTATTTTGCAAATCCTGGCGATCCTACGGGCTGACACAAGTACTGGACGAAATGATGGGGACTAACACTTGACACGTTTTCTTATCCTACATGGATGGCATGCTGGACACAACCCTTCTCAACCACAATCAGTTGCGTTGTGGTCCCCGCAACCTAGCTGTTATTGACGACCTATGCATGGACAAGTGACACTACCTATGCTCATCTCGAGTGCGAGAGAGTTATTCAACTACTCTATTCTACTGACTTCTCTCGGTTGCGAGAGTTATTGAAAGAAAACTAAAGAAACTTAGTCATGGTAGGGCTTCAGGCGTGCGCCATTCACCCATCTAGGTAAAAAAGTACCGTCCAGTTGAGCCAACTGAACTGCTCTGGAATCCTTGATTTCGACAAACGTAGTATGGTCCCAACCAGTGCATCTGCAGTTTCCCTAGAAATTTTTGAAACCTGCTATCATATAGCAGAACCTTGCCGCCAACCTAGAACATTTTGCTCTTAATGTGTCGATCATGCCATGCCTTCTGCCTGTCTTTCTGAAATTTTTTATGAAACTCGGTAAGGAACCTTGCCTCGTCAAGTTCCTGTAATTCGTGCAGGCAAACCTATAGGGATTCCTCCTCCGAGAACTTTAGGGATGTGGCGATAAAAAGGATAGGTATGGTGAATTCGGATGGAATCATAGCTTCACGGCCATACAGCAATTGGAAAGATGTTTGATTCATCAAGCACTTCACTGTTGTTCGGTAGGCCCACATTGCGGCTGATAGACGTTCATTCCAATCATCCCTTTTTGCATTGCAAATCTTTGTCAAGCCTTTTTCGAGGATTTTTTTAAACACTTCGACAGTTCCATTGGCCTATGGGTGGTATGAGCTTCTTTTGTGATGTTGTATCATAAATGTGTCCAGCAGTGATTCGATTGTTTCATTAATGAAGTGTGTACCTTGATCACTGGTTAAGCTCCTTGGGCAGCCAAATCTACTAATGATGTTGTCAAAGATAAAACGGGCTGTAGTTTCTGCCGTACAATCCCTCACCACCGCTACTTTGGCCCATCTGGTTAGGTAGTCCATGGCAGTGATGATGTATCGGGCCTTTTAATGTCTGGCTACAGGTGCTATGGGGCCTACAAAGTCGATAGCCCACTTCTCGAACGATTGTAATACATTCACCGGGTGCAGTGGGAGTTCATCTCTATGAGAGGGCTTCCCTGTTCTCTGAAAAACATTGCATTTATTGAAAAAATATTTACTGTCGACATGGACAGTTGGCCACCATAGTCCAACTTGCAGCACTTTCCCGGCTGTGGGTTTCACCCCCACGTGTCCTCCCGCGATGCCGCTATGGCATTCCCACAGAACGGCTTCGCGTTCATGATCAAGGACACACCTCCACAGAATCTCACAAAGCCCCAAATTATACAACGACCCCACAATCAGTTGGTATTCAGTAGCTTGGACGACCAGGTGTCATTTCTAGACCGGGGTATAGTGATGTGGACACTGCCCCGTGGTGAGGTATGTTGCGATTTCGACCAAATAATCTGGTATGGATTCTACCTGGAAAAGATCAGCATTAGGAAACTGATCATCTAGAGAGCCCTCATTTTCTCCAGTATCTAATCAGGATAAGTGATTGGGCCTGACATTCAGCCTCCCGGGATTGACAATCACTTCGAACGTGAACTCTTGAAAGATTAGGAGCCATCGACATATCCGTCCTTCCAAAACTGGCTTATTAACTAGGTATTTCAATGCAGAGTGATAAGTGAAGAATTTGAACTTACCTCCTAGGAGGTAGTGGCGGAACTTTTGGAGTGAGTACACCATTACTAGTGCCTCCCTCTCTATGGTGGTGTAATTTCGCTTCGCATTAGATAGCTTGCGGCTGGCAAAGTACACTAGGTGGTCGACTGTTGTCTCCCCTGGTTGCACTAAAATAGCCCCAAGTGCAATACTGGAAGCATCAATATGCACATGGAACTACTTATCTGAATCTGGGTGAACCAGAGTGGGCGTAGTTTCCAACTTCTCCTTTAAAGTGTCGAGAGATAATCTGTAGTCATCTGTCCACTGGAACACCTCTGACTTCCGTAGTAACTTCTCCAAAGCAGTAGTTATCTTCGCATAGTTTCTGATGAATCTCCTATAATAGCCCGTGTGCCCCAGTAGTGATCTCAACTGCTTCACGATTTTCGGTGCTTCCATGTTGACAATTACTGCCACCTTTATAGGGTCGACACAGACTCCTTTCCTACACACCACATGTCCTAGGAGCATTCTGAAAGGAACCGTGAAGATGCATTTCTTCAAGTTCAACGAAATATGCAGTTGCCGACATTGGTCTAACATTATGCATAGCAGGGTGGGATGATCCTTCAACAAGTTGTACACTATCTATTCATCCATGTAGACTTCCAGGAACTTATGAATATATTCCTAGAAAACAGCTATGACAATCCTACAAAACATGGCAGGTGCATTCTTCAACCCAAATGGCATCACGTGATATGCAAAGGACCCCCACTCTATTGTGAACATCATCTTCTTCTTGTCCTCTTCCGCAATGCGCACCTGATGATATCCTGAGAACCCATCGGTGAAGGAGTATGCCTCATTCCCCGCAACATTATCTAGTACTTCATCGCTGAATGGGGTGGGGAATGGGTCATGGATGCAGGCATTGTTCAAACTTCGGTAGTTCACACAGATGCAAATTTCTAATTTTTCCTTCTTATTTTGAATGATGATGGGACTCACCCACTTTGCTTCTTCCACAGGGAAAATCTGGCCTGCCTTCAGCATTTTTTCGATCTCTATTTTTACTTTCTCCTTTATCCGTGGGTTCAGCTGGTAAGGTCGATGCTTCACTAGCCTGGCGTCCGGCTTCAATATAATCCTCATCTCTCCAAGATCCCCTTTGATCCCTTTCAAATCCGCAATTGACGAAGGGAATAGGTCTTCATATTCCTTGAGGAGACTAAAAATTTCCTTCATCGTCTCCTCGTCCTAGTAGTCCCCAACTATAGCTAGTTTGGGTTTTTCCTCCATGCTGATGTTTAGCTTTTTAGTCCTCAGTGGAAGTAGATGTATTCCTTCAGTGATAGGCTCTTCTTTGATGTTCCGCTCTCCTTTTGTCTCTTCAAAGTACAGGTGCCTTAGCTCCTCCAAATTTTCATCTTTTGGCTCACTATCAATCCTTTGGCAAGCCAACCTATGTCTTCCATCAGGGTTCAGCACCAATGGCCTCCCGTCTGCACTCTGATCGGGGAAAAACAATATTCCTTTTATGGCCTGTAATTCTTGGGATATCGGGTCTGTCTTCCCCTTAAATGAGAAGCACTAAACAAATTTGTTTGTAACCTCCTGCCAGGAACTGGTCCCTCTCTTCCTCTCTTCTTCTGAGTACCAGGCTTGTAGAATGGTATCCAAGGAGTGGACAAACTGATGTACCCACAGCTCCTCTGGATATCCCACACTTCTCCACTGCTCCTGACATAATTTCAGATGGTCTTTCAGTTCGGAATTTCCTTGGTACCTTCACTTGCTTTGAGGTCCTTTGTCTTTCTTAAACCACGCCCTCAAAGTCGATGTAAGACAACTCCACCACAACAGGGAGTTGCGGTGATTTTTCCACCACCTGGCTGAGGTGGACTATAAAGCTACATCCACGAGTGGTATTATTTGCTCCTCCAATATCTTATCTTCTACCTTTGCAATAAAGGTATTTACTGCTTGCACATTGGAAAAGGTGGGGTATTCCCTTATCTCAGCCCCAATCCAATGGATTCTTGCAATACTGGCGCATCTCCTTGTGCTGGTCTCATACCCGCCTTGCTACCAGTCCTCCCAAGCGAGCCCAGATCCAAGCTTTGGACACTTCGCCAGCTTACGGAGCTGGTTGTTTTCAGGTTAATGTAATCCTCCCTCTTCTCTGCTGTCATCTGATAGAGGTTGTCCAATAGCTGAGCATCTTCCCTGTTATCTACTGTCTCTATATATCTCAGACCTTGATATGGGTCTAGAGGTTGAGTGACTCTAACTTCACATCTTCAAAAATCATTAACTCCTTCTTGAGATCAATGATGGCATAGTTTTCAAAAGCCTAGTCGATCCCTAGCAATGCAGGGTACAGATCTTTGTCTCCCATAATATCTATTACCTCAAAGTCTGTGTAGGTATTTACCCCTGCGATGTCTACCTTGACTTCTTCAAGTTTGCTGATCAGCACAATGTAGTACTGGTTTTCCATCCTAAGTTGGATTGGAGAATAAGTCAGCCGTGGTCGCCCTAAAGCTTCCCAAGTTTTCCGAGGCAGGATATTGATGTCAGATCCCAAATCGAGCATGGTGTCCCTGATCTGGAATCCTGCAACCTGCGTGTCTAACCAGAACTCTTTTCCCATTCTTCTTTTGTTCCTCTTTACTTGCTAAACATACCGTGGTGCTGTTTCTAGGGATTCCCTCTCTCTTGCATTCCCCTGCAACACTTCCTCCAGGGTATGCTTGAACTGTTCCCGCATTGGAGTGTTGTCAACAATTTTGAGAAACAAGTGGAACCATTCCTCGATCAGAGCCCCTGTAGCGCTCTGTTCTCCAGTATCTTTCTTCACAGGTAACTCAATACCTTTGTATCCCCCCAGTTGGGAAAAATTTTCTACAGCCTCCTGAAAATATTTCTTTTGCATTTCCGGCCTAATCAGTTGTTTCGGGGATGCTGGCCTGATCACCCTCATCAAATCCTTGTCACGTACATCTTCCCCCATTTTATTTCCTCCTTGTGTAACTATGGCTATGTTCTGCATTTACGGAGTCGCTGTCCCTCTAGGTTCTGCACTCACCAGATTCGTGCCTCTCTGCCTTTCTCTTTCCTCCCATTTCTTGATAAGTTTAGGAAATTCTTATGTCGCGTGTGTGTTCATGTGGCACTAGGAACACCATGGTATTCTGGGTAGGGGACGTTCTCTTGCCACATGTCCCTCTTGATCAAAATTTTAGAATCTCAGCAGACCTCGTCCTCCTGTACGACCTCCCCTCATACCGCCTCCTCTTCCTCTGGGAGCCTCATTCACTCTGTAGGAGGGCCGATCTAATTGGTCTGCCAGTGCATCTAAAGCTCTGTACTTTTTGGTGTTGTGATTCATCGAAGCACAGAACTCATATTACACATTGTTCGGAACATTGGAGTACTTCTGTAAAATCAGTCACATCCAAGGTTGATGACCCACTGTTCAGAAAATTTCGCAATACTCTATTGCGGCTTAGGTCAGCTGATCTGGGAACCCGGTATACTGTTGTTGCGGTGGATAGACCCCTTGCGAGTTTATCTGCACAACTCCTCTGATAGGTGGGGCCCCTTGCACTGCCATTGCTGAGTTCCACACTCCCTATCTTCGCAACCGAGGACACTCGGTCGCCACGTGTCCTTCTACAAGGCAATGTGTGCACCAGACATTTGGCCTAGCTGGTCTTATGGGCTACATCTCCTTATGTTTTTTGGTCAGATTGGAAATCTGATGTTGAAGTCCCAGTAGGGATGGGTCCTGCGAGGCTGCTCCTCCCCTATATTCTTGTGGGTAGCTCGCCATTGACTCTATCTTCATAGCCTATTCCAATGCATCCTGCAAGTTGTCGATCTTTTGCTGAGTGAGGGGGGTTCGCGTCAAGGGAAGCAGAGCCTTGATGAACCAGTCCCTATGATGATTCGGGTCGATTGGGTAGCTGAGTTTCCCAATTGCATCTTTGAACCTTCACATCAGCTCCCACCCAGTATCTCCTCCTCTTTGCTTGATCTCCCATATTTCGGAGAGACCTTGCTGGTCTGTTTGGGGTAGCTTAAACTCTCTGACAAGGTCCCACTTGACATCCGTAATCACTGGATTTTGGTGGGCCTTTGACCACTTTATGAACCAGCGTAATGCCCTTTCTCTCAGCGTGGTTTGGAATTTGATTAGCTTTCCTGCATCTAGCGTCTGCCTAGCCCTCCATATGGCTTCACAGAGGTACCAATGTTGTTCCACATCGTCGTTACCTACCCAGAAAATTTTGGGTACTGGGTGAATGATCCTGCCATATTCATTTGCAGAGGTGTAACTAGAATGAACCCTCCGAGTCCTGGTTGCGTAAGTATACCACTGGCAATGCTACTATTAACATATGTTACTGCTGACAACTGACTACTATTCAATTGACTATTTAGGGGTTTATAGAGTACCAAGGGAAGGTAGGGACCCATGCTATTTGAACTTTGGGGAGTATAGATACCTGTAGATATGAATGTCGTCCTTTCTTGGAATAACTACTGCATCGCGACGTACCACTTGACATAGAAATATTCTTGGGGGTGCGCGTCTGCATCTCTTTCGTTAGACATCGTCTCTCTCTTCCTCTGGGCTAGACTCCCATGCACCCGTCGCACTCCCTCAACGATCCTTCCCATATCCTGGGGATCCACCTGGCCTTCCGTGTCAACTATCTTCTGAGGCACCTCCTCTTTATCCTTCCGACTACTCCCCTGTCGTTCCAACTCCCTCATCACCCTCTCTCGCCACCTTTCGACGATCTGCACCCTCCGATGTGCACGTTGCTCCCTCAACCTCCTTGTCCCCCTCTTCCAAATTTCTTGTAGCATTTTTCCATCGGACCCTTGCCGCAGCACTGGAGGTTTACGATTCCATTCATGATTTCTGGAACTCCATCAGCCCTGCGTCCACCATCAAGGCCTTAATCCACAATGGAATTTCCTTCAACAACTTCCCTCTTAGTCCGGATCAAAATATAGCTTCTGCTCTGGAGAAGACTGGTAGCACTCCGCTGCAAACTCCACAATATACCCATCCAAGGTAGATTCTACCCAGAAATATATAGCTCAGGTTAACCCGGTATCTAGCCAATGAAGGGCCACTAGATCTCCGTGCACCCACTTGCGGTTGATCTTCCATGATTTTTCCTTAGTCACTTTGGTCTGCAGCCTCCGCAACTAGCTATAGAGTTCGCTGGGGAACTTTCCCTAGAAGATCTCGTAGGTATCGTTGGTAGAATCAGAGAACAGAACTAGATTTATGATTGCCTTCTCCTTTTGACTTTTCATCTTAGCTTACTGAGTTATAAACTGGTCCAGGTGGTTATCCCACCATCTCCTTATTTCTCCTTCGAAGATCCTTGATACCATGATGTATTTCCCCTGATGAAGTTTATGGTCTTGGCAATGGAACCATTTTTTGGCGAGGAAATAGGTCTCGCGAGCAAGACCCAGGTTCATGGATTGGGCCAACAAGGGAGTCCGCTGTAGTCTAGCACCACGCCGAAATTTTCACCCTACTTCGAAGAGCAGAGAGTCTCACCCGAGCCGTGCCACGACCACACGAAGGAGGGGAACAGACTGGTATCAGAAGATGGATCTGCAACTCAAAGCTAATGCATAATCGTACGCATACATAACACCGTATATAGAAGATCTATCAGAACATCATGTAGATAATAAGAAATTAAAATTTTAAAGTACTACAGGAATCATGCAACACGTTCAAGACATACGATATACCAACAACCTTTACATATATTAAGAAACATTCAACAGAATCAAGTGTTACATCGCTCGACAGAATGAGCTTCCTGATTCAATTACAAAGGTCCCGCAGGATAGGGAGAGATACTACTGCAATAACAAATCTATGGAGACACAAGAAATACAATGATGTCGAGACCAGGAGAGAGCTCTCCTATGGCATCTGCTCCTCGGCCTTGTTCTACTCTAACCTCTCTAACCTTTTACTGCTAGGTGAGGGCCTATTTATTCACCATCAAGTGCAACTGTTAGTTTCTCCTGTGTTCTCACTCGGCTGCTTTCGGCTTCTTCCTGTTGAACAGGAGTTCCATTGTCTATCCTTTTCCGAATCTTTCCTTCATCTGCACTTGTCTGTGCCAACCTAGCCACCTATCTCCTGCTCCTTCACAACCTCGACAGCTCTGCTACCTACCGTTGTTGCACCTGCCACATGTCGATCCACAACCCAAAATCTGTCTTCATGCAAAATCCAAAACAAGGGCCCCAACAAGCCATCTAGAAAAGAAATTATTCTAGAACCAACTACCCTTTGTAAGATATGATCCATTTTGGGTAAAGGATAGTTGTCCTTTAATGAGGCTTTGTTTAAGTTTCTAAGGTCAATGAAAATCTTTATTTCTCTTGTTTTCTTCCTAACTGATACAATATTAGACACCCACTCTGAGTATCTAACAAAGACCATAATTCCAGCATCATACATTTTTCTAATCTCTTTCTCTACCAGAGGTAATTGAACAGGGTTGATTCTACGCAATTTTTGTTTAAAAGGCTTCTAGTTTTCTTTGAGGGGTATCTTATGCTGGATTATTTCCGTATCATATGATTTTAGATCTTCATAGCTCCATGCAAAAACATCAGAAAATTCTTTAAATAGCTCAATGTATTTCAGTTTAATGTGAGCTGGCAGTGTTTTAGACAATTTGATCATTTTGGGCTTTTCCTCATTGCATATGTTGCATTCTTCTACTTTAGTTTCAATAGGTTCTAGTTTTGGCTTTTTGGCAACATGATTCAAGTAAAATGGTTCTTCTAATGGGACCAGTACTTTTGGAAAGCTTTGGTTTTTAGATTGCAGCACTTCTAAGTCTTCATTTTCTAAATTTGTGCTACTTTCTACTGTATGTTTGGGTTGATGGGTTAACAGATTTATTTCAGCAATCTCAGGAGACTTTTCTTCTTTAAAAATTGTGTTTTCTTTAGTAGGGCAGTCTTGTTCATACTCTGAATTTGAGTTTGGTATTTCAAATTCATTTTTGGATTGTAGGAAGTCTTCTATTTGTTTATCTCCATCAAACACTTGCTAGCATTCTTCATTATTTGGGACAACTGGTCTATATTTGACTGGGATGGTGCATTGCTTGCTTTCATAAGGTGTTAGATAAGTAATAGCAGCAAAGGCTAATCCATTAGCAATAATGTTTTGGTCCCTTGGGACAAAGGTAAGTTGGAATTCAGAATTTTTTTTTAACAAGTCCATTGCATCATCTCTATAGGCTCTAAGTCTGGGATGTTTAGCAGTGTATTCCCCATTTACTTGCCTAATTATCAATTCTAAATCTCCATGAAATGTTATTCTTTTGGCCCCTAATTTTTTCAATAAATTCAGGCCTAAAAGGAGATCTTCATACTCTGCTATGTTTTTTGTACATTGGAAGTTTAATCTATAGGAATGACCCTCAACATGATTGTTTTCAGTGTTGTGCACCAATATGTTTGCTCCTGCACCAATTTTAGAGCAAGATCCATCAAAAGTCATAATCCAAAGAGGATTGTTTTTAGATTTGTCATTTATTTCATTGTTGTCCTCTCTGTCTTGTTTGCCTAATCTGTCACTGTGTTGTTCCTGCAGGTCTGCACTATGTTGAATTTTGTTTTGTTCCTCAAGTTTTTCAATGTTTTGAGGTTTTATTCTTTGATTTTCATGATCTTCAGTATACTTATGGTTGTTTTGGACCTCAAGACCTGTGATCTTTTTGCTGTGATTTTTTGAATCTGCAAACTATCTTTTAGTTTTCTCCTTGTTTTCCTCTTCATCTATAGCTGTCCCTATGTTTGGATGTGCAGGGAACACTATATTGGGTGATGTTTCATTGACTAACTCTTGCTCATTAGGAATCTCATCATTGTAAAGAATGAATGAGACAAGGTTATTATGTATGGAATAAAGAGGGGAGTTTTCTGGTCTTTCTTGGTTACTCACCATGAATTTCATGTGTGTTTCCCTATAGAGTCTTCTAGGTTGACTGAAGACAGGGATGGTGGCATAAGTCATATCCATATACATAGTACCTTGCAACTTAGCACCCCATGATCTTTAAAGAAGAATGCCATATTTGGGGGATATATCAGCCACTATAATGTCCATTACTAAGCTTTTGGCTGGAATTTGGGCTAAGTTAACACATAGATCTTTTATTAGGCCTAGGCATCTCACTCTGCTTGAGTCAAAGGAATATAAATCTTTGTATTGTCTGGTTACCTCTATACCTAATCTTTCCATTATTACTTTAGGCATGAGATTATGTGATGCTTCTGAATCAATCATGGCATTGTGTAAAATATTATCATGTATGTTCAAACTGATGTAGAATGGAGGAGTAGTTCCTTCTTGAAATTTTCCTTCAATCTTAGGACCGAACATAAGCTCTGGTGTATCATCATTCAAGTT
The DNA here is from genome assembly GCA_034641835.2 of Pinus albicaulis. Taxonomy (NCBI): domain Eukaryota; kingdom Viridiplantae; phylum Streptophyta; class Pinopsida; order Pinales; family Pinaceae; genus Pinus; species Pinus albicaulis. The sequence continues at coordinate 528,069,346 of CM076574.1, read as the reverse complement.
GATAGTATAATGAATATCTTCTATGTTCAAAGATTTCAAAACTTGACCTCTATATACATTTTGGGTGACTAACTCGGTGAGTGGAACAAAGATTTTGATTTTGGAAATTTCACTCTCTAGGCTAAAAGGAATCTGATTTTTCAAAACGTTTGATTCAGCCTTCTTAGTCACTGATTCATCATCAAAATTAGCTTGCTGATTTCTACTATTTACAGCAATCAAAATCATTTTTTCAGGAGCATTAGTTGAAATAATAGTGCTGCTAGGGTCACCACTCTATTTTTCATTGATTTGGGTGTTTTTTTCCCTTGTTTAAATCAAAACTTTCAGCCACTGTTTTATTATTTTCTGTTGTCTTTTTGGAGGTATTTACAAGGCTGTTTTTGGCAGAGTTTTCAGAGGTTTTCTTCTTGGGAGTTTCTTTATTCTTTTTAATTCTTAGGTCATTTTGTTTAGGTGATCATATGATGGAATTTTCAAAGTTTGGTTCATAGTGTTCAGTTTCTAGTCTTCTATCATCATAGGGTGTATATACACCTTGTTTTCTTTCATGGAGGAAATCAATATCCTCATTTCTTACTCCCAACATGTTTATGGGATCATCCTCTATTTTTTCATTTGTTTCCTCATCCTCATTGACATAATTTTCTTGAAAAGGAGGTCTGATCTGTTTATCAGCATCTCTTTGTATGTTCTGAGGTTGATTTCTCCTAAAGTTTTGGTTCTGATTTTTAGGCTGGTTCCTATTCTAAGCATTTGTTTGGGAAGTTAACCTCTCCATCATCTTTTCCAACCTATCCATGTTCTTGACTAGATGGTATAATTTTGAGTCAGATGTGGAAGGTGCAGTGTCTTCCCTATATGATACCTTCTTCTCAGTCCTCATTCTAGCTCTCTTCTCAATCAAATTTTTTTCCACACAAAGAGCTCCCTTCTGCATGTCTTCTAAAGTTAAGGGATCCCTTTCTCTTAGTTGATAGGCCATTTTAGGATCAAATCCTTTAGGTAATTTGGCCAAAGCTGAGCCTTGTGGAGGTTTCAAATCTGGGGGTAGTGCGTTATAAACACTATTAAATCTAATGCAATAATCTTGAACAGTTTCCCCAACATTTCTCTTGAGGTTGTTGTAATTTGAAAGTATTTGGAGAGGGTTCTTCCTAACTTGTCATTTATTTATGAATGTTTGATGAAAAGTTTGGAGATCATTAATACTATTAGGGGTTAAGATTTTAAACCATTTTCTTGCTTCTCCCCCTAAAATTTGAGAAAATGTTCTGAGTTTAATGGTCTCATCGTCTATCTCATTTCTATCAAAATAATCATCCATCTTGTCCACATGTGTTTGAGTAGTAATGGAACCACTAGCATCATATAATGGGGTCTTGGACTGATAGTCTTGTGGAAAATTGGCTAAAGGTAAAGGAAGGACTAGAGGAGCATACCATGCTGTCATGATAGGCAGTTGTGAAAATAATGGGGGGTTTACAAGTGGAGGGTTTATGAAAGGAGGGGGAGGATGGAATGGAGTGTTACAGGTCAAAATACCTCCTCATTAGCTCAGAGGAGAAGAAAAATATGGAAGGAATACAAAGACCTAAATTAAACCTATTTCTGCCAAGGTAACGCCTTTCTATAACAAAGCAAGAGCGTTATAATGCATAAGACCAGTGAATGTGCCGTGTTAGTGGCTAGTGAAACGCTCTGTTTACACTAGAGGGCAGCGTTACCCATGTTTTAAGTTTGAAATGGAAAAAACGCACAGAGAATGATTTGAATCTTCAGCTTTCCCTCACAAGAGAATCAGTTCAAAAAGGAAACTGCAAAGCACCAATTCATTATTGGTCACTACCATAAAAGACTGAACTCCCAACGAGGCAAAAGCATAGAGATTAAAGAAACATCTTAGTTTTTTCTATTCCAAACTAGTGGAAAGAGAAAGGCAACAATGGCTTTCTCCCTCTCCTATAAAAAGGAGCTAAAGGCTCTTAGTTGAAGGTCGAAGGATTGCTAAAGATTTTTGCATACTTGTGGAATAGAGAATAGTGTTATAGTGTGAAGGCCAAGAGTCAAAGAGGTTCATAGAGAGCTTGGTGACTAAGAATTCATCATTTGAGAGATAAGAGAGATTGGGAGACTGAGGAGGGCTTGGTACAACCGACGGTTGTAATCCTCCTTCTTTCAAAATCAATAGAACTATGTTTGTTTTGTCCATTAGATGCTTAATATTTTCATTATTGTTTGAAAATTTACATAGTATGATATGAATGGCTCAGATGTGCTTAGTTTAGAAGTTCATTATATATTGACTTGATTGATAGGATATTTGTTGTGTTAGAAATTACGCGGGTGCTTTGACTGATTGCAGGGTCAAGATTTGGAGCCGGTGAAGAAGGACTCTCGTTTCGCTGCCTAGTGCTCTCCAAGAGACTCCAAGATCGTCAAAGAGGTAATTTTCTATCGCATTCCATCAAGTTGTTTTAAGTTAATATGAACATGTTCATGCCATCTTTGTGAACTACACAGCTAATCTTACAATCTGCCTCGGGCACCGGAAAGCCCTGAGAGGGATATTCGAAAACCAACAACCCAATCAGTTTACCCTATAGAAGAATTGGCGACTCTAGAGGGAAGCATTACCCGTGTTTTAAGTCTGAAATGGAAAAAATGCGCGGATAATGATTTGAATCTCCGGCTTTCCCTCACAAGAGAATCAATTCACAAAGGAAACTGCAAAGCACCAATTCATTATTGGTCACTGCCATAAAAGACTGAACTCCCAAGGAGGAAAAAGCATAGAGATTAAAGAAACATCTTATTTTTTTCTATTCCAAACTAGTGGAAAGAGAAAGGCAACAATGGCTTTCTCCCTCTCCTATAAAAAGGAGCTGAAGGCTCTTAGTTGAAGGTCGAAGGATTGCTAAAGATTATTGCATACTTGTGGAATAGAGAATAGTGTTATAGTGTGAAGGCCAAGAGTCAAAGACGTTCCTAGATAGCTTGTTGACTAAGACTTCATCACTTGAAAGATAATAGAGATTGGGAGACTGAGGAGGGCTTGGTACAACCGATGGTTGTAATCCTCCTTCTTTCAAAATCAATAGAACTTTGTTTGTTTTGTCCATTCGATGCTTAAATATTGTCATTATTGTTTGAATATTTACATAGTATGATATGAATGGCTCGGATGTGCTTAGTTAGAAGTTCATTATATATTTACTTGATTGATAGGATATTTTTTATGTTAGAAATTACACGGGTGCTTTGACTGATTGCAGGGCTAAGATTTGGAGCCGGTGAAGAAGGACTCTTGTTTCGCTGCCTAGTGCTCTCCAATAGACTCCAAGATTGTCAAAGAGATAATTTTCTATCGTGTTCCATCAAGTTGTTTTAAGTTAATATGAACATGCTCATGCCATCTTTGTGAACTACACAACTAATCTTACTGTTTTCCTCGGGCACCGGAAAGCCCTGAGAGGGATATTCGAAAACCAACAACCCAAACAGTTTACCCTATCGCGGAATTGGTGACTCTGTCCGTGACGTACCGTGTTTTAGTACCGTACTGGGTGGGGAAAAAATGCGCGGATAATGATTTGAATCTCCGGCTTTCCTCTGTCAATTCACAAAGGTAAGCGCAAAAGCACCAATTCATTATTGGTCAACTGCCATAAAGTTTGAACTCCCAAGGAGGCAAAAGCATAGAGATTAAACATCTTAGTTTTCTATTCAAAACTAGTGGAAAGAAAGGCAACAATAGCTTTTCTCTCTCCTATAAAAAGGAAAGTGAAAGGCTCTTAGTTGAAGGTCGAAGGATTGCTAAAGATTTTTTCATACTTGTGGAATAGAGAATAGTGTTATAGTGTGAAGGCCAAGAGTCAAAGAGGTTCCTAGAGAGCTTGGTGACTAAGACTTCATCACTTGAGAGATAACAGAGATTGGGAGAATGAGGAGGGCTTGGTACAACCGACGGTTGTAATCCTCCTTCTTTCAAAATCAATAGAACTGTGTTTGTTATGTCCATTCGATGCTTAATATTGCCATTATTGTTTGAACATTTACATAGTATGATATGAATGGCTCAGATGTGCTCAGTTTATAAGTTCATTATATATTGACTTGATTGATAGGATATTTGTTGTGTTAGAAATTACACGGGTGCTTTGACTGATTGTTGGGCCAATATTTGGAGCTGGTGAAGAAGGACTCTCGTTTCACTGCCTAGTGCTCTCCAAGAGACTCCAAGATCGTCAAAGAGGTAATTTTCTATCGCATTCCATCAAGTTGTTTTAAGTTAATATGAACATGCTCATGCCATCTTTGTGAACTACACAGCTAATCTTACTGTTTGCCTCGGGCACCGGAAAGCCCTGAGAGGGATATTCGAAAACCAACAACCCAAGCATTTTACCCTATAGCAGAATTGGCGACTCCACTGGGGAACAGTTCCCCATAGTTTCCGGACTATTTCTTTCCTCCTGTCTTCTCTCCTCTGTTCACAGATCCTTCCGAACAGTACTTATGCCCCGTAAACATTTTAAAAGCTCACAGAGTTCAATCCTGTTTCTGTTCGACCATCTGAAGAATTTTTCCCTGGATAACGCTACATCTGTAGTTTCTCCAATGCGTTATAACACTGGCTCTGCTTAAAAACAGTGCATTAGTCTCTGGATTAACACTTACTTTACTCACAGACAGTGCATTACTCAGCCAAAACTTTCTGTTCACTGTGGTGATTATGTTTTAGCTGCAGAATTTTTTGGCCATCAGTATATCTCCTTGACTGAATCCCTGCGCTTGTTTACTAAACTGACATTTCTGTTTGTTTGCTCTTGTCTGGAAAGTTAGTGTCAAAAGCATTTAATTTTTAGAGAAGCATTTTTTTTTTAGTTTTTTCTGCATCTAGCTGAGTTAATTTTGAAATTTTCAGTTTATAGATTGTTAAGAAGAGGTAGATAGAAGTCTGAATCTTTAAAGCTGAACTGAGTTATTTGAATTTTAGTGCATGGATGTTGAAAAGAAACCTCTCCTTGTAGAAATACTCTTCATTGAATTGAATATTTAGAGCATGTTTTGCATAGTTTCTTGAGTCAAAGTTTCATTACATTTCATACGTCCACTCCCCCTCCGCAAGACTAATAATCAAGTACACTAAGAATCAAGCGATAATAAAATAAATCAACTCTTTTTTCTTGAGCTCACACAAACAGTAGTTCAAGCTAGGATCTTGGGTTAGGAGTAGTGAGAAAATTACCCAAGATCTCAAAAAATTGAAACTAGAGTCATTAACGAGCGAAATCCTACTGCACTCATATTATCGGGACCGTTCCTTTACCGGAGCTCAGCGCGAGACAACACTTGGGTGCACAAGAAGGTAGCCCGCCTTTGACTACATCCGGTGGGTGTGTTATATATTGGGGTTCCCTTCGGGGATTTTGAAACTAGATAGAGGATCTGGGTATTCTGCCCATATAGCACACTGTCCTTGACCGTGGACCCCCCTGATGATGTCTGTGGTTTGAGGTATCTTTACTTGCCATAATTTTTAGGGACTTACACGAGGTGACTGGGACGGGCTGTCTTGGTACCTGAAACAAATAGACCCACTCTGTCTTCGGTCTTTAGGAGGGTACTCATCTTCACGAGAGTGCTTACACCTATCGTCTGAGGTTCGGGCGAAGCTCTAGAGTGACCGTAACTATACTTTTAACCAACCCTTTCTGTATACTATTGTGATACTGGATTTCATCACTAGAAAATGGTAGTACTCAGACAGGGCACCCTATTCTGGCTGCTTGTTGATTGATTTTAGCGAGTCCTTTTTTCTTTTTTAGGTGTGTGGTTACTGTCACTGAAACTTTATAATACATCACAATTTATTAAAATTTGTTAAAATTAAATAGGTCACCGTGGTGTCCCCTGACCCACGTCGTCTGTCTAGATGACAGCAAGGTCTACCTCCTCTAACTATTGAGGAAGAACTGAACCTTGGTGAACCCTAGCCTTCTACGAAAGAGCAGTCTCCACTAACTAATCTTGATTGTCACATAGCCTCATATCACTCGGAATTTCCGGAGGACCCTTTCACTGAAGGGGTTGTACCTCATTACAATCCTCCGCTCACTGATTCATTGGGGCCTATGATAATTTAGATTTCACCACGACAGGATATGTCTTCGACCACACAAACATCGATTTCACCACCAGCATCCACTGGGTCGATGCCAATGGCAACCACCCCAGGTTCGCCACCATCCTCCTTGCCGGTGGTCAGTGATATGCCATCACTGGGTAACCCCAATAGTCAACATATACCTACTCCCAACCCTACGGTCATCACAACTGTCAGTAGTTTACCGAATCCTTTGGAATCTACTTCTACAGTGACCACGTTGGGACCCACGGTAGCTCCTCCCACAAGTATGACTACTTCGGTGCCTTTTAGCAACCCTTTCGGTTGGAACCCTTTGCTGAGTTCAAACCCCTTGGCCACTATAACAGGGGGTAGTGTTTCCAACACGCAGGTAGCAGGGAACATTTTGCTTCCCCTACAAACCTTAGGACAAATGGGACAACCTATTGTCAATACTTTTCCCTTAAGTGGTTCAAATATAGGTATAGGGTCTATACCGTTGCCAAACTATGCAAGTAGTAGCATGCCTTCGGGAAACTCTGTTGCATCCATTTGGACTAACCAACCCCAACCTCCATCTGGAATGGGAGGGCACTTTTGTACTGGGGGCAACCAACCGTTCACCCCGCAATACAATATGCCCTATGGACAACAACAATATGTCCCTACTCCTCCACTTATCGAAATTTTTTATCAAAGTCCCACTTATCCTCCTGGTAACACGTTGATGGGTGGACCCTACGGTCTAAGTAGTTAGCCCATACTGCCTTGGTTAGACTCAGGGGAAAATCCAAAATTACCATTTTTGGCAGCTTTGGACATTCCTGATATCCATAAACTGATTAATGACCCCATCAATCACAACCCGCTTTGGCCTCCAGTACCGCATAAGATTCCTTCTGACATCCCGAAGTTTGATGGGAAACAAGGAGACGACCCAACAGCACACATCACTACCTTTCATCTATGGTCTATATCCAATTCCATGGTGGATGATAATGTCTGGCTTCGACTCTTTCCCCGCACCCTTACAGGAAATGCCGCCAAGTGGTACATAGAATTGCCACGCTCCGCCATCAATACTTTTGGCACTTTAGCGACGGAGTTCCTAAAGAACTTCCAATTACCAATTAGAGTGGAAACCGGAACAGAATTGTTAACATCGTTGTGCCAAGACACCGCCACCCACATCTCCGATCATATTCATGAATGGAGACGTAGGAGGAGGCTAGTCAAAGCACCAATCCCAGATCATCTCTTAGCCAATTGGTTTTGCAAGTCTCTTTTACCCCACATCTCTAAAGACATTGGCCTTTCTGGTGCGGTTACAGAAGATCAATGTATTCGCCGTGCCCAACATTTGGATTTAATCTATTCACAATCCGACACGCTATACGATCTGCTCCCCCATGCCCCTGGTAACCCAAATCCTCCGGCCACTCAGAAAACCGGAGCACATGCCGACGGTCTCGTTGGCACAATCTCCGGTGTGGCCACAAAGCAGTCTCGGGGGCAAACCTCCCAGCCATCTTCGGCTGCCACCGCCCCTCACCAAACGACTACTCTTCCTACCGCTGAGGTGAATTCTGTGCAAACCTCACAAAAACCTAGCGGGAAAAATAAGAAGAAAAAGACGTCTTCTTCAGAAGAGCATTCAGATAATCAGAATAACCCTAATCAGAAAAATGCTGCCAAAAATGACAAAGGGAAGGATAAACCCATGAAATTCCTTGCAAGATCTGTTTGGAGGACCACTTAACATAAAAATGTCCTCGGCTGCAGGAATGCACCAATTTTATTGCCAATAAGGATTCTGGGCGAACACCTACCATTCTTCATAATACTTTCCCTAATTAGCAGTAGCAACATCAACACATGGTTGACAATCCGCCACAACCCCATCAACGGGGCAATGGCGGTTCGCATCCTTCTGGCGAAGGACCATCTGCCATTTATGGCATTGAGAGTGTTGAGCTTCAAACTCGAGCCAAGCTTTATGGAAATCCTACCATAGATGCTCAAGAACCTGGAACTAGTTCAAATCCACCGCCGCCCAACGATTTGTATATCGAACGGCCTACTGCTGAACCCGTGATTCGTCCCCCCAAAGGGACACTTCGACGCATGACTCATAACACCTCTGCACGTGCAGCCCAAAACTACAACATTATAGAAGATTTTGCGTAGGCATCGTCAGCCATGTCTGCTCTCGAAGTATTATAGACCTGTCCAGCACAAAGGAAAGCCTTGCTTTCGGCCTTTGGTGGAATAGATCCCCAAGATTCCATGCTAGCTATCTTTGACATGGAAAAGGCTAAACCTTTCCTCTCACACCAACTCGCATTCCAGGTGTAGGTTGTGTCGAAAGGGAGAGCAATCCGTCACACTGTCATAGACGAAGGTGCTTCGACCTGCGTATGTCACAAGCTTGCTGGCTCAATTTAGGTTCTCCTACCCTCACCCCGCCATCGAATCCCCTCAAAGCTTTCGATGGCCACACGTTCCTCCCAAAAGGATACCTTGCTAGCTTTCCCATCACTCTGAGTGGGAAAACGATAAACGTGGACGTTGAAGTTGTAGAGCGCCATCTAGACTAGAATCTATTGCTTCATCTCAGTTGGTCTTATGCCATGACTGCCATTGTGTCTTTGGTCTTCCGACTCATCCTATTTCCATTGGATGGGAAAATCGTCACAGTGGATCAGCTATCCTTCTACACCCATGATTATGCCACGTTACCAAGTAGCACTGTACCCCTAATGGGAAGCTTTCCTGACTCTTACATCAGTATCGGTACCGGTCTTCTGAAGGCATCTTCCCTACTGGGTTGTTTTCCTCTCCCGCCGCCACTGATCCCAAACACGGTTGCAATGATATCCACCACTTTGGATGGCTCTATCGACCCATGGATCATTCCGGCACCTTCAGTCATTGATTCCTACGGAGATCAGATGCCGCTCTCACCGGCCGAATTGGCTTACCAAGCCATCCAAACTGCATCTGAACCCTCCACTGCTATGGTTTTGACCAACGGTACAAACCTCCCACCCATAACCATTCTCTCTAAGGATCTCCTCAATGAAGTCTTGCCTACAGACGAAGCTATTCAAGAGATCATGTCTCTAGAAGAACTTTGATACTGGGAAATTACATATAACAGGTAGTGACTCGACGATAAAACAATGCTGTCTTCTGACAACTGAAGATGGTTTCCCTCTTAACATCATCTGTTAAAATACTGTTGACAGTACACGTTAAGTAACTTCTAGGTTAGTGCTCAAGCCAGGCACTCTCGTCTAAGTAGGTATCATGGAAAATATTCAGATTGGAGCCGATTGCAATCCTGAGGAAATTGCGTGCTTCACATCCCTTTTCAAGGAATTTCGCGATGTGTTTGCTTGGTCTTATGACGAAATTCCTGGCATATACCCTTCTATTGTTGAGCACGAAATCAAGATCTATGATAATTCCAAACCAGTTCGACAACGACTCAGACCTGTCCACCCGCGCAAAGCAGCCGCCATCAAGATTGAGGTAGAAAAAATTTTAAACGCTGGTTTCATCTATCCCGTTCCTTTAATAGAATGGGTTTCCAATCTGGTTCCCATTGATAAAAAACAAGGCACCATTCGAGTTTGCGTCAATTATCGTGATTTGAATGTTGCTTGTCCTAAAGACAATTATCCTACACCGTTCATTGATCAAATTCTCGACGATTGTGCCGGATGCGAATCTTTTTCCTTCATGGATGGATTCTTGGGCTATAACCAGATTGCAATAAAAAAATATGACCAGCATAAAAGTACTTTCATCTATCCTTGGGGCACATTTGCATATCGAGAACTCCCATTTGGTCTGAAGAATGCTGGAGCAACCTTTCAACGGGCTATGGACTACGCTTTTCACGACATTCGACATATTGTACAGGCTTACTTGGATGACCTTCCAGCCCATTCCAAGTGAGAGGGACCGGTTGAACCGGTGTCAAAGCAAGGTAGGGCTTGGGGTGACCAGGTGGGGTAGCGGCTGGAGGGTCAAGGTACCAGACGGGTATGCCCACGGTTAGGTTGGGGAGGGAGAGGGTGGCCATGACGGGGACTGAATAGACTCTGGGAGGGGGAGCCATGAAGGGTATCTAACCAACAAGATAATGACCAGGAGGGACGGCTCCGAGGTGGTTGAGGCCTGGGGGAACCGACCCAGGAGGATAGAGGGGTTCAGGGATACCAGCTGTAGGAGAAGGGCTAGAAGGAGGAGTTCCGGCTAGCTAAGATGAATGGATAGGAGATGGTTGTGGTGGGTGAGGTTGAGTCTGAGGTTGCTGACTAGCCGAAGCGGGTCGCTTAAGGGCAGCCCGAGACGATTGCATCATGCAAACATTCGATAAGCTGGGATCAGAGATAGGAGGAGGAGGGAGACCAGGGAAATTTCCAAGCAACGAGGAGTCTTTGTAGACGCCGGGAGAGACACTGGTCAAGGAATTGACGGTTTGCTTATTGGCTACAGAAGAGATGGTCGTCTCAAGGGAGGTCTCAGACTTTGGCTCATGATAAGTCAACTGGTCGATAGTGACTATCTTTCCATTGTGAGGAAAAGACATCTTGCGAAAAAGCGCGGATGGGACAGAAGACATGGCATAGGTGTAGCTTCGCCCCAATAGAATGTTGTAATCTAGAGGGGTGTCAATGACTTCGACGTCAACGCAAACAGTCTTGCCCGCAAGAGTGATAGGACAATTACGGAAGAGGCCAATGGGCTGGGAGGGGTGGCCATCCCACGCTCGGGAAGGGGCCAACTCAGGAGATCCGAGTTGCTTCCAAACCGAAGCGGACATCACACAGGTGGATGCCCTCTCATCAATTATACACCGAGAAATGTTAGCGTTCCGGATTTTGACTGGGATTTGGAAGGCGATGGAAGCAGGAAGGGGAGGATGTTCCAATTGATGGGCGTCGAACACAATCATTTGGTCATCAGCAGGATCCACAGCGCCCACGAAAGATAGTAGAGCCTTCTTTTGGAAAGGGCACGATTGGAGGAGTTCCAATGTGGAAATGGCAGCAAGAGACTGCGCCAAATCATCTACTATGCTATACGAATGAGCAGCTCGACCAGGAGCAGCATTTCGGCGTAATGGTCCTTTAGGAATCTTGGTACGAACCTCAACTTTGGGTTGAGGGATATGTAAGGGACCATTGGATGTCAAAAGAGGCTCGGTAGAACCTGAAGAAGGGGACTCGGAGGCAGACTGAGCGGGAGGCTTGGGGTACTGGAGAGATCGAGTTTGAAGGTGAAGGTCGACGGTTGGGGATGGATCAGAGTTCATCATGAGGATCTGGTAATCGGAGGAACCAGAAGGGGAATGCTGAGTGGCGACCTGTCCGTCAGTTGGTTGGGCAGCCACGAATCCTTGCTGAGGGAAAGGATCAGTAAACACAGTTGGTTGAGTAGTGGTCACATTAGGGGGAGCATGAGGGGAGGCATGTTGTCCTCGCAATGTGGCTTGAGACTCCCACATCTACCACATCTATGGTAAGAGGGGAAAATCGTGGGTGTAATGACCGTAAACACCGCAACACGAACAAGGCTTATTGGTGCCAAGAGGCATGTCTGTCTTGGGCTGAGTGCCCTGTTGCTGGTTAGCGATGTTAGGGTCAGTACCTTGAGGATTGGGTCCACGGGTACCAGAGGCAGATTGATTTGGATTGCCTCTCCACCTTCATTGAGAAGGGGGATTAGTCGCACCTTGTTGTGCAAAGAATTTCCCTGGAAGGGGCTGTAGGTGCTGTTACGGGGGCGGAGGAGGCAAGGGAGGTGGAAGCGCATATGTTGGAGGAGCTGGTGCACCAGGCTGCGGATAAGTATAATGGTTAGGTTGGGTAACATTGAGGTAAGCAGGAGTTTGGGAAAAAGGATGAGGCATGCCGTATCCTGGATACATGCTACCTGGAGGAGGAAAAGTGCTAGAGGTGCTGGCCCCTCCCGGAGGGAGACCATAGCCCATAAGAGGTTGAGCATATGGATGAGAAAGGGCTCCAACGATATCGTCGGCAGAATGAGATGCCCCTGGGGCATTAGTGCCACCAGGCCTGGGGAGGTCAGGAAGGATGGTATAAACATAACCAGAATGAGCGTAGATTAGGTCATATTTCAAGGCTACTTGGAGGGCGGCTTCTTCGGTTTGAGGGAAATGGGAGGCGACATCTTTGCCAATGGGAGGTAAGAGAGTGCGAAGGAACCAGTCCATATAAACCTAATCTTTGAAGGGGGGAGTGCGACATAAGCTCCGTCTTCTCTGCCATTCCTGGACATGAGTGGAAAGGCAGGTTGAAGAGGTTTTCTTGAAAGAAGTCAAGAGCTCTGTACCAGTATCGTATCGGAGAGGGAGCTAGAAATAAGATAAAAAGGCTTGGGAAATGGTCACAAAGGTGGTATGGGAAGAGGTGGCTTGGTCAACATACCATTTAGAAGCTTCGCCGGTAAGCGTGCATTGGAACAACCGAAGACGGATGGAATCATCGGTAATGGAATTGGAGGAACACCACATGTGGAAAGATCAGACATGGTTGGTTGGATCTTCTCCAGCAAGGCCTTCGAACTTTGGGATGTCGGAGGGGAGCTTGGTTGGCATAGCAGGCCAACCAACATAATGGCGGATAGGGTCATTGATCAACTGATTGAAATCGGGGAGGCTGAGGCCTGCCATGTAAGGGAGCAAAGGTGCAGCCGAGGTAGTTCCTGTGGTGGTTCCGCTAGTAGTAGTCCCGGCATTAGGGCCGGGATTACCGCTAGCGTTAGGCCCTGGACCAGACATAGTGAAGGTGACAGGGGGAGAACCAGAAGCAAAAGGAGAACCCAATGAATCATAAGAGGAGTCGGAGTGTGGACTCGGAGGAGGACTAACTTGATGACGGCGGGAAGGAGTAGGTCGACCGATCGGAAACTAAGGGTGAATGCCAAGAAGTCTCCGGGATGTGCGCTTTGGGGGTGCAATGGTGACAACACAAACATGGCACAAGGGGAAGAAGAACGATCGACAAAGGCAGGGAGGTGCAGAATCAAGTGATTACAATGTCAAAACAAGGGCAGAAAGGTGCAGTGTTAATTGATTTTAAAGTCTTTGCCTGGCAGTGTAAACCAGGCTCTTCTTCACTTAGGGTGAGTATGTGGCATGCGTTAATTTTAATTTTTAAACCCTTTTCATTTTGAGAGCAAGAGAAAAAGTGTGCTGCGTAATTGAAAATAATGCTGCAAAAAAATAGTATATAATGTGGAAATAACAGAAAATTAACAGCTACTAGTGCATCGATCTAACCCAAGAAGGCGGGTCTCTCAAAAATAATCTAAAAGAGGGAAAAGATATAGTCAAAACATACGAAAAAGAGGCCAATAGATCTAGGATCAAAAGGGATAGGGATCTAAAGGAGAAAACTGCTGAAAAGAGGGGTAGAACACAGCCAAGAGGCAGAGGCAAGGTGGCTGGAAAAAAGGAGGAAATCAGCAAAAAGAAGATGGGGCAAGGAGGAGGCCCTAAAGGTAGATCCAAAAAAATCGTCAGGAGGTGATTTGAAAGGGAGAAGAGATGATTAAAAGAGATCTGCAAAGGAGGTATCAGATCTGGAAAAGGGGGAGCTGAAACTCTGAAAAAACAGACACCTGAAACAGATAAAAACTCTTCCACCAAGAGTGGAGGGTACTGAAGCCCTGGGGAGCTATTTTCCCACTTAGATGAGCAAAAAAGATCAGAAACAGGTCGAAACGGGCTGAGACAGAGGCTGGAAAACCTTGACAAAAGCTTCAGAAAAACCCAGAAAAATTGCAGAAAAATTGGCAGGTCGCAGGGTCTGACCTGTTTTCTGTGCAGGTCACAGATAATGGGCTGGAAAGTGCGACCTGGAGGTCCAGGTCGCAGTTTCTAGGCTGAAAAGTGCGACCTAAAGCTCCGGGTGTCCCGGCGGCAGATTTCCGGAAAAGTTGTCGTCTCAGTTGCGGCTGATGTCTGTCACCTGCGCAATAGGGCCAGAAACACGCGAAAGTTAGAAATTTTAATGTTTTAGGGTTTTATGTGAGAAAAAAAACATAAAAATAGGCAAAACAAAAAGCTGAAAAGAAACCCTAGGGTCTGAAGTAGCTGGATATGCAGGAATATGAAAAACGACAGCGGTCGTAATTGAAAACCCGTGTGGAGTCGCCAATTGTTAGTATGAATCTTTTGTCGAAGCGTACGAAAAAATACCACTTTAGCTACGCATAACTTATAGCCCTAACATCAAATGTGGCTGCTAACATCTTCAGATCTGCAGTTAATTGATCAAGACAAGTGCTGCAAAAAACCAGATCTATGCATAGAAAGACATTAAACAGTAAAAATCAAGAGTTTTCTCCATACATCCAATAGACAAGACAAGAACAATGTTTTTTGAAAGAATTTTTGTATTAAGGGCACCTGGGAGGAAAACAAGAAGGTGTATCCAATTCTCCTCAATGGGATGGGTTCTTGGAAGTCCTCAGCACTTCAGATCTAGAATATCTCTCTCTTGTTGGTGTAGAAAACCCAGACAAAGATAGAACTCAAAGGGAGCTCACACAGCAAATAATGAAGAATGTGACCAAGTGTATAGATCCAAAGTGATCTAATAGGCAACAAAAGGTGAAGAATGGTAGGAGAAATCCTCCTATTTATAACAAAATATTGGGTCATTCTAGATCTTGGTGCATGAATTAACCAAATCTAGATCCACCTTTTATGGAATATTTTATTATATTTGTTGGAGGGAAAAAGTATTTGACTTGGGTCAAATCCCTTTATTTGTGAATAATAAATAAATAAATGATTTATTTATAATTTTAAGGAAGTGGTTGAAGGATAATCAAATAAATAATGATTTATTTAATTATTTATGGGTGATTTAGTCATATTTAACAAGGAATATTATTTAAATAAGATTTAAACAATTATTCCTAGAAAATAATAAGATAAATAAGGATTTATCTAATTAATTTCTTTGTTTTGGGTTAAACATGACCAGGAATAATAATTAAATTATTGCTTAATTAATTATTCCTTGAGGAAAATCAAACAAATATAGGTTTGTTTAATATTTCCTTTTGGGGTTTCCTGTTTAGACCATAAACAACCTAATAAATGTGTTTTATTAAGTTATTTTACATAGTCAAAGCAATTTTACTTAGGGTAAAATTGGTCTTACATGGTGTACTTGGGTCCATCTAATGATAGTAGGTTAGATGACCAAAAAATGGTGTAACAACATATAAGAAACTAGAAAAACTCACAGGAAAACACAGTCCACTTCAAAATGAGTCCAGAATGCTTCTATTAATATGAGAAATAGTTCAGAGAATTACAATCATAATCAGAAGCTTATCACAAGGTTTAAACCTATCATACTTCAAATTACAATTACTTATCAATTTTATTTCAAAATATTTGTACTTGAAATCAAAATGTATTAAGAAATATCTTATCTAATTGATTTGGATTTTTTACAAAAATAGAACTAGAAAATAGGAAATTTGAACTGATTTGACATCTTACACATAATTTGAGGAATATTGCTGGTGAATGGAGTTGAAAAGTTGTTGTTCTATTTTTTGGTTCCTGGAATTCTGTCCTTTGTTCTTGAAAATATATATCATGTTGTTGAAACATCTATTGTCTTCTCAATAGATTAGCTCACATAGTTTGTCCCATATTTCCTCATTAGGAATAGAAAACTTCACTAACTTTATGGATGCTTCATCAGATTCAGTATAATTCACAAAATTAGGTTTAGTTATGAATAAATGTTTTACCTCATGCTGAATTAGTAAATCATAACTTAAACCTTCCATGAAATCCTTTCCAATGATGGTTCCTTTTAGTTTAGAAAATTTGGCTTCGTCCACTACTATATCATGCAATATATGTTGATATTATTCAAGAGGTTTAATTTATCACCAATGTTTTGCAGACCTGGAAGTACTTTTTGATGTAAAATATTAATTTTCCTATGAAACTTCTTAATTTTAACTTCAAGATTATGACACTTATTCTCCAATTCTAGCATTAGATTCCTTTTAGTAAGGACCTTTCTCACCAACAAGATAGTTTTAGTTTTGTCTTAAATTGCACATTCTTCGAGCTCTTCTTTTGTTTTAGAATTTATAACTCTCATTATCCTCGAAGCATCTCCTGGTTTGTGGTCTAGGCATTTCTTCACTTCTGCCATTGCTTCCTTCGATTTCTGCAACAATTCTTCCTGCTAAAAAATAATCTCTATAGAAGGCCACAAATTAGTCATAGATTCCTTTTCTTGAGCAATGGTCTGAGCCATCAAGGATTAACTTTCATAGGTAGATTTTTTCTTTGTTAACAATTTTTTTTTCTTCTGCAGTTCAACTACATAAGCATTGTCAATTTTCAGTTTTTGTTCTTGTAGATTATGCAATTCTAAACAAGTTTTTTTTTTTTTTTATCTTGACCTTTGAGTGTCAAGTCTCCCATTGCCTTTCATAAGTATGCTTCTATATCACTATATTGTGTGTCTACAGGAAAAATTGCTGATGTGGACGTCCCTACTATTGAAGTACATGCAATAAAATTTGTTGCTATGGGAATAACCGTTGAAACACTAAGCTGTTGTTGTTTCTCTTTTAACAATGTTTCCATTTCAACTTCCATTTTTTGTATTTGGATATTTTGTTCAATTATCATCTTAAAAATGTTTTCTTTATCTATCTGTAATTTTCCAAATTATTTTGCCCGTGGTTGTTCTGTGGTTGGAAGTTTCAACTGCTTCCTTAATGCCTGAATATCAACATTCTTGCTCTCTATCATTTCCACAATTGCTTTAACATCACTAGGATTATATCCTAACTTTATTACCAATCCTCCAATGATTTTATCCTGGTATATTTTGGCCAAAGAAGAAAAATTATCCATCTTTAACTGTGAATGGATGTTTTTCAATGAAGGTTGCACTTTGGATGTTGTCATGGGTGAACTAGTTAAGGTAGAATAAATCATTTCTCCAGCATGCTTGTGTAGATCAATATGGTCAATATAATATATATGTTTGGTGTCAAAGGAAAAAATGGATGTCTTGTAGTCTTCTTCACTTTTAGGGACTGTAAATTTGGGTTCTAATAAGGCTAGCTAAAATTTTCCCTTCTCTGTGTCAAGTGCAGAAAGAAGTTTGTGCTGGATGGAAGAAGTTTGTTTCTATAACTTAGAATATGTAGTGGCCTTAAATGCCTCATTCTTTCTTTTGATTTATTTATATCTACAAAAATATTTTTTTTTTTTGCACCCTATGTTACTAATGACATAGGATAATCTATGGATATCTCCTCAATCCTTGGAATGTTTCAATGTGTAAACTTGTCAGTACCATTACTGCTTGTTCCTGTAAACTTTCTCCTTGAAATGGCTCTTCATAGGTGTTCATTTTCTTCCTTATTTTAAACATTATAAAATATGTTTCTTGAATTTATGAAACTAAAGGAGATACACTTTCCCTATGCCTCTTAGTCCATTTCTGTTGTGGAACTGGAGTTTTTTAAGCTTGTTGGAATAAAAAATTGTTCATATGCTTCTTACAAAGTGTTCTCCTGCCACTCTTCTTGATTGACATTTTTTTCTATTTATGGCCTCGGTGTGTGTGCATAAGGAGTTGTATTCTATTAAACTCTCAATTTACAAATAATTCCCAAGGGATCATAAGGCCAGGTGAAGTTCAATTTGAATTTCATTTGCTTTAACAGAGATTCCGCCTCCTTTGTTGATGCCATGGTGTTGAAAATGAATGGTCCAATTTGTGATTTTAATTTGAACTGAGATTTCTTCTTACTAGAAACAAAGTGTAGATCATCCATATTCATCAGTTGTATTATATATTCTAGTGGAAAAATCATGATTGGCACAAATTTAGGAAACCTATATGGAGGTAGCTCACATCCATAAATTCCAATCTCTGTGTAATTATGGTAAAGATACTAGTCTCTAATTTTTGTCTTCTCACTAAGGTGAAGAATTATTTTTATCTCGGGTGAAATCCTAGGAATAACATCACTATTGGGAAGACATAAGGGCATATGTATAAATTGATTTACATAGTCAGAGAATGAGTACTCTTCTTTATTATTCCTTACCAAGGAAGTCCAATGAATTACACACTGAGGATTTCCCTGTGCATCTAATTTCTATAATGAAAATTTAAATCTATATTCTTGGAAAAATAGGAGCAAGTACACAAGGATTGATTCTTGAAATCACTTTCAATAGAAAAATTCAGGAATTGATCATGAATGCACTATGCCATAAATTCACTGTAATTGAAAATATTTGATGGTTTGTCTCCTACTGAAAATACTGATAAAAATCCTAAAATTACCTCATTGACCCATTGATCACTTGGATATCCTAACAAAAACAAAACCATGGAGATAATCTACCTAGGATTTTATGGAAATATGGAAGAAGAGTAGGGTGAATGAATTAACCAAATCTACCTCAGGCTAAAGGAAGGCAGAGTTCAGGGTAACATCAAACCACGCTCAGTCTAGTAGCTAGCCCTACCAGATCAAGAGAGGGCTCTCTCCGGGTCAATCTCAGCAAAGATAATCAATAAGGCTTGAGATGACTTGAAATAAAGGCTGATTTTAGGCTATGTATATATGTGAAAGAGTTTGATTTTGATTTTGGGGGTTTTGTTGGAATCAAAGGGAAAGGCAGTTTTGGGTCCGGGGATGAGGCCTAGTTTTTGCAGAATTCTGAATGGGGCAAGGAAGGCAATTGTTTTGATGCTTTGGATTGAATGAATGAATAGTTCAGACCAGTGAGGAGCTGAAGAGGGAAAGAGGCTTTCAAGAATCCTCTTCAAACAGATGAAAACATGGAAAATTGAACAAAACTGAAGGCAGAGCAAAACAATCTAATGAATTCCACCTTTATCACTCATTTGTTTAATTTAAGAAGAAAATAGGAAGGTAAATGGTACACATCAAACATCAGTAAACTTACAATCACTGACAGAAACACACCATCAAAACATAGAGCCACATGGATCCCAAAGAGTGCTGCAAACCCTGGTCTATTCCTTTGCCAAAATTGCAGAGATGAAATGTACAATGAAGTGCCAAGCAATCCCAAGTGTCCAACCTTTGAAAATGACTGAGAAAATACAAGATATAGACAAGCCTAACTCATTTCCATGCCTCTAGGGGTCGAGCTCACCATTCTAGGAGTTGTTTCAACAAGATCTAAACTAAGAACTGGAAAATAGGCAATGAAACAGCTTGCCTCTATAAGATAGGAAACTGATTCATTCAGTTACATTTCACTTTTTGGTGAATGAATCTACTTGGAGGAGTAAAAATGTGCCAAAATTACATCAAATTACATCAAGAGTTTCATATTTGGAGATAAAAAAGTCAAACTGGCCAAAACTAGGCGAAAATCTGAGTTGCTGAGTGAAAACTAGGCCAAATTTCCCAATGCGCCGTGCAGGTAAACTCACCCACAGTCTCAGCGTTCAAAAACTATTTCGCTCTTCCACGATTTGACTCGGCTTCACTCTTGTACTTGGCATACAAATGGATTGTTTAAACACCAAAAATATCTTATATATCATGGACTTTGATTTTTGATTTAGAAAACCCACTTTCTAATGTTGCAGACTTTGGCATTTTCACATAAACTCTATTTTTGCTTCCTTTTTGATTTTTGAATTGAATGATGAATATTTTGTCTATCTTTTTGCAGGGATAGATGGCATGGGGTTGGAAAAGGTGACTAGGGATACGCCTGAAAAACTTCACAACTGAAACAACTTTGAGAATTACATTACAGTTATTACAAAAGACGAAATTGACGATTTTTCTTCAGAACATAGTTTTGAAGAAGAATCATGATCAAGCATTATGAAAATGAAAATTTCGCCATGGAAACTTATTTCAAACCTCCCTCATGTGCCTGTTGACATTATTAGTCATTTTGAAGACAAAACCCTAGACCTAATGAGGTTTAAAACCCTAAAATGACTCTTTGCTGACCAAGAGACCAAACATAACTGTAAATGAATGTAAAATTGACTTTGATGAACTTTGATGAACAGACCTGAGCCAGCAGGTACAAGACATGAGGGATATGAGTGAAGATCCCCCTACTTCCAGATGACCCATGCTCCTAATGGAATGCAGATGACTGAACTGAATGAGAAACCTAAAATGAAATGCAACAAAAGAGATTTTGATCTATGAAGGAGGGATGAAGATACCGACTCTAACAGATTGGTTCTTGGTAACTCAGAATTTTCAGGAAAAAATGTTTCAAAGATATTGCATCTTTGGGATAAGGTGAGTTTTTGATATATTTCCATAAGAGAATCTATAGAAAAAGGATGTAAAGGAGATGTAGGTTTGACTTGAAGGGCTTGGAAAATTGACTCAGGGGTGACAGTAAATAAAACTTCATGAATTTGTTAAATCACAACCCTCTAACTTGGGAGATATATGAAATTACACCAGATGACATATTATGTGAAGAAATGGGTATGGGGAAAGGTGAATTGAGGTAGGAAGGAGCCCCGAATCCTCAATTCATCACTAGCATCTAAGAATTTATGATTCACTCAATTATGGAGTTCATAAATATCGAACTCGCACTGGGTCTCACAGATATTGTATTTTTTTTTAACCAGAGGAATCTCATCTAAATTTATAGTATGGGGTAACATTGGAATCTCTACCACTAATTTAGATTTTCCTTTAGATGACGGCATGTTGAATGACGTATTTATAGACAAGTGTATCGAATTACCGAGAATTTGGCGATCACTGATGTGGAAACTGAATGGAAGTTGATGGAATCTGAATGATAGTGGTGCTGCTACAAGAGTATGAAAGAAAATGAATTTTAATGGAAACATGATGTTTTATAAAATTTTCATATAAGTTAACCATTTTGGAGCATCTAGTTAATGCACTTAGAAGTTAGCGGAAAGGTTTAATGATCGTAATAGTTAATTAAACGTTGGTGGGGAAATTTATCGATAAAATGGTAATACTATGTGGGTGAATGAGTGATATACACGTGGTGATCCGTGAGGGAGTGACAACATGAGTGGAGTGGAGGAAAGGTGGTTTTGGGGCATGGAGGGGGGGGTGGGGGGAGTGGGGGTGCAAAATCACGGTATTACATAAAACAACTTTTCGGACCACCCCCTGGTTAATCATCGAAAGTGTGGGGAGGGTCAAAAATGCATTCCTTGCCATTGATCAGGGCAGGGGTGATCTGTGTCATTGATTGTTACATGAAATTTATTACAAACTGAAAAAACATCAAATCAATCAAAATTGAATAACAATACATGTTAACTAATCCTTGCTTAATTAAACTAAAGAGGATTAACATAATTAAAAATAAAATTAATCGCAACGAAATTTAAACAAGTGCACCCATACATCGGGATTTCATATATATATATATATATCAAATACAATTTATTATTTTTTTCTCTACTTTTTATTTTTCTTATTTCTTTCTTTTTGTATTTTCTTTTCTTTTCAATTTTTTTCAATTTTATTTTTAACATAAAAGGAAATGGAAAACATAACATGGTGAAAATAAGTTACAACATTGACTCCATCTGGGGACTACTGCCCCCTACGAGCTGCAGAGAACTTGTAGATCCATGTGCCTTATCCTCAATCTATGGAGTCTTTGCTGTGAAAATCACACTTTGACAATGAAATTTAAAGAAAACTAGAAATTTACAATGAACCATGGTTGCAAGCATCTTTGATATTGAATGTAATGTTTGAGGTATTTCCCATTGACTGAAAATGCAGAATATTTTCCTTCTAGGTTCTGCAAAATAAAAGTATTGTTACCTCTTACTTCTGCAATGTTGAATGGTGCCAACCACAAATTTTCAATTTTTCCATGCTTGTCTTTGTCCTCTCTTCTGGTATCCCATATTTAAACTAGGTCACCCTGTATGAAGTCTCTTTCTCTAGCCTTTCTATAAAATAAAAATTTCATCTTATTTTGATATTGACGAAGCTTGAATTTCATTTCATTTATGCCTTGGTTTAATTAAATTATCTTATTGATTCTCCTTGTGAAATCATAAACTTCCTCATATGATTCCTATAAAAATTTAAAAATTGAAAATGATAGTTGTGTGGGGAAAATTGCTTTAGTTCCATAGACAAGTTGAAAATGGGATTTGTCGGTAGATCTCTTAGGTGATATTCTGTTTTCCCAAACTGCATATTTGAGGTGATTATCCCAAATTCTCTTATGATATTCTAATAATTCCTTAATGAATTTAACTAGACTCTTGTTTGATGATTCCACTAACCCATTACCTTGAGGGAAATATGGTGTATAATGATGTAATGAAATTTTATATTTTTGATAAAATTCTATCATTTTAATGCCACTGAAATATTTTTCATTATCTGTAACTATATGTTGTGCACAACCAAATCTAGATAGTATGTTTTCTTCAATGAATTTGATGACAACTGTGTTTGTTTCATTGTTGACAAGAATTCCTTCCACCGACTTGGTGAAGTAGTCTTTAGCAATAATAATCCATCTGTGTTGGTTGCTTGATTATGGAATTATTTCACCTATGAAATTCAATCCCCATAGTAAAAAAGGTGCTTTAATAAAAACTGAAACAAGGGTAATGCTAGTAATCTCTTCTTGCTAGAAAAAATCTGACATGGAATATAACTTATCACTTTAGCTCCAACTTGTGAAACTAATTTAGGACAATAAAAGTCTACTCTCATAATTTTGTATGCAGTTTCCTTCCAAGCATAATTTCCTCCACAAATGCCTGCATGAAACTATTCAATAACTCCTTCTATTTCACTTTCAATTAAAAATAATAAAAGGATATTTAGAGGATCCTTCCAATACAAATTAGCATTTATGATATAATATTTCATAGCTTTAAGTCTTAGATATATATATTGATTCCTTGTGAATTCAGGAAGATACTTTAGATCTTGAAGAAAATTCACTAAATCTCTGTACCAATCTAAAAGTAGATTTTTTTCATCAATGTGTAGAGGAAGAGGAATAGGATCTGGATTGGAATAAGGTGCTAGTTTCTCATAAAGAAACATTGTTCTTTAATTTTATAGTTACATTTCATCATTAACATGTTACATTCCCCCAAATAATTATAGCTTTGTATGAATCAGTGATATTAACCATCAGAATATTAAACTATGCAGAAATAAAAATACCATCATCATCATCATCATCATCCTCATCTAAGAAGAAAAAAGTAAAAATATCAAAGGAAGATAAGAAAGAACACATAGAAACACTAGGATTGGTCCGAGACCATGGAAAAACCGACTATGGGGAAAACCCTTGGAAATTATTCTTCTTAGATCGTCATCAAATGATTCAGAAACAAGAGTACAATGATCCATATGTACATATATTTACGATGAAGAAAAAAAATAACATACATGCAATAAAAACATACCCATACTTCTGCATGGAGGAAACTGAATCTGGGAACTGAAATGCACTTACAGTGGATGTAGCAAACTGATGAATACGAATGATACTAAATGAGGACTGTAGATACATCTTGCAGTAGAAAAAAATAGATCTGATCTACATATCAATAGATATATAGTACCAAAACACAGATATGATAGATCACCAAATGATCTCAACTCTAAAGTCCTAGATTTGAATCCAGGAGATTGTTAATGACTACTGTGACACATCTGTGATAGAAGGACTGATGTCTGGAGGCATTGCAAAATCAACTAAAGGTGAATCAAATTAGATCTTCCTAGTAATTATCTGAGTTGGGGCCTTAACATGCTCAACCCATGACTTTGGGGCTCTAAGCCGCTACCACAACACTCTGTGCCTGCGACTCTGCTTCATATAAGCCTGATCTAACTTCTGAGACTTGGCCATGCCCTAAAATTTTGTTCTAGCCACTTTGGGGTCCTTGGATGCAGGCACAACACACCCAAATCATAGATTTTACTACCTAGGATGTTACCTCAGCTCGTCCTTCCCGCGACTCTGATTTAGATCACCCAGATCTGATGCATGATCACATCTCTAATCCCGACCCTTTGCATGAGATCCTCCCAATGTACTTGTGTGAACCAAGACATAAAAATGGATGAAACATACTAATGGAAAAAAATCATAGATCACTTGAGCAAGTGTACAAATTATCTTGAGGTCGCCTCTATTTATAACTTTGTGAGGGACCGCTTGGGGCTTTGACCGGATCAACATGCGGTTAGGCCAACACATAAAATAATAAAATAATTCATAACTTAATTTCTGCTTAATCTATTGGGGTGATTTATAGGTCGATTTTGATTCTCTAAAAAAGAGGAATCTAATTAAATTATTATCTTAATCATATGAGTTGTCCATAGTGTAATTTGACCATAGTTTTAAAAATTAACACTCCCTCTAAACTAGGAATAATTCCATTTTGCAATCTCTGCTTGTAGTTCTCTACATCATGGTGTCATCACGATTTAGCTCAATCTGCTGATATCTATTCATCAATCAATATGCCATTATGATATTCATGCATCATCATGTGTCATCACTGAACATCTCTATTATGTATTCTTCATGATATGAACCTTTCTCATTATAAAGTATCAATGTACACTTCATGCTTATTTATGTTTATCTCTTGATTGTTTCTGCTTGTATGTTGAACATTCTCAGATCTAGAAGAAGAATTTGTCACTGGAGGGGAGCTTAGGCTACCACCCTTCATCCATCGGGCTATCATTATAGAATCTTTGTTATCAGGTTACTACCAAGAATATCCTCATTAATCAACATCAACGAGCACATCAACAGGGAACACATCTCAATTAGTAACTGCATCGGGGAGTGCATATCGAACCATAATCTCATGGGGAAGCTATACCTATACAACCCCATATCTAGGAATAGGATATCCATCCATGAAGGGGAGCCTATCTCGACCCTGGGATTATATCGGGGAGCACACTCTCAACCCGAAACCGCATAGAGTTATCTCAACTCATCCTATTTCCTACTGATCTTCCCTTCGATGACCCTGAATAGTCATGTGGTAGAACACTTGCTTCATAATATTTGTTGGAAAAGATACCTAACTTACCAAGAGGTAAGGATCTCACACCTCCAAGCCTTCTCAACCATTGGCCAAATGGAGAGGTATTCTCGACAAGCCCTGCTTGTGGGTATGATGCCAACTGGGGTATACTCTGCAATGACCAAAGGTGGGGGAGATACTCTAATTTTAAAAATGAACAAGGATCACACACATACCATGAGTGACATATAGAAAAGAAACATATATGACCCTATTTTACAGAGTTCCCTCAACCCCAGGATCCATCTATCTCAATTCCTCATTCTGGGAGCTCAAATAGGGAGGAAGGGATGGCTCAGTGTCCTCGATCACGGATGCTCTCATATGGTATCTGCTGATTATTGTTCCTACATGACATAAAATCAAGCATTTATGTCAGAACATACATAATCATGTACAACAATATAATAATAATAACAAGATACCATAACCATAATACTTCTCATGGAGGTGTCAAACACACATGGATACTATAATCATCCTCCCTCTCACATAGGTGTCATTCACCAACCTAAGATTGTCTCAAACAACTGCACTTTCTCAAATAAATGGAAAAATCATAGTCCCATCTATACGTATTTGGGATTATCTATCATCATAGTGTATCCATGTCTTATCCATATCATGGTTTGTCAACTCTCTAAGGAGCTTCTACATCTTGCCTCCACTACAATAAAACATGACATTGGTGAGGGTCATGCTCGTGACAATCCTTTAAGGTCCGTCACCGGTTTCACATATGGTGATGGTCCTTAAAAAAGCATCATTGTAAGTGTATACAGTGATGGTCCTTTAAGTTTTGTCACCAAAGCCATTTTCAATGACACTTTTTGTGAGAGTCGTTAAAGTCCCATCACTAATTCTCTCTTTGTTGACACTTCTAGTTACGAACTTTTAATGACCCTCACCAATGCACTTTTTTTTACTTTTGGTGACAGTAAGAAAATTTTAATCATCATTGATAATTTGAACGAGTTTTTGATGACGCTATGTGCCTACTAATATTTTTTTTTTCAAAATGTAATATTCCCAAAAGGGAGAATGCAGTAATACTAAAACACAATATAGGAAATGCAGTAAAGTAAACAATAAATCTAAAGAAATCCTCAGAATATACAGAGAAGCTGAGCCATTTTATTATGTGGAGATTGATTATAGTTACAATAGTGTACAAAATATGAGGTAATCTAGCTAAAGAGATGGCCTAGAATGACCCTAAAAGCATGCCACAACTAACACTCTGTAACTGGAGAGATACAAGAAGAAATAATGTGTTGTCCCATTTGCTAATGATGTACATATATCTACTACAAATGGAAATGTAAATATATGGAGCTCAGGAGCTCTGATGATGCAAAAATTCAAGATCTGGCCAATGTGATGGAAACCCAAGATAACCCAGAAAGGATTTTCTAGATCTATGAGTTTGGAAAATCACCCTTCTAGGGTTTCACTATACAACTGTTGAGTCTATATATATGAGCTAGATATGATCATATGATGGCTGAAATATGATGTACAATCAGATCTGAGCTTTGAGGGATGATCCCCCCTTCAGATCTCCAAGCTAGAAGCTTGGGATCTTGTCTCTTCTTCCTCCCCCTCAAAATGCAGTAACTAAATATGCAGTTGCTGAAGAAAATTTTTTGTACAAGAGGGAGAGACTCAATTCCTACTAAAATGTTTTGCAATAAACTCTATTCTGATGGACATGATGATGCTAATGTGAGGGGATGATCCCTCACAGGATTCCTAGCTGAAATACGATAAACTTCCTTCCTCCTTGGATCTGCAATGTTGTACTGCGCAATCCTTGATGGGACTGTTGCTGATAGGAGGTCAATAAAGTTTGGCTTGATGCCAGATCTGAAATGACGCCCTGGGAATTCTGATCTTGAAGCCTAAGGTGATAGGAATAATCCTAAACCGGTTCTCCAGTTGAAATACCGAAGAAAACCTCCTCCTCCCAAACTGATCTTCAAAAATTGCGTAATTCCTTAAGGTATGTGTTCTGCAAGAAGTGGAAATAGTGTGGCACCAATTTCTAATGATGAATGGAAGCTCATAATAACCTTCCCATAGTAGGCACACAAGTCCCCTTTGTGTAAGGGTGGGATTCCTACTCGGGATCACCCTGTGCCAAAAAACACTGCAAACTTAGCTAAACAACATAACAGTGCATGGAAATGTCACCTGAAAAATCAAGATCTAAAAATATCATCAAATCATAAACTGAAGCATGCCTCCAATATTGCCTTCATTTCCTTTATATACAAAGTGAGCCTTCCCAAGCCCTGGCCCACCTCTAAACTACGATGTTCATGTGGACATAATCCTCCATAGCTGAGTGCACTGTCTCTCCAAGTCCTCCATCATTTCTACATGCAATGTGAACCCTCTCCTTCATGTGTGCATTAAATGCACTACTTCCTCCATCACTTCATCATGAATGATCTATGATCTTACATTAGATTCCCTCCATGATCTCAGTTGACTGCTTCAACCTCTATGATCTATCTCATTAATGAGACATGATCTCCACTCCTTTCACATTAGTAACTTCTCCACTACTCCATTATGTAGATTTATATTTAATTAATCCACATTCACACATCAAAAGTGGATCCTATTCATCTTTGAGGATTATGGGTCCCTCCACCCTTTTATTTACTTAATTAAATAAGGAAATTAAGAACTGTAATGTTCCAATTATCTTGTGAAAAATTGGGAATATTACAGTCCTCCCTGGAAAAATGTTGCTTGTCCTCAAGCAACTGCAAAATTATATGAAAATATATCTATTCCCCTCCAAATGGCATCCACATAAGGAAGGCCTCCTCCATTTGCTGCATTGTGTTATGGATGTTTGGTTCCAAAGTTTTTTCCCAAGAATTCATAGAATGACCTCCAACTGTGTAGT
Organism: Pinus albicaulis; assembly: GCA_034641835.2. Lineage (NCBI taxonomy): Eukaryota > Viridiplantae > Streptophyta > Pinopsida > Pinales > Pinaceae > Pinus > Pinus albicaulis. Next base: position 528,041,133 of record CM076574.1, on the reverse strand, counting down.
TAGATGTCCTTTTTTCTCCGAGAAGTTCCAAGCGACAACCATAAGCTGCCCAACATCATCATCCATACATGGGATACATAATATAAATTGGTTCTTCCCACAAAGGAGAAAATCCATCTCAGAAAACATCCCTTCATCCCATGATTTATGAAGTAGATTGAGCATTGGCATGCCCTCATCCTTAGCCCTGTTGGCCTTGTTGGATCCAAGCATCATTCCAGCATTATGCAAAAGAAGAAATAGAGACATATGGGTGGAAAAATATTCCAAACCATATTCTCGCAATAGTAACCATTGGAGTAGGGCCTCTTGCTACAATCCTCCATCTCCACCATGCAAGATGGACAAGCCAAACTCCCCTAAAAACAACCAAAGCAGCAAGAGATCTTGGTGCCTTTTCACCTCCTCATGTGCATCATGGAGTAAAAACATACTGATAGACATGTGGAATGTCACATCAGCCCCATACAAGAAAACACCATCAATATACATCATGAGAGTATCATGCCAAGTTCTACACAATACACAACACATAGACATAGGAGATGTCATGTGATGGCCAAACTCTATCAAGGGAAACCAAAGGTAACATGCCCTCTTTTTCTACATTCCATCATTGATACACAAGGCATGAATCAGAAAAATATTAGCTATTGGGTGGTAACCATACTCACCCAAGAGCAGCCAGCGCAGCCATGCCTCCTTCATTACATGAGTGTTATTAAAGGCATGGATCAAAGAAATAGGAGCCTTTGGGTTGTACCCAAACTTACCTAAGAGCAACCAATGTAACCAAGCTTCTTGCTTGCCCCTGTCACATATGTGCAAGTGGTCATGTAGCCATTTGCTTATCATCCTCACCCACTCATCTCAATGTGGATGATGAATGATGTTCTGCATAAACATGGTATCCTTCCTTTGTAGAATACAATTCTCCTCAAACTGATGAAGAACTTTTCACTCCATGGCATGTTGAAGTGCACCTCCAATTAGATCTCTTAATGAGACCTTCTCCTCATAAATGGACTTCCAAAACCAATAAGGTTTTGGATTTGCTGCAGGTACAAGTTCCTCTTTGAGCTATGGGATGCTCATTGAGAAAGAGTCACCTTGAAAGGGGAAAGGATTTCCCATCTCAATATGTCTACCATCTATCATATTTCTCTCCATTGCTTCATGAATGAAGTTGCCATATGATTTATCCCATAAGGAATTGGTCCTCCTCTTCTCACTGCTGCTCATTAACAATGTTGTAGATCTGCAAGGTGATACATGTGATGTCTCAAAGCAAGGCACGATGCTGAACTCATAGCCAACCATTGTACATAGGGTAATACTTATCCCTTCTTCTAAAACTCTACATTTCAACTCAAAGGGTTGAATGTAGTTCATCAATGACAAACTAGGATGGTTCTTCATTTCTTCCTTGATTAGATCAAGGGTCCTTTGCGGAGTGATATGATGCTGCTCCAAATCAGCATGTTGTTCTAACCCTTGGTTATGCATTGTCCATGATGGAATGTCCCCATAAGTTTCAATAAGAGGTACTGAAACAATATGATATGGAAGTGGATGAATGCCTTGGATCAACTAATATGTGGGAACCTTTTGTAAGACCACAATAGTTCCTCCAACTGGGACAATGGTGTCTCCAACTATTGGTAAGAGTGATGGCTACTCTTCTATCAATGTACCAATGCTGGAATCTACCTCCTCTTCCTCATGCATCTCCTGAATCATGCATGGGACTCTATATTTCAAGATCTCAAGAATATCTTGCAAATATGCAAGTGTCTCTTCTTAGGATACAAGTACTTCTGCAGCTAGTGGTGAATGTAGTGACCCCTTGTCCAGAGTGACAATAATAACATCCTCCTTTTTTTCCTTAGGAAATGTCTCTTTGTGACACATCTCTGGTTTTCTCACATCAAAATTATTTTTCAATTTTTGAAATAAATCTGAATATTTATTCACCTTTGCATGCTCCATGTGACCAAACCACCAGTCATTGGCTTCACCTAGAAGATGAAGTGCTGCAATCTGGATAGCCTCTTTTTCAGCCAGAGGATGTAGCCTGAAAAATGCATCTAACTCTTTCCTCCAAGCCTTAGCAGTGCTTGAAGAAGATCCATAAAATGTAGGAAAATATAATCTATTGTGTCTCTTTCTTCTATTACTGCTATAGGATCCTCTTTCTTCTTTGATTTGAAGTATTTTTGGAGAGTTAGATTCTCCCTAAATGCTCTAGATTGTGCCTTGTACTCTTCAAGATACAAACTGAGAGTCTCATGAGTCTCAGGTTCCCTTCTCTCTTCATTTCTATTCCATTCACCTTCTTCAGAGAATGTGGATCTATGAGGGGATCTTTGAGCCTCCTGTCTTCTTTGTTGTTGATAGGAAGTACTAGGACCTTCTTTATCTTGAAACCTTCTTAAGGTTTCTCTCTGCCTTTCTTTCTTCATTTCATTGATCTCCTTGGAGAGATCCTTCATAGTTCTCAATAAATATGCAACAAAACTTAATCCCTCCATTATAGTATATTTCTACAACCATCTTCTTCCATTGATGCAAAACATGAAGTGTCCACAAGTTGAGCCAAAGGTCATGCTCTGATACCACTATAATATTCCCAAAATGGAGAATGCAGTAATACTAAAACACAATATAGGAACAGTAGCAAAGTAAATAATAAATCTAAAGACAACCTCAGAATATACAGAGAAGCTGAGACATTTTATTATGTGGAGATGGATTACAGTTACAATAGTGTACAAAATATGAGGTAATGTAGCCAAAGAGATGGCCTAGAATGACCGTGAAAGCATGCCACAACTAGCATTGCATAATTGGAGAGCTACAAGAAGCAATACTACATTGTACCCTTTGATAATGATGTACATATAGGTGCTGCAAATGGAAACACATATCTATGGAGCTGAGGAGCTCTTATGATGCCAAGATTCAAGATCTGGCCAATGTGATTGAAACCCAAGATAACCTAGAAAGGATTTTCCTGATCTATGAGTTTGGAAAATAACCCTCTTAGGGTTTCACTCTACAGTTGTTGGGTCTGCAGATCTGAGCTAGATATAATCATATGATGGCTGCAATATTACGTACAATTAGATCTGAGCTTTGAGGGTTGATCCCCCCTTCAAATCTCCAAGCTAGAAGCTTGAGATCTTGTCTCTTCTTCCTCCTCCTCAAAATTCAACAACTGAATATGCAACTGCTGAAGAATTTGCACTGTACAAGAGGGAGAGACTCAATGCCTACTAAAATTTGCTGCAATAAACTCCAAGCTGATGAAAATTATGATGGCAAGGTGAGGGGATGATCCCTCACAAGATTCCTAGCTGAAATGCTAAAAACTTCCTTCATCCTTGGATTTGCAATGGTGGACTACATAATCCTTGATGGGAATGTTGTTGATAGGAGGTCCGTAAACTTTTTCCTAATGCCAGATCTAAAATGAAGCTCTACGAATTCTTATATTGAAGCCCAAGGTGATAGGAATAATCCTACATCGGTTCTCCAGCTGAAATACTGAAGATAACCTCCTCCTCCCAGGCTGATCTTCAGAATTGCGTAATTCCTAAAGGTGTGTGTTTTTCAGGAAGTGAAAATGGTGTGGCACCAATTCTTGATGATGAATGGTAGCTTAGAATAACCTTCCCAAAGTAGGCACACAAGTCCCCTTTGGGTAAGGGTGGGATTCCCGCTCGGGAACACCCTATGCTAAACAACACTGCAAACTTAACTAAACAGCATAAGAGTGCATGGAAATTTCACCTGACAAATCCAAATCTGAATAGATCATCAAATCATAAAATGAAGCATGCCTCCAATTTTTCCTTCATCTCCTTTACATACAAAGTGAACCTTCCCAAGCCCTGGCCCACCTCTAAACTGTGTTGTTCATGTGGACATAATCCTTCATGGTTGACTACGTTGTCTCTCCAAGTCCTCCATCATGTCTACATGCAATGTGCACCCTCTCCATCATGTGTGCATTAAATGAACTACTTCCTCCATCACTTCATCATGAATGCTCTATGATCTTAAATTAGATTCTCTCCATGATCTTAGTTGACTGCTTCAAACTCTGTGATCTATCTCACTAATGAGACATGATCTCCACTCCTTTCACATTAGTATCTTCTCCACTACTCTATTATGTAGATTTATGTTTAATTAATCCACATTCACACATAAAAAGTGGATCTTATTCATCTTTGAGGATTAGGGGTCCCTCCACCCTTTTATTTACTTAATTAAATAATGAAATTAAAAACTCTAATATTCCAATTATCTTGTGAAAAAATGGGAATATTACACAAAATATAATGATTTAAGACCATTATTGTGGAGTATTTTTTATAATATGTTCAACTCCATAGTGGTTAGAGTTAGTCAAATTGTTAATGTTAAACACCATGTTGAAGCACACACATGGTGTATGAGGAGAATAAACACACACACACAAGAGACTCGACACAATGAAGGATAAGCGTGAGGCTTTCTTATTTTCCATTATACAAAGATGTACATTTATAGTACAATGGTGTGACTCTTGGTTTCACATTCCAAGGTCACTTGGACTCCATTGTGACTTTTCGCATTCCACACCTACCCATGTAGGATTAGGTGTTCCAACATCCCCCCTTAATCCGAAGGGGTATGTGTGAGTTCAAGAAAAGAGTTGTAATACAAATATGAAAAGTATACATGGCAGCGCTTGGGCTTAATCAACTCTCTGAAATGTTGGAAAAAAGAGGTGGTTTTAGGATGACCACAAACACTAGAACGCAATACTTGTTGCAGTTCCTGGAACTCTTCCAAAATTGGCAAGAAGCTGAAAGCTTCTGCTAGAGGAATTGTCCCTCATAAAAAAGGGAGACCTTCAACCTAAAAGAAGGGAGGTCTACTACCTGTGATGGTTTTAGGATTACCAACAACTCTGGAATGCTTGAAGCATTTCCTGGAACTCAACCAAAGTTGGCAAGAAGCTGAAGGCTGCTAAGCTGAAGGCTTCTGCTAGAGGAAGTGTTCCTCATATATGAAAGGGAGACCTTTGACCTAAAAGAAGGGAGGTCTACTACCTATGATGGTTTTAGGTTGTCCATCAACCAAATATGATGGTTTAAGGTTGACCACCAACAAAAGGCATGCTCATGGGCATCCGTATCTCTGGCTACATCTCTGAATCCAGAATGACGAATTATGGCTCAGGCTCGCTTGAACTGCTGGCTACAACTCTGAACATGGAATGAGAGATTGTGGCTCAGGCTCGCTTGATCTGTCGTCGAAGCTTGTACATGACCACCATTTCCCCCCCTGTCAGGGACAAGGTGAGATGATGGCAAAAACTCAACTGCAAGTTTGCTCAATATCCGTGAACAAGTTCTAACATGTGTCGTAAACATCTTCTTGGCTGCTGATGCCCATTGCCAAGAAGTGATCCATCCAAGATGAATCTTGGTTCTTGCAGGAGGCTTGTGTCTGAAGCATCTGTCTGAAGAATGGGTGTACCGACCACAGTGCTTGCATGGATGAAGATCAAAACAGTGATCTTTCATATGGCCAACTCGATCACAGTGTTGGCATTTTATAATCTGTTGTTGTGGAGTAGGATCTGGAACATCTGCAGGTGAACTGTCATATAGGAATCCGGCACTTTGAAATATGATGGGCTTGGTGTAGTCTGGAATATGAGAGGACACATCCTTTTCATATCCAAGACCAGCTCGGTGCTTGTTATGGACAAGCTCTTCCCAAGTTCTGATGATGGGCTTAGGAAGTGCAGGTTGAACTGCTACATCTGCATGTACATCTACTCTAGTACAAGGCACTGAATGGGAATCATCTGCAACTTTATCTTCTTTCTTCTGATGAGAGTCCTTCTCAATCTTCTGAACAAAAACAGGTTCAAAATGGTGACTCTTTTGCTGAAGTTCGTCTTGTTGGAGTTGAGATTCCAACTGCAAAAACTCAATCTTCTCTTGTGCATCTTGTAAACAAATCTGAATATTACAAATAGCATTCTTGCTCATTTTTATCACATCATCAACATTTGAATGAATGAGGTTTTTCAACAACTCTAATACCTCATTGATTTTAGCCATTTCAAAAACTTAGGCTCAAAATATGAAAATGTGTCGGCTTCAACTGAAAATGCACCCGTTTACAATGTGATTCAACAACAACTACAAATGACTCTAAAGAATTTCCAACTATGGAAATCTCAAAGTACAAAATCTACTCCTCAAATGATGGAGGGCAATCAACAATTTTCCAACTCAAATACACTTCAAGTCTTGAATGAAAATGAAAATCAATGTCAGTTCAATACATATTTCTGCAAAATATGTGCAGTTGAAACACTAGTGCAAAGGGCCTTTAAGGCAGCTGAATTTTCCTTCAAAGAGTTGTTTTCAATGATGGCAAACTTGTCTTCAAATGTAAATTTTTTCAAAAAATCACCCTCTTGTCAATGCCACAAATCATAGAATGTAAATCTGCAATGTATTCAATCCATCTGCTCCTCATATGCCATTTTCCATTTTTCTGCTGTTCATATTCTCTCTTTCCTCTCTCTCTCTGCTGTTTTTTTTTTTTTTTTAATTAATTAAAAATTAATTAAAAAAATGGGAATAATTAAAAATGGAGGGGAAAGGGATTAAATAAAAGGAGGGGGAATTAAAAAAGGATGGGAAATTTATTTGAAATGGGAGAGGGCTTAAAATAAATTTAAAAAAGGGAAGGGAATTAATAATTAAAAATGGGAGTAATTAAAAATGGGTAGGGAAATTTATTAAAAAAGGGTAATGTTAGTAAAAAAGAGATTATTAAAAAAAGGGAAGGGGAGTGATTTAAAAAGGGAGGGAAATTTATGGAAGAGAGGTATTATATGAAAGTGGAGTCGAATATTAAAATGAGGGGATTAAACTCTTTCTTTCTTTTTCTTTTTTTTTTCTTTTTAATATAAAATTGAAAAGTCGAATTTTAAAATTAAATGGAAGAGCCGTATGGTAAATGGGGGGAGGCTGTATTAATTATGATAAGGGTACTATATTTATATGGGAGGGAAATTTATTAAGGAGGAGGGAAGATAATATGGAGGGAAGATTATATTGAGGGAGGGGAGAGCGTTTGAGGGGGCGTAAGTCAGTTAGGGGAACAACGTTGAAAGGGAGTTAAGGGAATGGCGTTATAAGGAGGGGTCGATTGTAAGGTGAGTATATTCGTTGCAAAGCATTGTGAGAATCGTGGGATGGGGTAACGAGTGGTGTATGGAGATCTACGAAGTGTTGAAGGGCGTAATGTACGGTTGGGTTAATTAATTTTTAAATATAAAAATTGCAGGAGTGTAGGGCGAGTGGAATGGATTTTGGGTTTAGTGGATAGGGACTTAAACAGTGAGGGGAGCATGTGGAAGAGTGAGTCGAGTGTGAGGATTGAGTAGTAGGGCATAGGGAAGAGGAGAGGGTCGAAAGGCCAAGGGCTGAGTAGGCGGTTGTTGCAGAATTTTATTTTTATTTTAATTTTAATTTTATTTATTTTTTATTTTATTTTAAAATATAACAGCAGAGAGCAGGAAATTATCATTAAAACAATAGAAGAATTTCCAGATATTACAGAGAAAACTCATAAACTTTTCCAGTAGTCCAGCGGCAGAAAATATGTAGTCCAGAAGCTCAGAAATTTTTACAAAAATCTCAAGACTTTTTAGAATATTATAGCAGCAGAAAATCCAATAGAAACTCAGAATTATTTCGATTTAAAACCAAAAACTTCTTCAAAACCCCACTTTGAACAGTATTCTAGCAGCTCTTCAAAGGAAAAATTAAAGGTAGAAAATGCAGAGAAAAGATCAGAATTTAGAAAACCTTCAGATGCACAAAGCTGCGTTTCTCCAAACCACTACTGCTTTAAAACAAATTCTGAATGCTGCCAATTTCTGAATGCTGCTCCTTCTCCAAAATAAACTTCTGAATGCTACAAAATCACTGAATGCTGCTCTTTCTCAAAGCCAACGCTGCTCTTCTTCAAAACACCTCTGAATGGCGGCAAAAACTCTGCTGCAGAAACTCTCTAAATACTGCAAAAATGTCAAGAATTTTGCAGATATGCACAGGCCATAAACACAAATGGCTCACTCAAATTGGAGCAGGGCCAGCAATCGTCGGCTCTGATACCATGTTAAACACCATGTTGAAGCACACACATGGTGTATGAGGAGAATAAACACACACACACAAGAGACTCAACACAATGAAGGATAAGCGTGAGGCTTTCTTATTTTCCATTATACAAAGATGTACATTTATAGTACAATGGTGTGACTCTTGGTTTCACATTCCAAGGTCACTTGGACTCCATTGTGACTTTTCACATTCCACACCTACCCATGTAGGATTAGGTGTTCCAACAATTAAGAAGTATTTAGTGTGTATCATTTCCCTCAAGTAATGAATAGTTGAATAGAGTTTTCCTATGAGTCAACACATGATTCATATCTATTAAGTTTATTATCTAGCGAATTCCCTTTAGATAAAGTTCCACTATTGTGTGTAGGAAAGATATTATTTAATACTTAATCAAACTCTATCAATTCCATTAATGAGAAATACCTAACACTCCTCAATAATCTGGGCACACATTAAATTAATGCTTTGGCACACACTAACATTTCTTAGCACCTCACAAGTCTTGGAACATCTTTTTACCTAGAACATATCATCATGACATTGATGCCCAAGCACATGTTGGCATGTGCTAGCATAACATAGAACTCTGATAGCATGTGTTGGCATGCATGTAGTCCCTAGCATACCCGGTAACACATTGGTTGCATACATTGACATACATTAGAATTTGGCACACAATGCCACTTGGCATGTATTGGGACTTATTACTATTGTGCAAAGAATGCCCCTTTTGAAAAATATAAAGTCTTGAATTATTAACCCTCTTATGTGTTCATTTCCTTTCATTTTAGCTTGGTTCTTCCTTTTGTTTCCTTTACACTTCTGACACATATTGACATACCCTGGCACCCTGCACATCCTTAGCACCTAGCATGTATTGACATATCTTGGCACTATTTGGCACATATAATTAGCACACTATGGAACTCCCCAGCACACTTTGGAACTTCTTGACATGCCTTGATATTCTCTAGCATGCCTTACCAATTCTTAGCATACCTTGTCACTCCCTCCTTGGCATGACAACTAGCACTCATTAACACTAGTCCCTAGAACACATTCCTCGTATTCATTAACTTCCATGAATTTTGACCTATGATCCCTTAATGTTTTGTACTAGTACTCCTTAACACTCCTCAGCATGAATTAGAACTCTCTAGCACACCTTAGCACTCTTCAACATGCACTTCCACTTCATAGCATGGATAACACTCCTTGACACATATTGGCACTTGGCACGTGTTGGCGCTTGGAAAATCCTAGCATGTATGGAATACGTTGAGATGCCTTTGTATGATTTGGAATGGTTTAATACTAAATTTATTTGAGATCAATTGTTGGAAAGTATATGAGAAGCAACAAAGGAATACTTGGCACTTAGAATGTACTAAGACATTGCACTTGGCACCTATTGGTGCCTAGTGTTGGTGTGCCTAGCATGCACCTCTTGGAAAAGGTAAATTGATGACTTATTAACCCTTAAATGTGTTCATTTCATTGTAGTTTAACTTTTTTCTCCCTTTTGTTTCCTTGTGAATCCCTGGCATGTAATGTCACACCCTTACACATCTTGGCATGCCTTAGCACACAACACATATTAGCATATTTGACATGCCTTCGAACTATATGGCACATGTTAGCATTCTCTAGCATGCCTTGGAACTCATGCCCTCACAACTAGCCTTACATTTTTTCATGACTTGGGAACCCAATCAAGTCCTTAGCTACTGCAGTTCATGTGACATTGGTCTGCTTCAGCCGTAAAAACTTTATCAATTGCACCTACTACAAGTAGATTCTTCCTTGTTCACCTAAGAACTACTTATACCTCATCTTAGGCCACTCATGTCCAAGCTGAAATTTTCCTACTTAATAACTTACCAAGACAAGGATCACATCTAGCCATGGCCATAAAACAACTACGAAACATAAATTACATAGGAAATATTTCACATATATGTCCAGTTCATATAAACAGTAGAGAATTAACTGAGAGTTTGCAAGAACCACAAGATACACAAGACACACAAAATATAAGTTGCACAAACCAAGTGCCCCAAAAATTATACATAGCAATGTACAATATGCAATTGTCTAAAATATTTTAAAACATGAGCATTCTGCCAAAGTGTGCCACATGTCATATAAAAATAATAGATAAAGGAAAAATAGTGTTATGCCCAACACAAACTCTCCCTTTTTTTAAAAATTATTTGTCGAGCCCCTTATCGTAATCGTAGGATTTCCTCTTTAAAATCCACTTATGAACTTCTTCTAACACACTTCATCCTTGGCACACTTGAATTCATTGACATTCCCTGGTGCACACTCTTATTTTTTCATTTCCATCCATTTTGACCTAGTTCTCCCTTGTAATGCCTCGAAACTCCTTAACACTCCTCAGCATGCATTGAAATTGTCCAACGTGTGTTAGCACACCTTTTCATTCCTTGGAATGCCCTAACCCTTCCTATTTATCATTCCCTCATGATTACCCTTACTTAATTTTCAACCTGGGAAACCAACCAAGTCCTCACTTGACTATAGGAGCTTAAACAAGTTACAATTACTACAACTAGACTATGTTGTTGAATTGTGTATCTTGGGAGGTACTCCACAAGCCTAGTGAGATGGGTTTGTGTGATTTTGGCCACAAAAGGATTTGTGGGAAAATAACCCAAGCAAAGGGGCTTTGGACTCGAGATGGGGTTTAAAATATAAAAGAAAAAAATAAAATATAATGTTTCCTAAGGTGTAAGTAGATAAAGTTCATAAGTTCTAGAACACTATTAAGAGACCTAGCTAGGAAAATCTATTTAAGGTGGCCTTAGTATGAAGGCAAGAACATTAGGTGAGAAGGAGCTCATTTGATCAGGGTGGCCAGGAGAGATGTAGTCCTAAATTAGGTCGAGTTAGAGGGCTGAGTAAGCATCTCTAAAGGGAGGCCATGATCATCCACCAAGAGTAAGATAATCATGTGAGGGTTCAAAAGAATGTCACATACCTTAATGGGTTCGAGATAGGAAGTAGGATGGCATATTTTTGGTTCTCTTATGGCAGATCAAGCTCAAGAGAGGCGACTCATGAGAATTTGGACATGTGATTTTAGTGGTGTTTTTGTGTGAAGGCCGCATCAAATTTTGAAACAGTAGAGAGGGTTGAGACCCTGCCTTGTGGTGGTTACTAGGTTGCAAGGTCTGTGATGAAGGCCAACACAAATGGAGGAGGGTCTTCACTAGAATTTAGGGCCAGAACAAAAGTAGTCGCAGGTGTAATATTGACTGAGGTAATCGTAGTTTGAGGGTCGTAGAGATCTAAATTTCAGGTCAAGATTCAGTCAAAGAAATGACCAGAATCCATGGATCCATATGAGCTATGCCGAGTCTCTTATGGAGGAAATATTTGTCATTTTTTCTATGGGTGGATATGGTTTTTTCTAAAGAAATTAGAATATAATTATAATTCCCTATTTAGGGAGGTTTCCTAGCATGTTCAATCCATAAGATATTCCATTAAGGCTGTGACAAATCTACATAGAAGAAGAGGGGTTGTGACCCTTAGAGAGAGGTTTATCTTTGCAATATATACCTCAAATTTGGAAGATGGTTTTTAGAAGTATGTGCGGAGATAGAAAATCCAAAGGAAGGTGGAACCTGAGTAGAAGATGGAGCAAAATAAATATGCCATATGAGGAATGGATTGACATGAAGAGGAGTTGATTTTGTTGGACTGTCCATATAGTTTTGGACACAGATCTAAAGTAGCCTATAAACAGTTAGTCAGTGGACTATTAATGGATGATTTGTGACTGTACTTTAGTAATATACAAATTGTTAGAAGCATGATAAGATGTGTAGTTCAAATTTGTTCATAGATTTGACAAAAAATAAATTGGTACACAAGAATAGTGATTTTGAGAGGAGTCAAATCACTATTAGGTGGCATATTTGAAGAGCCCTAGATGAGGGCAGTGTTGTGGGAACTATATCAGTACAAGAATTTACTATAGTTTGGAAAATTGATGGTAGCCAAAGTACAATTGGAGGGTTGTTAGGTGACTGTCAAAGAAGAGCTCTAAGTCCTGTACTTGTGAAAGAAAACAATATTGGTAGAAGGGTAGGTTTATTAAGCCTAAGGACGTGTAGACTTTGAAGGACTAAAGTAGTAGTCAAGTGGGCTAGCCAAATATCCCTATTTCATTGTATTATAGAGGATTGCATTATTAAGAAGAAGGGAAACCTCCATATCCCTAGACTTGTCATATTGGAGTAGCCGTATGGAAAAAGTGGGAATACCAAAGAGTTATTCATAATGAATTTGTGAACAATTGATCGAAAACCTTAATTGTTGCAGACATTAAAGGAAAAAATAGGTAGATAAAGGAAAAAAAAATTGAGCCGATTTTAGTAACATAAAGGAGTTGAGTTCATGTATAGGAAGATTAAGGAGTTGCATAATGGGAGGAAAGAGGACCTAGCAGATGTGTTAAAGACATGTGGATTGAAAGGGCTATGTGTGGCGGCCATCAAAAAGTGGGTCAAGTGTTGTCTTTTTCAAGGTATATTGGTTGTCAAAGGACTAACACCAAGCCATAGTTGTATTCCTTGTATCAGTGTGATTGTAAAGGGCCATCACCCTTGGTACAAGAGCTCTAGCCTATTCTATTATAGTTTGTAATTTAATGAAGAACGGTTTGAAAAAGTTAAAAATTTTAATGTGCACTATTTAATCCCTTGATGTGTGTATATTTCGTTGTGAAAAGTATATGTGTTATGGCACTTGAGTGTGTTTGCATCAAATATTCTAAGACCAAACCCAAATTCTCATGTGTCGTGGAAATTCAACATATTCCTTGTTCACTTAAGAACTAAATGTAACTCATCTTAGACTACTCATCTCCAATCTCAACTGATCCTACTTAACAAGTTACCAAGACAAGGATTGTCACATCCAACTGTGGTCGTAAAACAAATAAGAAACACAGTTTACATCTTGGCATGCCATAACACTTGACATGTCTTAAATGCCTTGGCATTATGTAGCATGTGTTAGCATCCCCTACATTCCTTGACATGATTTTACACTCCCTAACACACCCTAAAACTTCTTGACACACCTTGGTAGTTTAACACACCTTGGCATTGTCCAGCAAATAACCTTGTCACTCCCTCCTTAACATACCTAGAACTCATCGACACTCCCTATTGCACACTCTTATTCATTCATTTCCATGCATTTTTATCTAGTGATTCCTTATGTTACCTGACACTCCCTAACACTCCCTAGTATGCATTGGCACACCCTAACACCTGGCACATCTTGGCATGCCAGCCTAGCACTCTAGCATTCCTTGGTACTACCTAACATACCTTTTCACTGTCTCCTTAGCACACCTAGAGCTCATTGAAACTCCTAGTCACAAACTCTTATTCATTCATTTCCATGATTTTTTACCTAGTGCTCCCTTTTGTTTCCATATCATTCCTTAACACTCCTTGACACGTGTTGGTGCACCCTAGAACCTAGGACATCTTGGAATGTCTCCCTAGCCTCTAGCATGCCTTAAAATTACCTAGCATTCCTTGTCACTCCCTCCTCAACACACCTATAAGTCACTAACACTTCCAATCACAAACTCTTATTTGTTCATTTCCATGCATTTTCACGTAGTGCTCTCTTATGTTTCCCTGGAACTCCTATTTAACACTTCCTTTCATGCGTTGGCACATTTTGGCTACATGCCACCCTCGAAATCTATCATTCCTTAGCATTGGAAAGCATGCCTTGTCACTCCTCCTTATTTAACTTGGAAATTTTTGAAACTCCTTGTCACACACTCTTAGTCATTCATTTCCATGCATTATGACATAGTGCTCCCTTGTGTTTCTCTAACACTTCCTAACACTCCTTGGCACACATTGGCACACCCTAGAACTTGGCACATCTTGGCATGCTTTGATATCACTCTATCATGCATTGGAATTGTCTAGAATACCTTGTCACTCCTTCCTTAGCACACCTATAACTTCATAACACTCCCTATCACACACTCTTATTCATTCATTTCTATGAAATTGAAACTAGTCCTCCATTTTATTTCCATATCACTCCCTAGCATGCGTTGGCGCAAAAACCTAGCACCTAGCACATATTGGTATGCCTAACATGCCTTGGAAATTTCAAGCATGTGTTATCACTTCCTGGGATTCCTTGCATACCTTGGCACTCCCTAGTTGTCATGCCCTCATAGATAACCTTACATTTTTTGCGACTTGGGAACCCAACCAAGTAATTGAAAAAATAGTGTTGTGTCTAGCACAAAGTCTCCCTCTGTCTGAAATTGCTTCGTACATCCCATTATCAAAATCAAACGCTTGCCTCCTTCAAGTCATATTATGAAATTATCCTAACACACTTCGTCCATGGGACACCTGGAATTCAAAAACACTCATTCATTCATTTCGATGCACTTTTTACTAGTTCTCCCTTGTGATGCCCTGACACTCCCAAACACTCCTCGTCATGCATTAACACTCACTGGAATGTGTTAGAACACATTTTAATTAATTGGGATGCCCTAAAACTCCCTAATGTTCATGTCATCATAACTACCCTTATTTGTTTGTATACTTGGGAACCCAACCAGGTCCTACCTCGAATACAACAACTAACCAAGTTTCATTTAATACAACTAGACTATGCCTTGTTCACCTAAGAATGTCTTATTACTAATATTAGGTTACTCATAGCCAATATTAACACATCCCACTTAAAAATTTACCAATTCAAGGTTCACATCCAATCATGGCCATAAAACAACTAAGAAACATAGTTTACATCTTAACGTGCCATAACACCTGGAACGTCTAACAATCCCTTGGCACTACGTGGAACGTGTTAGAATCCCTTGCATTCATTGAAATGATTTGGAACTCCCTAACACACCCCACCATTCCTTGACATGCCCTGGAACTCTAACATGCCTTGGCATTGCCTGGCATATAATGACCTTGTCATTCCCTCCTTAGCACAGTTGGAACTCGCTAACACTCCCTATCACACACTCTATATTCGTTCATTTTCATGCATTTTGAAATAGTTCTCCCTTATGTTTCCATGGAACTTCCTAACACTTCCTGACACACATTGGCACACCCTGGAACTTGGCACATCTTGGCATGTCACCCTAGCACTCTAGCATTCCTTGGCACTACCTAACATACATTGTCACTCCCTCCTTAACACACTTAGAATTTTCTAACAATCTCTGTCACACACTATTATTCATTGATTTCCATGAATTTGAAACTATTTTTTTTTTTTTTTCCCTGTCACTCCATAACACTCCCTAACATGCATTTCCACACCCTAGAACTTGGCACATCTTGGAATGTTTCCCTAACCTCTAGCATACATTAGCACTGCCTATAATACCTTATCACTCCCTCCTTAGCACACTTGGAACTCACTAATGTTAGGTCCCTATAATTTGTGAGATTGGCAGAAAAAATGAACAGGGGTAACATCAAACCAATCTTTGGAGTCCTAGGACCTAACCTTCCTGGACTCAGAGAGGGCTCTCTCTATGTTTGTGTGAAAGGTATAACTTTATATGATTTTAGGGTTTTGATTTTAGGCTAGTTATAAGGATTAGGGTTTGTTTGTTTGTTTGCTTGGTTGGGTAGGTTGTCAAGCAGAACAGATAGAGTAAGAGAGGTTTAGACCATTGGGCTATGGAGTCTACAAAAGGTATTGAAAAGTTTAACAATAGGTCAAGGGTGTATCACAGGGCAAGTATAACAAAGTCAAATGGATCGAAAAGCTTATGTGAGTGAAGTGAACATCAAATCATGAACATAGTAGGTGCAAAGGGAAGTTAAGAATCCTTTGAAAAATACTACAAGGGCTTTTAAGATCACTATGCATAAGGAAAGAACCAAAGATAGGGCATACCATAAGCTTCTTGGACCAAACCCTACCAAGTGAACATTAAGAAAACAATCTCACAAAACCCTAGACAACAGTAAACTTGTAAAGTCTCTAATGATTTCACCTTCGGGAAAAGAAAACATCTAAGATAACATATAGTAATGATCAAGAATTAGGGAAATCATAAAATTCCTTAATCATACTACAAAGAACTTCAAAGCAACCATTCAATATGGAAAAAAGGGCAAGGCAAACCATAAACCTCCTCAGTCAAACCCTATTTAGAAATACTTTGAAGAAAAGACCTCAAAAACAATGTTTAAGTGATTCCAAAGGGAAGGGATAACCATAAAATACTTTTGCACTGACTCTATTAAATCATTATTGAGATAAACAAGATGAGTGGGATTAGAGAGAAACTAAGAATTCTCTAAACTGACCTAGCAACGGAAAACATCAAAGAAAAAGAAGCAAATAGACTTAATGTGCTTTTGACAACATACCTTAAGATAAAATTTCTATCTTATTGCAAGTGAAAGATGAAACAATATGTAAAACATAAGATGACAGGTATAAAATGAGAAATACATCACCATTAGCCATGTTCATGAATCCTAAAAAGTGCTTGTCTCATTGATATTCAGTTCAAAACCTTCACAATGATCCAAAACCAAAAAATCCTCACAACTCAAAGTCTACAAGGTTTTTCTCCACAATGAACCAACATGTACAATGATGCCTCCATGAAATATTTAACTAGAAAGGAGGACCAAAAGAATAACTAGGCTTTGAGAATATCATTAAATACTCATAAATATATTTTTTGACCAAAGAGACCATGCAAGGCCCAAGGCACAAAATATCTAACCTAATAGATGAAAAAATAAATGCTAACATAACTCCTCAACCAACGCTGGAGTGACTTGCCTAAAAAACCCTCAAAATATATTTTTCATTAACTCCAAGTGTTTTTTTTTTACTTTCTGGCAAGGGCACAGCGCCAAGGCCAAGGGCGCAGTGCTAGCACTAGGAAAACTGGTCATCTTGCAGCTGAGTTTTGGAGGCCTTCCCGATGTCCAAATGAGCTCCATGATAACTCACTGGAAATCTTGTCTAGTATAATTTCCAAAAATACCTTTATTTTCCTGATTGGACGTCATTTACATGCTCAAAAATGAAATCTCCCAAGACTGCTCAGGGTGTCGTGCCAGCTCTAAAAATAGGGCAAAAAGGTGTTTGTTTGGGTCTTTTTGGCACTTTTGGAGTACCAGTTATGCACCAAATGAGCTGAAACTTTTTGTGGATGATTTCCTTGGCCTAAGGATTACAAAAATGTCAATTTTTCCTCCAATGGATGCCTCAAGAAAAAGCTAGCGCTGTGCCCTTGGCCCTCCTTTCTGCTGTCTAACTCTCAAGGTTCCAAAATTGTGCAAAAAGGGGTTTTGTTTGTTAGGAACACATCTAATATGCTTTGTCTTATTTTATCTTCATCTATTCCCCTTGATTTGTCCTTAATCCTTTTGATTTTGTGCCTTCAAACTCTATTTACCTTCTAACTTCTGTTTTTAAGCTTCGAAGATTGATTTTCCTTTACTGTTTGCCTTACTGCTATCTCCACTGCCCTCATCACAGTTCTCATGTCTCTTTGTCCTAATGCCACATTATTTATTGATTTTTAACCCAATTCCATAATTATCACTGATATGTGCTTTAATTTTTTCAGATTCATTTTCATCTTCTTCACTACTTGATTTCTCATTGTTGTCTTCCTCATTGGTATTAGCCTCATTTCCATTGGCCCCACTGTTTTCTTCATTCTTGCTTGATTCTTCATGGCCATCATCTTCACTATTAGATGCACTTGTACCATGAGATGATAGTGAAGGATTTGGAGAGGGTGATGAAGGAGGGCCACTATGAGGTGAGGGTATATGAGTGAGAGGGAAAAATCAATGAAAACCCCCTTGCTAATTTTTTAAACTTAGTTTTGGAACACCTTGTGCTGATGACAATTTGAGATGAAAGAGGGAAATGTAAGGTCAATCTATTTGCAGTGTAAGGGACAGAGATTGTGAGTGAAATGTAGTGAATGTAGGCATAGACTTAGGTGAATGAAAAACTTTAAACAATGTACCCTTCTGGCTATCACTGGTCTTCCTAGCATGTAGATGGAGAAATGTTTTAAACAGTGATGTTTAAGCATTAAAATTAGGGTTTCCTCCTTAGGTCTTCAATTTCCCTTAATTAAAAATCACCACAAATGATTGAAGACAGGCTTGATGAGCTATAATTATCCTTTAACATCACTTTGGAGGTCCTTTGAGGAAGTTGAAAATTGTTTTGAGTTGATTTGAAGGTTTGTAGGGTGTAGGAGGCCATCTTGGTCAAGCACGAGTGTTGGTCCTGAGCGCGCAACGCTAAAGGCTTTCTTCATTGGGCCTATCGGGCAAGTTTGGAAAAGGCGCAACGCTCTGACTAGCATGCAACGTCCACTTCCAGGCGTGCAGTGCCTTAAGAAAATACAAAGGAGAAAAATCCCAATGAAGAGCGTTAAAACTTCTTTGCCCTCTTTACTCATATTTTTTACTTTTTCCTTGCAAGCCACTAAAAACACTGTCTTGGCTTTTCTTTTACTCCCTTGAGATTTAACAAGTGCATTTTGATGATTCTGTGATGATTACACATAATAGCAGCTTCAAAATCCTTTTTGGTTTTCATTTTGAAATTAAACTCAACCTTTTTCCTTTTCTCACTAACCTTTTACACTGTTTGCATGCAGGTTACTTAAATGATGAGTTGGACCTTTCCCTTTGTTCCTTGAGGCATGAAAAACTGATCTTGACACCTTTGTGACGATTGCACAGTGACATCTGCTTCACCTTAAAAATAATTCCTTTGCTTGCAGCATGGAGTTGAACTTATCTCTTTACCTTCCCTATGCCATTTCTGCAATTGATTATTGTGTTGGCACTCTGCTGGACTATCAAGTGAAAAACCCTAATTCTTTACAAGAACAAATGTTTCCTATATTCCTTTCTACAAGATGTTTTTTTTCAGAAGCAGACCTCCTACCTCACCAAATTTCTCCTGATAGACCTTTAAAAACTCCTGCAAAAGTATCAAGCTCTCAACATTTACCTCTTGTAGAGTTTGAGTTGATAGGGTAGTGCTTCTTTGGAAACTTTTAGGTCTTCCTTGAATAACCATGTCTCAACATTTCAATACCTATGAACCAGATTCTAACAAAGAAAAAAAAATTCTGAAACATCAATGATGACCTTGGACCATATGAAACCCTAATTGACCTGGTGGGAGTGGTTCTTTGACCTGACCTTGACTGAAAATTGGCTTTGGAGGCTTCAAGTGAAAAAAAAAGTATTGACAAAGTGGTATATTGAAGATCCAAAATCCAATGTAATTGATTTATCTAAAGAGCCTACAGAGATATTTTTGAGATCATCAATGCTTGAGGAACCTGGTGAACATGGGAAGGAATAGGCTTATAGGTAACCCTAGATGTAAAGTGGAGTTATGGGCAAGGGAAAAAGAGAGTGATGAGGTCATAGGTAGGAAAAAGGATGGAGATGGGTGTCACAAGCCCATGAGGATATTTTAAGGAGTGGCAGGGTGACCATGAAATGGCAAGGTTGATAGAATAGTGAAAATTTTCCTATAAGGATAATGAAGGCAGTGAGATTTCTAAAACTCACAATATTTAGGGAATTTTGTTTTTAGAAATCTAGAACCAATCTATAGTCACATTCAGATAGTAAAAATTACTAATGACTAACAGTGGCTCCACTTGGGGAGGGCAGCTCCTTTTCAGGAGGTGTCCAAGACCTCAGAGTTCAGATCTCTGAGTTTTGAAGATCAGTGCCTTACTTGCACTTTGTAGATCTCTCTTCCTTCATTTGCTAATGTTCTCTTGAAGCTATGATCTAAAAAATCTGAAAGGATGTGATTGCTTCAACATTAGTCCTACCTACCCATCACACTTTGCCTAACATTTTTATTCTTTTGGGTGCACTTGGATAGGAAAACCCTTGACATTATTTTCTTTTGAAAGCATAAAAACTATCTACTAGTACCCTTATCACTCCCAAGAGTTCAGACTAGGATAATGAACTATCTTATTCTCTACCTAGTCTACTTATCTGTCAAGGTTAATTTGTTTGAAAATTTTTCATTCTCTAACCTACTGACATGAAATTCAAAATATGACCAAACCAGGATTAAGCAATCTGATTTTCCATGGGCTATGGCATTTGGACAAGCTACACATAGACATTATTTTTGTACAATAAAAAAATAGAAAACATGAGGGTTGTGATTCAGAATTGGTTATGCATCCATTTCATTTTCCTTTGGTTCAGATTTATGCTATGGGAACCAACAATTTATTCATAATCTAACCTATTGACAAGTCAAGCTTAAAT
Source organism: Pinus albicaulis (assembly GCA_034641835.2). Classification (NCBI taxonomy): domain Eukaryota; kingdom Viridiplantae; phylum Streptophyta; class Pinopsida; order Pinales; family Pinaceae; genus Pinus; species Pinus albicaulis. The sequence goes on along the minus strand of CM076574.1, from coordinate 528,020,558 downwards.
GGTTTGATAAGTCTTCTTTTACTAACTTATCAGCAGAAATTTAAAACATGTTCAGTCATGATTAGTATAGATGATTGAACAAGACTCTCTTTTCTTCAACAATAGTGGCATTTAGGCTTGCACACATTCAGATATAATATTTTTTGGTATGGGGTTGTACCTATTCTTTTTTTTCCTGCCCTCTTTTTCTTCCTTTCTTTGCTTTTGTTTTTATTTTTCTTCCCTTTTGTCAAAACAATTTGAAACTAAAGCTAGAAATATGCTCATAGTTCTGAGCTTATTTGCATACCTATCTATCCTAATCTAACTTACATGTGATATATATTCATTTCTTGAATCTCTTTTCCAATATAACCAATCAAGTAGATGATTCCATGAGTGATCTTTGTTCAGCTCTTTGAGTGTACTAAAAAAGTCAAACGGCCACTCCCACCTTACTTGTGTTTGAACATTAGTGCCTAAAATTTTCTTTAAACCTTGCATCAAACTGCTCCTGACATATTTTACTCCCTCTTAAAATATCTCTAAGAAAACAACAAAAGGATCTTGAAATAATACCTGGCTCTGAGGGTTTGAAAAATAAGCTTCATCCAGGACTACTCTTTCCTCCACTTGGCTAAGCTTGGGATTCTTTTGGGAAATAAACTCTTCCTCTTCCTCATGATCATCTATACTGGAAGCCTCATCATATATTGCAATGTTTTCCTCTAGAAAACCTAATATGTTCTGTTTCAGTGGGCTGAATTTTGTCTAACATACCTTATTAGGAGCATCCTTTGGAAATAGGTCTTCCTGAGAAGTTAGTGCAAAAACTCTCCTCTGATTATCAATTTTCAAGCCTTCATCTGCAATTTGAAATTCAATGGAACTTGGTGGCTGCAAATTTGGAGCTAAGGAGAATTATACGTCGCAAATGACTTTTTCATCTATTTCAGGAAAAGGTTTCTCATTAACAACTTGTTAAAAATTTCATTATCCTCGCCAAACTCAACATCAAAACTGAAAGATTGATGATTTCCAATCATATGAAAGTTATTTATGATGGACTGTAATGAAGTAGAACAAAAAGGCAGAGATGCTTCACTTACTTCCAAATTTTCGAGACTTTTCTCATCACTGTCATAGCTTATATGTATTGGCTGATTACTATTTTCAAGTTGATGAAACTGAACTTCCTCCCACAGACCAATAGCTGATTTCTCTGCAAGATTAGCTTCTGTTTGGAGAACATAACCATCATCGTACTGATCAAACTTTGAAAAATCATCAATATAAGTAATGTCACCAATCATACATACTGGCTTTTCAAATTTTTTTTCTTTGAATTGATCTACAAATCCATTTTCTAATCTGTGGTAGTTGGGATTAGCAGGAAAAAAAATAGAAATTTTGTGTTCACATGAAGGTTTAGAGACTGGTTGTATGTTTAGAATCTGATTTATTTCCTCTTCAGTTAAAAGAGGAGGCATTTTTCTCTTTCTTTGGATAGAACTACAACAATTCTCTTTCTGTTGTGAAGGCTGATTTTGAGGCTGAATATCTTCTTGAGCCTCACCTAGAAGAGATGGTGAATCATCACTTGTACCTTCAAAGAGATCTTGTGGATCCTCCCTTATTTCCTGAATGATTTCTTCCTCAATCAAATCCTTTTGGTTGTTATGACAATTAACTTGAGTAGGAAATGTATTAATTTCTTCTAATAGATCCTCAGGATGCCAATTTCCCAAATCTTCATCAATGTTTACAAGGTATTGCATGAGATATTCAGATTGATCACAACAATTTTCATCTAATGATAAAGATGAACAATTTTCTTTATAATTCTCATAGAATACTTTGTGGAAATCCTTTAAAGAAAACAAACTACTAGGGTCTAGGCCTTCATACCATTCCATTACCTTACCTTCTAATGTCCCCATGAACATTTTCATGAGGTAGTCCTCATGCCATTCAAATTTTAACCTCCATATATGTATATGAAATTTGATGAGATGTAGTAAGGGGTCATCAAATTTTTCATCTTGAAACATAGGCAGGATTGAAACCCAATTTATCTGAGGCATTTTGTGTGGGAATCCAGGGATGTGATCTCTGTTCGTCGGATCATATTTCCATTGTATCCTTGGATCCATATTTGTCAATAAAAAAGGTTCACTACATATTATAAACCAGTCTAGAGTCCTCTACCAGTGGAGTCTTTAGGTCTATTGAGAGTTGTGGAGTTTCCAGGTGGAAGATTTCAACTTTGTTATCCACCATCAGCAATATTAGGACTGATTAATTCATTCCTAGGGGAGTCTGTGAGAACTAGTGGGGTCAACAAGGCTACTAAAGACCAGTGGAGTCACCAGGTGGATGATGTTTTCTGTTTTAAGGATGTATTTTTTGTCCACCATCAACGACTAAAAACCAATCTAAGGATGTTTTTGGGTTTTCTGAGTTCCTAGGGATGTCTAGGATGTTATTAACTCAGCGTCCCACCGCGATCGCCATTATGTTAGGTCCTCGTAATTTGTTAGATTCGCAGAATAAATGAACAGGGGTAACATCAAACCAATCTTTGGAGTCCTAGGACCTAGCCTTCCTAGACTCAAAGAGGGCTCTCTCTATGTTTGTGTGAAAGGTATAAATTTATATGATTTTAGGGTTTTGATTTTAGGCTAGTTAAAAGGATTAGGGTTTGTTTGTTTGTTTGTTTGGTTGGGTAGGTTGTCAAAAAAAACATATAGAGTAAGAGAGGTTTATACCATTGGGCTATGGAGTCTACAAAAGGTCTTGAAAAGTTTAACAATAGGTCAAGGGTGTATCACAGGGCAAGTCTAACAAAGTCAAATGGATCTAAAAGCTTATGTGAGTAAAGTGAACATAAAATTGTGAGCATAGTAGGTGCAAAGGGCAGTTAAGAATCCTTTGAAAAATACTACAAAAAGAAGGGCCTTTAATATCACTATGCATAAGGAATGAACCAAATACAGGGCATACCATAAGCTTCTTGGACCAAACCCTAGAAAGTGAACATTAAGACAACAATCCGACAAAACCCTAGAGATCAATAAACTTGTAAGGTCTCTAATGATTTCACCTTTAGGCAAAGAAAACATCTAAGATAACATATAGTAATGATCAATAAGCAGGGAACTCCTAAAATTCCTTAATCATACTACAAATAACTTCAAAGAAACCATTCAAGATGGACAAAAAGGCAGGGAAAACCATAAACCTCCTCAGTCAAACCCTATTTAGAAATACTTTGAATAAAAGACCTCAAAAACAATGTTTAAGTGATTCCAAAGGGTAGGGATAACCATAAAATACTTTGGAACTGACTCTATTAAATCATTCTTGAGATAGACGAGCTGAGTGGGGTTAGAGAGCAACTAAGAATTCTCTAAACTAACCTAGAAGAGGAAAACATGAAAGCAAAAGAAGCAGACAAACTTAATGTGCTTTTGACAACACACCTTAAGCTAAAATTTCTATCTTATTGAAAGAGAAAGATGAAACAATATGTAGAACATAAGATGACAGGTACAAAATGAGAAATACATCACCATTAGCCATGTTCATGAATCCTGCAAAGTGCTTGTCTCATTGATATTCAGTTCAAAACCTTCACAATGCTCCAAAACAAAAAACTCCTCACAACTCAAAGTATATGAGGTTTTTCTCCACAATAAACCAACATGTACAGTGAGGCCTCCGTGCAGTATTTAACTAGCAAGGAGGACCAAAACCCTAAATAGGGTATGCAAATATCATTAACTACTCATAAATATCATTTTTGGCCGAAGAGACCATGCAAGGCCCAAGCCACAAAATATATAACCTTATAAATTCAAAAATAAATGCTAACATAACTCCTCAACCAATTCTGGAGTGATTTGCCTCAAAAAACCTCAAAATACATTTTTCATTAACTCCAACTATTTTTTTTTTTACTTTCTGGCAAGGGCGCAGCGCCAACACTAGGAAAATATGTCGTATTGCAGCTGAGTTTTGGAGGCCTTCCCGGTGTCCAAATGAGCTCCATGATAGCTCATTGGAAAGCTTGTCTAGTGTAATTTATAAAAGTTCCTTTAGATTTCTTATTGGAATTTATTTACCTGCTCAAAAACTCAATCTACCAAGATTGATCAGCACGCAATGCCAACTCTGAAAATAGGGCAGAAAGGTGATTTTTTGGGTGTTTTTGGCACTTTTGTAGTACCATTTCTGCTCCAAATGAGCTGAAATGTTTTGTGGATGATTTCCTTGGCCTAAGGATTCCAAAAATTTCAATTTTTCCTCCAATGGATGCCTCAAGAAAAAGCGCAGCGCCAGTGGCACTACGTCGTTGGCCCTCCTTTCTGCTGTCTAACTCTCAAGGTTCCAAAATTGTGCAAAAAGGGATTTTGTTTGTTAGGAACTCATCTAATATGATTTTTATTCTTTTATGTTCATCTATGCCCTTTGATTTTTCCTTAATCCTTTTTAGTTTTTTTCTTCAAACTTTATTTACATTCTAACTTCTATTTTTAAGCTGCTAAGCTTGATTTTCCTTTAGTGTTTGCCTTACTACTATATGCACTGCCCTCATCACTGTTCTCATGTCTCTTTGACCTACTGCCACGTTCTTTACTACTTTTTAGCCCAATTCCATCATTATCACTGATATGTGGTTTACTATTTTTAGGTTCATTTGCATCTTCTTCACTACTTGATTTCTCATTGTTGCCTTCCTCATTGGTATTAGTCTCATTTCCATTGGCCCCATTTTTTTCTTCCTTCCTTCTTGATTCTTCATGGCCATCATATTCACTGTTAGAGGCACTTGTACCATGAAATGATAGTGAAGTATTTGGAGAGGGCGATGAAGGAGGGAAAATATGAGGTGAGGGTATGTGAGTGAGAGGAAAAATTCAATGAAAACCCTCTACTGATTGTTTAAACTTAGTTTTGAAACACCTTGTGCTGATGAAAATTTGAGATGAAAGAGGGAGATGTAAGGTCATTCTATTTGCAATGGAAGGGACAAAGCTTATGAGTTAAATGGAGTGAATATAGGCATAATCTTAGGTGAATGAACAACTTTCAACAATGTACCCTTCTGGCTATCACTGGTCTTCTTAGCATGCAGATGGAGAAATGTTTTAAACAGTGATGTTTAAGCATGAACATTAGGGTTTCCTCCTTAGGTCTTCAATTTCCCTTAATTACAAATCACCACAAATGCTTGAAGAAGGGCTTAATGAGTTGTAATTACCCTTTAAAATTTATTTGGAGGTCCTTCGAGGAAACTGGAAAGTGTTTTGAGTTGATTTGAATGTTTGCAGGGTGTAGGAGGCCCTCCTTGCCAAGCGCATAGCGCCGGACCTGAGCGCGTTGCACCAAAGGTTTTCTTCACCGGGCTTGTCGTGCAAGTCGGGAAAAGGCGCAACACTCTGCCAAGTGTGCAACGCCCACTTACAGGTGCACAACACCTTAAGAAAAAACATGGGAGAAAAAGCCAGGGGCACAGCGCCAGGCAAAATTTTTCAAGTTTGCCTTGAAAACTCAAATTTTCATATCTCCTTGAAAACTCTAATTCTTTGCAAGTGACAATGAATGTCTTGAAGTTTTAGATGGGCTTGATGGGTATATAGAAGTTTAATTTAATCTTTTAAACCCACTTCATACTATGTTAAACCTTCTTTGCCCTCTTTATTGATATTTTTTACTTTTTCCTTGCAGGCAACTGAAAACACTGTCTTGGCTTTGCTTTTACTCCCTTGAGATTTGGAAAGTGCATTTTGACGATTCTATGATGATTACACATAATAGCAGCTTCAAAATACTTTTTTGGTTTTCATTGTGAAATTAAACTCAAACTTTCACCTTTTCTCACTAACCTTTTACATTGTTTGCATGCAGGTTATCGAAATGATGAGTAGGACCTTTCCCTTTTTTCCTTGAGGCATGAAAAACTGATCTTGACCCCTTTGTGATGATTGCACAGTGACATCCGCTTGACCTTAAAAATCATTCTTTTGCTTGTAGCATGGAGTTGAACTTATCTCTTTACCTTCCCTATGCCATTTCTGCAATTGATTACTGTGTTGGCACTGTGCTGGACTATCAAATGCAAAACCATAATTCTTTACAAGAACAGATGTTTCCTGTCTTCCTTGCTGCAAGATGTTTTTATTCAGAAGAAAACCTCCTACCTCACCAAATTTCTACTTATATACCTTTAAGCACTCCTACAAAAGTATCAAGCTCCCAACATTTACCTCTTGCAGACTTTGAGTTGATAAGGTAGTGCTTCTTTGGAAACTTTCAGGTCTTCCTTGAATAACCATGTCTCAAAATTTCAATACCTTTGAACCAGATTCTAACAAAGAAAAACAATGTTTGAAACATCAATGATGACATTGGACCGTATGAAACCCTAATTGACATAGTGGGAGTGGTTCTTTGACCTGACCTTGACTAAAAATTGGCTTTGGAGGCTTCAAGTGAAAAATAGAGTATTGAAAAAGTGGTGTATTGAAGATCCAAAATCCAATGTACTTGATTTATCTAAATAGCCTACAGAGATAGTTTTGAGATCATCAATGCTTGAGGAACCTGGTGAACATGGGAAGGAATAGGCTTATAGGTAACCCTAGATGTAAAGTGGAGTTATGGGCAAGGGAAAAAAAGAGTGATGAGGTCATAGGTAGGGAAAAAAGATGGAGATGGGTGGCACAAGCCCATGAGGAGATTTTAAGGAGTGGCAGGGTGACCATGAAATGGAAACGTTGATAGAATAATGAAAATTTTCCTATAAGGATATTGTAGGAAATGAGATTTCTAAAAATCAAAATATTCAAGGAATTTTGTTTTTATAAATTTAGAACAAATCTACAGTCATCTTCAGATAGTAAAAATTACTGATGAATAAAAACTAACACTTCCTATCACAATCTCTTAAATATTCATTTACATGCATTATTTTCACCTAGTGCTCCCTTGTGTGTCCCTAGGACTCCCTAACACTGCCTAGCATGTGTTAGCACACCCTGACACCTGGAACATCTTGGCCACATGCCACTCTCATTAGGGGAATTTTGAGGTCTAAAATGGGCCTCCTAAGGAAATTATAAAATAATAGTGGAAATAATAAGGTATGATTTGATGACATCATCAAATTTTAGAGGGAAAAAAGAAAAAAACTACTTTTTCAACTCATATTTTCAAATTATCTCCCAAAGTTTTTACTCAAATTTTGAGTGAGAGTACTTGTTGGATGCAAAATTTAATTCCTCATCCAAGGAGTACCCATGTTTCATACTTTCGATGGACCCTGCTACATGAAAAATGATAAATACAGGAAAAATGTGATTGCAATCATGTTTTTTCATGAATTTCTCATTTTTCACAGAGCAAGGTCCATCAAAAGTATGCAACATGGGTACTCCTTGGATGAGGAATTAAATTTTGAATCCAACGAGTACTCGTGCTCGAAATTTGAGTAAAACAATTGGGAGATAGGTTGAAAATACGAGTTGAAAAAGTAGTTTTATTATTTTATTATTTTTAAATATTTTTACCCTTTTACTTAAAAAATAGTGAATCATCCCCCATGGTTGACCTCATCATCTTGAATCCTATTGGTTCTTATAAGGTTTATTTTGGTTGTACATTTTTCTTAGGAGGCGCATTTTAGACCTCAAAATTCCCCTAATGGGCACACTAGCATGGCTTAACACTTCCTAGCATACCATGTCACTCGCCCAATAGCATACCTGGAACTCACTGACACTCCTTGTCACACACTCTTATTCATTCATTTCCATGCATTTTTACATAGTGCTCCCTTGGGTTTCCCTGGAACTCACTAACACTCAACAAACATTGAAACTTGGCACATCTTGGTATGCTTCCTTAGCACTACAGCATGCCTTCGAAATATCTAGCATATCTTGTCAGTCCCTCCTTATCAAACTTGGAACTCCATAGCATGCCCTATAACTCCATGGAACATATTTCTCTTGGCACTTAGTGGCACTTGAAAATTCCTAGCATGTGTTTGGATTCCCTAGAATTCCTTGGCATGGTTTATGATCAAATTTATTTGAGATCAATTATTCACAATTAAGAAAGGAAGTAATAGAGGATGATTTGGCACTTAATACATGCTAAAACTTGACCCTTGGCATGTATTGACACTAGTGTTTGTATGCTTAGCATTCCCCTCTTGAAAAGGTCTTGAATTATTAACCCTCACATGTGTTCATTTATTTTAATTTTAAATTGGTGTTCCCCTTTGTTGCCTGACACTCCTTGACATGCGTCGCATACACTAACACCTGGCACATCTCTTCATGCCTTAACACATGGAATATCTTGCCATGCCTGAAATGCATTGACATACCTTTGCACTATCTGGCACATATTACCACACCCTGGCACTTTTTGAAATTCCATAGAATTCTCTAGCATGCCTTGTCACTCACCCCTTTCCATGCCTAACACTCACTGACACCCCCAAAAAATCCTCTTATTCATTAATTTCCATTTATTTGCACTCGATGATTTATGTTTGATGGGGTGCATGTCTAGAAAGAGTTCCTATAAGAGAATAAAAATGATCGCACCATTACTGACATAAGTAATTGCGAGATTCTACTTGAATGGCATTAGGAAACTACAGAAGAGATTTTCAGAATGAAATTTTTAGGGTTTTTTGTTATGGTGTGGGAATGGTAAGAATTGAGTGGTCAATATGGCATGTGAATTCTTAGAATACAATCTCACTCCCTCCTTGGCATGACAACTATCACTCATTGTCCCTCCCTGACACACCCTCATATTAATTCACTTTCAGGTTTTTTGACCTAGTGCTCCCTTGTGTTGTCCTCATACTCCCTAACACTCCTCGACATGCATTAGCACTCTCTACTTAGCACTTTTTGGCATGCCCTTCCACTTCATAGCATGCATAACACTCCCTCACACACATTGGCACTTGGCACATGTTAGTGCTTGGAAAGTCTTAGCATGTCTGACATGCATTGAGATGACTTGGTATGATTTGGCATGGTTTAATATTAAACTTATTTGAGATCAATTATTGGAAAGTATATGAGAAGAAATAGATGAATATTTGGCAGGTAGAATTCACTAACACTTGGCACCCATTCGCACCTAGTGTTGGTGTGCCTAGCATGTCCCCTGTTGGCACTGGAATAAACACTTAGACTGTAAAAAGCGCCTGACCAAACGCTTCCTAAAATATAAGGAAATTTAATGATTTGATTTATGATATTGGTAGGTGGTTTAAACTATCATTCATTGAAAACAGATTTCACTCAAATCCACAGTTATACTAATGAGGGTATTGGAGTCTGATGTGGTAGCAAAGAGTGAGTTTGTAGTCTATGAGGAGAAGGAAATGTAAGATGAGAGAAGAAAAAATAGGTCTTCGAAGCAAAAATCTATTGTATTTAGTAGAAATTAACGCAAATATCAATTTAGCAATATTTCACCAAGAGAAATCTATTTCTAGTCTTACAATATTCTTATTGAAATATTATGAAAGATAACTGTCACGAGTGATGCTCTTTCCACTGCTATCATGTATATTTTACCAAGAAGGATCACTATGTAAGACTAACAAAAATTGATAAAAGACATGTACATACTAAGAGACCGATAAAAACACATAACATCATGAGAGATTTGAAATTTGGAAATGAATAAAATAAGAAATGATAACACAAGTAAAATTGAAAATACACACACCATATTGGTAATAAGTCCTCAAGAGTATCTGTCTATTTCATTCACTAAACGAGTACTAATCATATGAGATAAGATTATAAAACCACCAACCCTTACTTCATAGCATTTTTTCACATATATACAAAAATATAAAACTTTCATCCCCACAAAAGGAGTAAATCTATTCCTAAAAGTTATTACCATCTCGTGCAAGAGATGACGCTTATCCAAAATATTTAATACAAAGTGATATGACATAATCAAAATAAACAGCATCAAGGCTAACAATTTGAAGTGGTTGTATGATGTGGCAGTATATAGAAAGACTCCTCCTTTGTTCTGGTGCAACCAACTCCACAAAAAGTGTAAAAAACAGTCAAAGTGACATGTGGTTGTACCTTGAATGCTGCCTGGCGCCTCACAGAAATGTGCTCGTGCTAAGAGTAATGGTAGAAATTTGTTTCAGAGAAAATATGTTGTTGTTATTTTCCTTTGGTTTCTTTTTTGTCGTGATAGGGATGAAAGTGGATTAAAATAGATAGAGTTTCATTTTATTAGCAGGAGAGATTATTAGATGAGTGTGAGGACAAAAACCCTTTATACATATATCGCAATCGCAGCTTGGGGTCAGAATGTTTAGACATAAGATACAAGCGGGAAGGAATGCGATTTGTGATGGGGGTGATGACATGGCAAGGAGGTGGGGGTGCTCGCAAATTGCAAATCGGGAGTTTTTTTATGAGAAATGGGAGGTAAGTGTTAGGACTTGTGAAGGGCGATGTGTGATGAGCAGAGGATGATGTGGCGGGCAAGGTGCGGCCCAGACGATACTGCAAATCGCGAATCGGGATTTTTGTTATGAGGAATGGGAGTTAAAGGTTAAGATTCGTGAAGTGCGATGTGCAATGAGAATGGAAGGTGGGGCCCATTTACATCGTAATCTAGGAATCATGAGTTTTTTAGGAGACGAAAATTGAAACTTGAATGGAAGTTAAAACTACGATAAGCCGATTGCGATGAAAGGGTAAGGGGTCCACAATGTTATTAAGTGCGGTAAGTTGTATTATATGATATAAGATATTACCAAGGTTTTCTCTAGTGCAGGTAGAGATGTAGTAAAATAAATATATGGTAAGTTTAAAAGGAAATATGATATGGTTGTTAGTGGGTGGGCGGAGCTGCCTTTTAACTATAAAAAATGGATTTTAATAGTTAAAAAGGGGTTTTGAAAGAAGTGAAACAATGGACTTTGGGTTTTTAGAAAAATGAAAGGTAAAAGAGGGAAAATGATATCAATGAAGGTAGAAATGAAATTTTCTCACCACTACACTTTGACAGCGACACTTTCATCTTACAACTAAACTAAAAAGGCAGATTGATTCCTTGGAGAATGATGACCAGACTTTGAAAATATTTGAAAAATTACAGTGCTAACAGTGGATCCTATTGGGGATGAAATCCTCCTTGTGAGGCTTCAAGGACTATAGAATCAGTGCCTTAAAAACTCTTTAAACTCATAAGACTTCTTGGAAATTATGACTAGGACTGACCATTAGCTGATTGTACTCGAGACTGACCATATATAGAGACACAAGTACCATTGGACATGGAGTTTTATTGAAACATCACACTAGATATTTACAATGGAATGACTCAACTAACTTATGAAACAAAGAATTTTTTAAGAAAATGTCCAGTGACTAGGCCTCCAGTCAGCTGATCATCATCCAGATGTTTGAGCAAAAAAGTATTGTTTTCCAAAACTTCAGCAATTCTAAATGGTCCAAACCACAAATTTTCAAACTTACCATGCTTTCCATGGTCTTCTCTCCTGGCATCCCAACGTAACCCCAAATAATTCTCCTGAAACAACTGTTGATTTTCTCTTTTTTCAAAAATAGATTTGACTTCAGTCTGATACTTCTCTGTTTTATTCATCACTGATTCTCTGATTTGGTGTCCCATCTGTTATCACTCAGGTTTTCCTAGAAGTTGTGTAAGAGGAAATTATACCCGAGGTAACCACAAACCAACCTTTTAGATGCAGAATCTAGCCAATCTGCATCCAGAGAGGGCTCTCTCTTTATGATTTATCTTTGTTCTTGGAAGGTTTTAAGCTAGTTATAGATTCAAAGTTTGTTTTGGGAAAATGGTGGAATCCACAAACTAAGGGCAAGGTTGAGAGCTTTCAGTCCATTGGGCTATGGAATCAAAGGATGGGCTTTACCGGATTTCTATTCTAAGCACAAGATGGTATTATGGCAAAGATATCTAGACAAGAGAAACAATCCTCTAAAATTTAAAGGATGGATGATCTTGAAGGGATGAAAGGCAATTAAGAATCTTTCACCATGTTCAAAAGAAAGAAGTGAAATGACTACAAACAAAGAGCAATGAAGAATTCCGTGTTATAGTAATCAAACAATGTTTAAATTAGCAAAGTTGTAGAGCATTTTCAAGAATTCATGCTTATAGCTAATTTGGAAGAAAACATTAAGAACAATCACATTTGAAAACAAAGTACAATTAAGCAAATTCGTTTTAAACCTTTGTAAACTATTCGTACATGGATATGATGGTATTATAAACTAATATAAAATTTCAAACAAGTGTAGAAACACTTATTGAACTCGTAGTCCAACACATGAATCCCGCAACAAGTCCAAAGGCTTCAAATCGTCATCCAAGAAGCCACAAGTAAATTTCTCCAAAAGCTTTTATTCCGAAAATCTCATCACATAAACAGAGTAATGAATCCACCTCAACACTCTCTTTCGAGGGTTTATTTATACACAAAATAATCTAAAACAATCTTACACTAACTTAGCCAATAACTAGGCCGATCGAAAGCATATTTACAAACAAACAAGACAGCTGGCCCGTGGATAGAATAATGTATAACTCCGATGTGCCGTTTCTTTCAGGACGGTTGGAGGTAGTGCTTAAAATAGGGCTCGTCGTCTCTTGCGTATTTCTTTGACTTGTTAGACACCTCTTCTTCTCACTAGATACTCTTTAACCTTTCATCCGATACTCTTTCATCCGTTCTGTTTTTACCATTTACTTGATAGTAAAAATAAATTCTCATCCCCGAAAGCAACTTTTGCGTAATCTCCAACACTGGCGGCCACCATCCGGTATCATAGTTCTCCTGTTTTCAAAGTTTCATCTCGCTTTCCCGCAAGTTTATAAAAAGTGGGATCATTTGGAAATAGATACTTCTTTATTTCACGTCTTAACAGAAATAAATCTTCACTTCATTTGGCAACATTTTCCAATGAAAATGTAGGTTCGATGAGCTAGTAGAACTCATACCGCATTTTTAGCATGAGCCTTTATTCTCTTCATACGTTTCCAAGTTCTAATGGTTTGATCTTCTGTGAGTGGACTTGTAACCTTGCCATTCAAATAGAAAAGTCAATTTTTTCAAAATTGTTGATGTCAACCAATGTCCGTACACTTTCTTTTTCTAAATTTAAAACAAGTCCTTTTGCAACCCCTTTGCTTCCAAAACTCCACCGTCTCGTCATCAATTCTCCAACAATGCAAGTCGTTGTTTTGTTCTCGAATTCAAAATTGAATGAGTCAGTCGCTGTGCTCCGCTCTTAATTCAGAAGTTCCGGTTCTATTTTATTTCTTCGTGCTATCTTGACTAACTCATTTTGCTCAAAAATAGCTTGAATCGAGGGCCAAATATCCTTTATTAATTGAACATATTGTCCTCTAAAGAATACTACTATTTCGTTTGGGAGGCTTTTCCAAAGGAAAGATCTTTTTTGCAAGCCTCGACCAATTTTTCCAATCTTTTTATTTCCCCGAGGTTGCCGAAGTTGTCTTTTTATGTCATATTTCTCCCCAATTTTGTCAATTGCAATTTTGTTTCTTGGAGTCTTTGACCTTAGTCAGTAAACTCTCCACCGTTTTATTAAGTCCTCGGTAGTTCAAATTAGAAGTGTTCACCCAGTGGTTGTTCCCGCCGCCCGTGCTTAAAATTCGTTGTTGAAGTCTCATTGATACTTCTGCCTCCTACAATGCTTCCAACTCCTTCTCTCGTTTCTATTTAGTCGCTCTCGTCATATTCAAGAGCAACTCCATCATTTATTCCCGTGAATTTCCTTTTATAACTTCCCGTGTTCCGAGGGTACCGAGGTCGTGTAGTTTTAGCCGTTTTCAGTGCAATGGCATATCATCTCTTTCTACCAATGCCTCTTCAATACCTTTAATGTCTTTGGGATTGTGACCCAAACCAATGATTATCTCTTCTAGATTTTATTCTATTGTCCTCTGGCCTGTGAGGAGGCCCTCTCAATCTTCAATTGTGCAAAGAGCATTATTCACAAGGAATCTGGCAGGCCATAGCCGCCATATTTGTCGTGAGAGTAGAATAAACCATTTCTCTCGTTTGTCTATGTAGTTTCATTCGATCCAGGGATGGATAATTCTTTTTACTAAAACTTCAAAATTTGATCCGATGTAATTCATTACCAAGTTATTTCTTTGGCACTTTGTTGGAAAGTACCATCGCATTTTTCCTTGTGAAAGATCAAATGTCGACACGGGCCTTTCTTGATTATGAGGAGCCATCTTCATATACCGATCATATACCTTCTATTTTCAATGGATCATTCTTTTGTTTTAATATTAATGAAGGTTCTTTTGATATCTCCAAATAATCGTTCTCGCGGTCTCAAAGAAGATACTTCATACCAATTGCTTTTGTATCCCTTTTCCGGCTTATGTTTGTTTCACTTGTTGTGCCTCCATGTGATTATCATCTTCCTTACCATCATCAAATACTATCTATAATTTCTACATCCGGAGGTGACTCGATTTGTGTTTTTAGTTTGATAAACCTCGGGGGCTCCTTTGAAGGTGTGGTATCCGGAGCTAGCCTCTTTTTCCCTATTTCCACATTCGGGAGTTTGCATTTCGGGAACTTGGATGTGTATTGTCGGTGTGGGAGAAGCCTCGAGATGGTTCGGTGCTTTGGAACTCGTGGTTTTTTTCCGCCATGACCGTGCTCTCAATAACCCTCGGGATTACGTCTTTTTGCCTTGCCCCGCCGCTACCGATGGACTTTCTTCCTCGTAATGCTTGCCGTAGAGTGGTCGTCGAAGATGTTCCAATGTAGGGGTACCTCGCATTTGATCATACATTTCTAGGTCAAAGTTCTTCTCAACATCTTTCATACTTTATTCAATTTGCCTACCCACTTTCCTCTTCAACAAGTGTTCCTTTAACCCATTCATCTTGATTCGCATATCGTTCTAAATCGTAACCTTGTGGTGTACATAAGGAGACTTATTCTTTTAATCTCTTATCACAAATGAAACCAAAGGGGTCATAAGGGACCCGTCCAGTGAGATGTCTGAACTTTTTCTTCTAATAGCCTTCGTTTCTCGCCCTCCTAGAATTGCAAATGAAAGGACCTAACCGGGCTTTGATCCTTAACCGTGCTTTCTTCTTTACATTGCGTAAAATGGGATCGATCTCAATTATTCATCTCGTCTGTAAAGTATTCCAAAGCAAAAATTCTCATTGGTACATATTCATGGAATTTGAATGGATGTACGCATTCAGCAACTCGATGATCGTATGGTTTTGGTACAAGTACCAATCCCCAACTTTATAACTCTTCGACAATTGCAAGGTCTTTCTAATTTCGCATCAGTCCGGGGAGAAATTCCCTGGCACGAGTTGCAACAGATGTACAACCGATCAATGAATTTCCGAATAGGAGTAGGAGAATCGAGAGGAAAATGAATGATGGGGGACCAAAAATGAGACTCGGGGATTACCCTTAGCATCAAGTTTCGAACAAAGGAAAGGGAACTCCGTTCGATCGATAATATATCATGAGATGATAGATAAATCGAGGAGTACTTAAAAAAAATTTCAAACATTCAGCCTTAAAAATCGATCATGGATCTTGTTGTTGTACCATAAATAATAATCACATTTAATCTCAAAGAGCGCCCAGAGCAAAGATGGACAACAAAGCCAAAGTTATCTCATCTACATATTCATCGGTATTAAATCCTAAGACAAAGGATATTATGTTTACAACGAGCCTTCCCAATGTGTTGAAATAGTAAAATCCATGGGAGCCCCCTTTTAACAGATGCTCGTGTAACATGAAATGACACATATGATTTTAATTTCTCCGGGTTAACTGCCTGGTTTTTCAATCAATCCTTCTATGGATAATGGTGCTAATTCTTGATCTCGTCTCAAAAGTTTAACATAGCATTTATGGCCTGGGGAGTGGGGAAGAACACTTTGGTTAGAGCTATTACAGCCCTCCGTGCGGGATCATAGTTGGCATGACAAGAATAATGATTTCGGGGAAAATGTGGATCAAGGAATAAGATACCTTGGGAGATTGGATTCCCACAACCCTAAGATCTCGTCTCTTTCGAGTGTTCGTCTCAGCCGACGAAGCTCAAACGGGGACTTTCATCAAAATACACAGGTCTTTTATTTGGAAATCTTCATCTATCGTATAAAATAGTCCAATTCACGATGAGGAGCATTCAATGGAGTGCATATTTAGAGTTGCCAACTTCCATTTGGTTCTTGTGATTCAAAATGGAGTGTTTTCGTTTTTTTCTTAATCGGACTAGATATTCGAAAGGAGGAAATTGGAACAATTTATGTGTTTGGGGGGCAATTTTTATGTTTAAAATATTCGTGAGGACTTCATGATGATTTTTAACCACTTTCACGCGAAAAACAAAGGAAACTCGAGTTTTTCATGCAAAGGTGTAAAGGATAAATACCGTTTTTTAGACGAAACTTATGCCCTTTATGTATTGCAGAATGCCACAGACTATCTTTCACATAAAGCAGCGGGAATTTTGGGGCTAAAAATGGTCAACTACAAATAGAAATTTTGAAAATCGCAATGGGACAACGTTCTTCGAATAATGAAAAATGACTGCAAATACACGAAAAATGGCTTATTTAATAAGTTAAAAGGGTTTTTTGTTTTTTCCCAGGTGTGACGTCATGGTAGTACGGATGACGTGTGCAAGTAGCCTGGCGGTAAGTGGTAAGCGTGAAGTCCCCGCACCGCTTTTGGTCGAGGGGCGGTATCGATCGTGGGGAAGCGATTCCTACGCAGCATTTGCCACGTGGATGTCTGACTTTTCAAACCACCCATCCCCGTCAAGTAACATGTGTCGGCAAGGATGTACGGGATTAATAATGACCGTTGATCTATGAATGGGTGATCCGACGGTCGAAGGGATGGGGAACATAAAGTGAGGGTTCAAAGGTGGGCCCGTCGGGTTTTTAAAAGGTTTTCACGCGTAATGTAATCACCCCTAGGAAATTTTAATAGGCGGAGAAGGTTGTTAATTAGTCCGCACGACTAATTAACCTACGTGCACGAACAGGTTGCGGCGGGGGTTTTCTTAAGAGGAATGCCACATGACTGCATTAATGTGGCGCAAACTTTAAAGTTTTATTGATGTTTTTGTATTAAACACATATTGTGCGTCTAACGTTTTTATATATATTTTATTATACGATGAATTAATTAATAAGAATTATTTTTAAAATGTAGGGGGCGGGATTTATGTATTATGCTATATTTTTAACCAAAGGGCTTTTATAAAGGAGTTTTAATGAATTTTAGGGGAGATAAATACTTTGGTTAAAACATTATAATAAAGGGTTTTGGGGGTATATATAAAAAGGGAGTTATATACTTAGGAAAGGGTATTTCACTAGGGAGTTAATATAGTAGAATTAAATGTCACACATGGCAAAGGACAAGGAAAATCAAAACATCTTTGTACATCTAAGAAAGTGATAACTTGTATAAATTGCAACATTTTATCTTCAACACTTAAACTGAATAACAAGTTATTTTGAGGAATTTTTATGGAATGTTGTATCAGTTTCCTAAGTAAAATAGGATTTTACTTAGGAAAAAAATTAAAGATGGAAGATAACAATGATGAATTATTTCCAAGTGCTTTCAGGTCTGACGTAGGCCGAGGGTCCTGGCCTCCAAGTCAAGGGAAATGCCTTCGAGCCCCTTTGATCTCAAATTACCTTAGTACTTTTGGGGGAAAATTAGTAAAACTCTTGAGGGAAAAAATGATGAGGGAGGTTAATGAATTTGACTTTGCTTGGTTGTGATTTTTCAAAGGTATTTCCCCGCTTTAGTAATTGTGATGAAAGTAAATGATTAACCAACATGTAGCAACATCCATTCATCATGATAACACTTTGTAGCACCATCTACCTACCCTATCTACTTAACACTACCATTTTCTTTTTCTTTATTAGGGTGCATTTAGACTTAAACCCTTTTCAATCTTTTTCCTTTTTACATGATAGATCTATCTATTTCTACCCTTATTACATCCAAGGGCTCGCATTAAACTGCTGAGCACCTTTATTCACTCTACCTAGCTACTTATCCGCCAAGATTAAACTCTGCTTGTCAGATATTTATCTTCTAATCTATAACATGAAATTGAAATATGACTAAGCCAAGTTTAAATAGTTTGACTTATTCATGAATTGTGGCAAAGCCGCACACAATTGATTTATTACAACAAAGATGGAAAGTAGCAGACGGATTGCACACTTTCCTTTGGTCTATTTTTTGCTTGGGGTCTACTTTCTCTTTTTGACCATTTTATTCTTTTTTACCCTTTGATCTTTCTTTAGGAAGAATTCCTTTACATTTTTTAAATTTTTTGATTTTGGTTTTCAAGAATATGGAACACCTTTGCTCAAGTAAGAAGGTTTGAACATATTCCATAATTCAATCAAGACAATCATGAAAGATGAAACCTATCAGTATAGGAGGCCAAGACCGGCTCCACTGGGATGGCTTTTCCTTGTGTCAAGAATAGCAGTCGTATGCCTCAAAATGTCTTCAAACTGAAAGTATGAAATCTTCCTCCTTCTGGTAGCTTTATTTTACATACAGATAGTGAAATCTTTGAAGCTCAGCATTTTCATTGGCTTTCCAACCTAGACTCACCATCCAATCCAAACCGCATTAACAAGAAAAAAACAAGAAAACAATATATTATGTACAAGTTAGAAACATTAAAACATCGAATAAATTGATCAAAATAATGCTGGAGCATTTGCAGACTACTGACCGGTCCTTCTTCAACTTCTCGAATTGTCCAAGTCCTTCAAAAAGTGTTGTTTCTCAAAGGCATGAATGATATAAGGCCCTTTCCACAAGAAATCAAACTTTCCATGTTTCCTTTTCTTCTCTTCTAGAATCCCATCTAGGACCTGTTCCAATTGAAAATCCTTCCGTTTTAGTCCTTTTACCAAACATTTTCTTTAGCTTTCCGTAAGATCACAGGATCTTTGCATACCTCTTCTCCTCGGTTTGTCATATGTGGATTGTTTGATTAATTCTTCTTTGAATGTCATTTGGCTCCACTTGAGCCTCCCCCGGGTTAATTTCATACCAGAATTCCTAAAGATGATGGGAATCTTGCTTCCAGCACTACAAACTAACTCATATGGACTAGTCCCAATGGATTTCTTAGTTGTAAGTCTGTCACTGCATAACAGTATCAAGCGCTCTTTGTGCCAGTTTTTTATTTTCCAACAATTTCTTAATGATATTGACTGCTATTATTGGAGGATTCTGCTAGTCCATTACCCTGGGGGGTAATAGGCTGTTGAATGGCCTAAAGTAATATGATATTTATGGCAGAAACTAATCATTTTATTTGATTTAAATGCACATTTAATCGTTATAATCTTTTCTGACAATGTTCCGAAAGTATGTTGTTTCAGAACCCCAGTGATTACGTAAATCATTGGACTGTCTACATGGGATGGCTTCAATCCATTTGCGAAATAGTCTGTAGTAAAGTTAAAATCCATCTATGTTGCCCTGAAGAAGGGGGGTGAATTTCTCCAATAAAATCTAATTCCATTGGTTGAAAGTATCTTTCTGGAAACTATTTTAAAGGGCAGAGAATAACTTTCTTTACCCTCAAATATTCGACACTTGTGACAACTTGTTACAAATTTCTTTACATCAGAAAATAATGTTGGCCAAGAAAAACCAAAGCCCTGCAAGACTTTGTTCCACAGATTTAAATAGGAGATGTCCTCCACAACTTCTCGCATGAAATTCATTAAGTACTTTATCGCCCTTCATCTTTTAAGAGACAATTCAACAAGATTCCTCTCCATGATTTTTCCAAAATAAAGTGCTATCTAAAAAATACAATATTTCAAAGATGTCATTTTTAAAAATCTTTGCTTGGTTCCTGACAACCCCGGAGGAGCTCTGTGTTTAATAAAACATGAATAATATCAAGGTACTGTCAGGTGAATCTAAAAAAGCTTGACTAACTGGTGGAGTCGCCATCTCCCCGCCGTTATATCCAGCCTATTGATGTCTAAGGTTTGGCAATTATTTCGCCATGAGTTGTGCTAAACCCTGGCCTTTTATCGCCTTTGTTGGCTTAATCTCAATATCATATTCTAAACAGAAGCATCTACCTCTACCTCGCTTACCTTCAATGCCATCTTGAGTCAAAATATCTTTAACTATCGCATTAGGCACATATGCTATCACATGAGAATATAATATGCAAACTTCCAAATCTTGATTGCTTTACCAATGCAAAAGCCTCGTTTTTCCATAATATTGTATTTAGAGATGCATCCCCAAAGGTTTTTATAATAAAATGCTATTGGCTTTTCACACTGTCATCTTTTTGAAGTAAACAAATTCAGTCAGTATGTCTGTATGAACAAAAATAATAAAGTCTCTATCAAATTTAGGACTCATTTTAACCGGTGTCCTCATAAAAGCTTCATTTAATTTCCTAGAATGATTAAGCTGGCTTCTACAGTCCAGTCAATGCTTGAATCTTTCCTCAACATGTTAGTTAATAATCTAAGTAACTCGTTTAGACTAGAAATGAATCTTCTCAAGAAATGAAATTTATTTTTCCTAAGAATGCTGCAATTCTTTTATGTTTCTGGGTGGGTATTTGCAAAATTGTTGAATTTTTTCCTCGATCAATCCTACGCACATCTAGAAAATGATATGTCAGAAAGCTTCTTTCCTTCTTCCAAACCAAACAATGACTTCTTAGGGTTTAAAGAAATTCCTCCATATTTTTTGCACTTTATAAATACTTGCCTTAGGTGGATTCAACATGCCTGATCCTTTTAGAAAAAAATGTCAAATCATCTAAGTAAATAAATCAAAATCATGTATCTCTTTAGCAAAAGCAATGTCCATTGCTCTTGAAATGTAGTTCTGCATTGTTGAGCCCAAATGGCATTTTGACATATTTAAACGTACCCCATGGTGTGGTAAATGTTTTTGTCCTCGATCATCAGATGAACCAATCAAGTTGTACCCCAAATCCATCCAAAAGAGGATATTCTCGAAGATCCTACTACCCTTGCGAATGTGGTCCATTTTCATAGAAAGGATAATTGTCTTTAAAGAAATGTCCTTGGTCTCCAAATTTTCAAGGCCTAATAATGCATTTTAACTTTAATTTCTTCTTCTCCCGTCTTTTTTCTTGTTGGTACCAAATTAGAAACCCACCGAGAATCCTTAGTAGGAGCTATAATCCTCGCTTCAAACATTCTTTGATTTCCTTTCAACGGAGGTAACAAACAGATTAATTCTCCTAAGCTTTTGTTTAAAAGGTTTCGGGTCGTTTCAAAGGTATAGTGTGTTGAATGATGGATGTATCATAAGATTTGAGGTTCTTCATAACTCCAGAAAACACATCCTTGAATTCTTTTAATAGTTCAACATATTTAACCTTCGATCTTTGGAAGAGATTTGGACAACTTAACAATTTTGGATACTGGTGTTCCTAAGTTGCATTCTTCCATATCAGCCTTAACAAGTTCCATTTTTAGGTCTCGAACGAAATATCATTTGAGTCGAATATCTTCCAGTTATGTTAACCAAGTAATTGATTATCTTTTAAATTAATGATTTCGTGTCATCATCTATGATCTCATCGTATTCCATGTGTTTCAAATTTTGCATGTCTTTTTCGAATGGTTGGATGCGTATATGAATTGCATTTTCTCTTGATATTTCCATTTTTTGTTCTTTTTTCTTGACTGAATTCATCAATGGTTATGTCTTCATCTATATTACAAATAGAAAGGTCCTATCTCCGAAGTGTCAAAAAATTATTGATTTGATTGTTATTCACAAATACTGCCAATTCAAAAGATTGTCCGGTATGGCAGTCATAGCGCCAATTTCAACAAACTGATGATTAGGGTCAAAAGGCTACTTTAGTGTACTAGCAAACATTGCCAACCGTGAGCATGTAAGTTTTGTTTCGGGAATCTTGGGTAAGTTGGTTTAAAATGTGTTGAGAATCTCTACAATCGTCTCTCGGTATTGTTTCGGGCCTGCTGGTTTCTGCTGCACATTCTCCTTTAATCGTTGGATGATTAATTCGGAGTCGCCATAGAATGATACTCTAATGCCCCCAACTTCGACATGTTTAAGCCCTAATAAAAGAGCTTCATACTCGCCATGTTGTTAGTGCATTTGAAATTTAACCTATAAGCATGACCCTCTCGCACAGATTGTTCGAAACATTGTGTAACTAAATCCTGTACTTCCCTGGGTTTCTAGTCTCTGCCATCGAAGCCATCAAATTCTAAATGCCATAGAATTTCATGTTCATAATCTTCATCAATTGTTTTAACGTGTTTTTTGACAGAGCTAGTTGTTTAGTTTTTTCAGTATTTCTTGGTCATCCGTGTTTCTTTGTTTCTGCAGATTTCTTCAATTTTAACAATAGTTTTGTTTATGATTTCCACTCGAGCGATTTCAAGAGGGAAGATCCGATCAAGATGTATAAAATAAAAGAACGGTGTCGTAATGGCAGGAAAATGTAAAGTTTTCGTGCTTCTCATGGCTACTCACTAAGTACTTCATCAAGGTTTCTCTATATAACCTTTTAGGCTGACCAAATACTGAAATAGTTGCATATGACATGTCTAATTGAACAGATCCCTCCAAGTTTAGCACCCCAAGATCTAGACAATAACATACTATATTTAGGTGGAATATCGCAACTACTATGTCCATTAAAACGTACTTAGCAGTATTGACCAAAGTGACACACAACATCTTTGATCAAACCCGCACATTTTACTCGACTAGAATCAAATGAAAACAAATCTTTGTACGGTCGAAAATATCCATTCAACTTTCCATTAATGTCATATCAAATTGTGAGATGCTCCGTACCTAGCATTGCATTATGGAGTATCTTATCATGAACATTCGTGCTCACATAAATGGAGGGAGTTCCTCCACTTTCTCCGGTTTGGCTATTAACTGGCTTAAAAAGAAGTTTAGGGCCGATCATCAAGAATGTTTAATTAATCATCCAATCCAAATAATATTAATGTTTAAGGACTTGGTTATCCGACTCCTATAGACATCATGTTTAGCCAATTCCGATAAAGGAACAAAATGGTCTTGAGTTTTCCTATTTCAAATTTAGATTAAAAGGTTTTTCCGTTGAGTTTCAGGTCATGTTTCAGCGCTGTCCTCTCTGCTTTTAGCCCGATATTTTTCTCTTTTTCATGAATAAAGTTTGTTTCTTGAAGATGTTTCGGACTAACTTCTACCGTGTCTTCTACATTTCCCACATGAGGAGATGTATTGGATTGTTGTTCTGTTGATTGGTTGGTTGTCGTAGACATCTTCAATTATTGATTTGAAAACTCGGGAGTTATCCTAGGCAACCCAGAAATTGGGGACGTTTTTGTGTCAGGGGGAATGTTTTGTTTACCTTTGACATTTTGTTTTGTGGTTTTCTGTTTATTTTTCTCTCGTACATCTATCCGTCTACTTCTCAAGTTGTACCGTTTATGAACTTCGTAGATTGTTGTGTCATAGCCTTCTTGAAATCAAAAGTCTCACCGAATGAGTTTGAAATGTTTCAAGGATATGATTTTCTTGATCATCCCGGGATAGGAAGACTTCTCGTTCATCTCTTTGTCCTCATTGACATTGTTTATTTCTACGTCTTCTCGTGGGTTCTTCGTAGGTTGAACCTTCAACAAAGTTTTCTTGGAAAAATGAATGTTTCTGATCGTGACATTCTTTCCAATATTCGATTCGATTCCTCCTAAAGTTTGGGTTTCTTGCAACATTCTCGATTGTCGAGAGAAGAATTTCTTTCAATGGTTTCCATCTGCTTCCTAATCTTTCCATTCCTTTAATGATTACATCCGCCTCTTTTCAAAAGCTGAAGGTTCCCATCTATAGGCATTCTTCTTTCCGCCCTAGCCTCCGGCTCGTTTCTTCTCTATCGCATTTGCTTCACACTCACCACTATGCTTTGCATTTCCTCTAGATTAGGGGCTCTTCCCCCGAGGGAATAAGTTGCGTCGAGTCAAAACCATCTCTGGAAATTTAATCAACATGTTGTTGGGTGGGGGTCTTAGGTTTAGAGGAACTGCATTGAGAAGGATTCAATAGAATTCATATTGTAATCTTGTACGGTTTCGTTAGGTCTTCCTTAATTTTCAAATTCTGAAAAGGATCTCGGAGAGGATCCTTCTTTTCTCCCATCCTCAAAATGCCTTATACAAAGCTTCTAGATCAGCAATACTGTTCGGGGTGAGAGCCCTAAACCAAGTTCTAACTTCTCCAAGAAGACCTGCACGAAAATTCTTACACGGATACACGTATCAATCCTTACAAAACTCAAAGTAATCAGCCATCCTTTTCGTGTGTTGTTGAGCCGTGTAGGTACCGATCCGTCAAAAGGTATGATCTTACTTTGCAGTCCCGAGGTAAAGCCGGAGGATTGGTCGGTAACCGCAAAGGGGCATACTGACACAGCTAGAAGATAAAGTGGGAGCAGGAGTTGGGATGGTCTGGGTCGTATATATATATCCACAGAGAGGGAGATGGAGGTCTAATGTGTGTTTGAAAAGTGTGAGAAAAAGGATTGAGTCAGAGATGCTTCGTTAATCGCGTAAATGTTTGAGCTTTCTTCAAAGGCTTGCTGTGACCGAATGGAGTTATGCAATTTTCCTCGTCAAGATGATGTGAAAAACAAATCGTATTGCAAATCTTCAAAGAACAAAGGATCCGAAATTAATCTAGATAATTCAGTCTCGTAAAAATTCACAAACAAAGATGTTTCAAAACGTGCATCAAAAGGAATGTCATCAATATAAATAATTTCACAGACAAGATGCGTATCTGTGAGTGGTCTAGTTCCGTACTCTCCCGACTTCCTTCTAACTTTCTGACTTCCTTGTCTTCTAAGAATCCTAGGGATTAGATTTGATGGGAAGATGGTGGTGGATTGGTCAGAATTACCAGGTAACCATCCTTCAAGCCATTTTCTGACCCATGTGTTGATTTTGATTTAATGGAAAAATAAATACAACTTCTACAAATTCTTAAAGCAACAATGATATGTGATTAAGATTTTTACATCCGTTTAAACCAGAGTCCGATTAAATTTTTGAAACTAAGGTTCAAGATATGCTTAAATCGCAGATAACTGCTAAATCTTTATTTACTTTTACTAAAAGAGCAAAAGCAATTTCAAAGGTTTCCGGCTGGGATTTCTACCTCATTCATAGCTTATAATTGAAAATAATAACAAATAAAAATGATTCGTATCCCCAAAAGATGGTCGCCATTATGTTATCACTGTGTTTTCCTGTAGTTGTGTAAGAGGAAATTATACCCGAGTAACCACAACCAACCTTTTAGATGCGTAATCTAGCCAATCTGGGTATCCGCAGAGGGCTCTCTCTTTTATGATTTATCTGTTTTTGAAAGGTTTTAGGCTAGTTATAGATTCAAAGTTTGTTTTGGGAAATGAGAATCCACAACCATAAAAAGGGTTGAGAGCTTTCACCATTGGCCATGGAATCAAAGGATGGTTTGACTGATTTCATTCTAAGCACAAAGATGGTATTACATGGCAAGATAGCTAGACAGAGAACAATCCTTAAAATTTAAAGTGGATGGGATGATCTGAAGGGATGAAAGACACTAGGAATCTTTCACCATGTTCAAAAGAAAGGAAGTGAAATGACTACAAACAAAGAGCAATGAAGAATTCCGTGTTATAATCAACAATGTTTAAATTAGCAAAGCAGAGCATTTAAGAATTCATGCTTATAGCTAATTTGGAAGAAAACATTACATGAAATGAATTCAATTTGAAAACAAAGCATGCCACCTGGGTTAAAATTCTAAACTCATAAAACTATTCAGACATGGATATGATGGTATTATAAACTAATATAAAATTTTAAAACAAAGGTAGAAACACTTATTGAATCGTAGTCCAACACATGAATCCCGCAACAAGTCCAAGGCTTCAACCCTATCCAAGAAGCCACAAGTAAATTTCTCCAAAAGCTTTTATTCCGAAAATCTCAAATGTTACAAACAGAGCAATAGAATCCACCCTCAACACTCTCTTCGGGAGGGTTTGCCTTATGTACAAAAAAATAATCAAACAATCTTACACTAACTTAGCCAATAATCTAGGCCGACTTAAAGCATATTTACAAACAAACAAGAGCACAAATGGTCTCAGACAGAATAATGTATAACCGCCGAGGAATGTTTTCGTGGACGTGGGCTTCAGAGAGTAGTGCTTAAAATAGGCCCAAAATGCCTCATGTATTTCTTTGACTTGTTAGACACTCTTTTCTTCTCACGGATACTCTTAAACCTTCATCCGAGGATTTTTCATCCTGCTTTTCCTATTTTTACCATTTACTTGATAGTAAAAATAAATTTTCATCCCTGGTACAACTTTTAATTCCAACATTTCATGCCAAATGTCAGATCATCGGCATCACAGTTCTTCTCCGGCTTTCAAAGTTTCATCAGTTTCATAGGTGCCATAAAAAGTGGGATCATTTGGAAATAGATACTTTATCATGCCTAGATGAAATAAATTCTCTACTTTATTTGCAACACTTTTCCCCAGTTGGTAATGCAGTTCGCTGAGCTAGTAGAACCTACAACACATTTTTGTTGTCAAGAGTCTGCCCTCTCAAGAGGTTTCCAAGTCTACTATTTGATCTCTCTCGTGGACATGGGACTTGTAACCTCGCTATCCAAAGAAAGCTTGAAATTTTTCTCTGAAATTGTTGATGTCAACCAAAATAACCGTAGAATTTCTCTTTTCTAAATTTTGCATGAAAGTCCTTTGTAGAAAACTCTTCTTGCTTCCAAAACCCACCTGTCTCCGTCATCAATTCCTAACAATGCAAGTCGTTGTTTTGTTCTCGGGAATTCAAAAATTGAATGAGCCGGGCCGTCCGTGCTTTCAGCTCGCCGTAATTCCATGTCCGGTTCTATTTATTTTGTGCTATCTTGACTAACTCATTTTGCTCAAAAATAAGGCTTGAATCGAGGGCCAAATATCCTTTATTAATTCAATGATGTTACCCCAAAGAATATCATTTATTTGCTCGTAGTGCTTCCGCAAGATCTTTTTGCAAAAAAGCCTCCAACCAATTTTTCCAATCTTTTTATTTCCCCGAGGTTGTCGACAGCTTGTCTTTTTAGATGTGTCATATTTTCTCCTCCAATTTTGTCAATTAGAAATTTTCAGTTTTCTTGAGTTCTCACACCTTAGGCCGCAAACTCTCCATCCGTTTTATTAAGTCCCTGCAGCTCAATTAGAAGTGTTCACCGAGGTGGTTGTTCCCGCTGGCCCCCAGGGTTGTAGTACCTATTGTTGAAGTCTCCGTTTGATAATTTCCGTTCCCGCAAGCGTTTTTCCAACCTTCTCTCCGTTTCATTTAGTCGCCCGTCATATTCAAGAGCAACTCCATCATTTCTTCCCCCGTGAATTTTCCTTTATAAACTTCCCTGTCTAAGGGTGCCTCGAGGTCGGTAGCTCTTATGTCGTTTGAGTGCAGCCATCATCCCTTTTTCTTCTTTACCAATGCCTCAATACTTTAATGTCTTTGGGATTGTGACCAAACCAATTATTTCATTCTTCTATAGATTTTTATTCTCATCTTGGCCTGTGAGGAGGCCTCAATCTTCAATTGTGCGTAGTATTATCAAGCAACCTTGCAGCTGCTAAAGCCGCCATGGCTTTGCCGGTGAGAGAATAAACCATTTCCCCGTTTGTCTAATATGAAGCCTATCCATCCGTATGGATATCTTTTACTAAAACTTCAAAATTTGATCTCGATGTAATCAAGTTGGCTTTGGCACCTTTGCTTTGGTGGCTCATCAGCATTTTTCTTGTGAAAGATCAAATGCCGACATCGCTCTTCTTGACTATGAGGAGCCATCTTCATATAATTACCTATATACCTTCATTTTCAATGGACTGTTTCTCCTTGTTTTAATATACGAAGAAGTTCTTGATATCTCCAAAGGTTCGTCTTCGGCGGTCCGGAAGACACTTCGTTGCTCAATTGCTTTTGTATCCTTTCTGGGCTTATGTTTGTTTCACTCTGTCGTGCTCATTATCGACTATCTTCCCCACCACCATCAGAAATAATTTCATCTATAATTTCTTCACATCCGAGTGTGTGATCGCATTCGTGCTCTAGTTTGATAAACCTTGGGCTCCTTTTGAAGTGGTATCCGGAGCTGGCCTCCTTTTTCCCTATTTCCACATTCAAAGGGATGTTTACTGAACTTGGATGTGTGTCACTGGTGGTGTGGAGAAGCCTCGTATGGTTCGCTGAACTCGTGCTTCTCGCCATGGACTAAGGTTTGGCTTAACCGACGGCGGTGTTCTTTTTCCTTTACCCTACAGGCTCCGCCGTTTACCGATGGACTCCGTCTTCTCCGTAAGGTTTGCCGTAGAGTGGTCACGAAGATGTGCCAATGAAAGTTCCCGCATTTGATCATACGTTTCTAGGTCATCAAAGTTCTTCTCAACATCTTTCATAATTTTATTCAATGGTTTCCACCTCCACTTTCCTCTTCAACAAGTGTTCCTTTAACCCATTCATCTGAGATTTGCATACTCGTTCTAAATCGTAAATCTTGTGGTGTACATATGAGATGACTTATTCTTTAATATCTTATCAAATAAAACCAGCAAGCTCAATAATCAACTGAGCATTGTCCTGAACTTTTTCTCTAATAGAAGTTCTCGCTTTCCTCACTCTCCCTAGAATTGCAAATGAAAGGACCTAACCTGGGCTTTTGATCCTTAACCGTGCTTTCTTCTTTACATTGCGTAAATGGATCACATCCGAATTATTCATCCGTTCAAAGTATTCCAAAGAAAATTCTCATTGGTACATATCTCAGTAACTTGAATGGATGTAGTTCACATCCATAAATCCCGATGATCGTATGGTTTTGGTACAAGTACCAATCCCCAACTTTATAACTCTTCGATACAATTGCAAGGTCTTTCTAATCAATTTAGTTCAAGAGAATCTCATAACAAGAGTTAGCAGATGGTACAAAACTAATTAATGAATTATGAATAGGAGTAGGGAGAATCAAGAGGAAAAAATGAATGATGGGGACCAAAAAATGACAAACACTGGGATTACCTCTAGCATCAAGTTTCTCTGAACAAGGGAAAGGGAACCCTAGTCTTCGATCGATAATACTGTTTACATGACAGATAACTCAGGAGTACTTAAAAACTTTTTCGCATTCAGCTTCCAGAAAAATTTATCATGGATCTTGTTGGCAATGAAGGAAGCATAACTACATTTAACTGTGAGGTCGCCTGCAGAGTAAAAGATGGACAACAAAGCCAGTTATCTCATCTACATATTCAATCGGCATTAATCCTAAGACAAAGGATATTATGTTTGGCAACGCAGCCTTCCCAATGTGTTGAAATAGTAAAAACCATAGAGGGGAGCTTCCTTTTGGTCGATGCTCAGTAACATGAAAATACCGACACATGGATTTTACCCTCTCAAGGACCTTGTCTCGGTTTTCTTTCAATCCTTCTATGGATAATGGTGCTAATTCTTGATCTCGTTCCCAAAGTTTAACATAGTATTTATGGCCTCAGAGTAAGGGAAATAGAACACTTTAGTTAGGAGCTATTACAGTTCCCTCCGTGCGGGATCAAGGTTGTAGCACAGACAGCATGTCTGATTTCGGGGAAAACGGGGATCATATGAACAGATACTTTGGGAGATTGGATTCCCCACAACCCTATAAGATCTTGCCCCTTTGAGTGTTCGTCTCCCCGCAGCCATTTAAGCCTGGAACCTGGGGACTTTCATCAAAATACAGTCTTTTTATTTGGAAATCTTCATCATCATAAGAGGTAAATAGTCCAATTCACGATGAGGAGCATTCAATGGAGTGATATTTAGAGTTTAAAGCTGACCTCCATTTTGGTTCTTGTGGATTCAAAATGGAGGCTCTTCGTTTTTTCTGCTGCATCGACGGATATCTCAGGTGAGGAAATTGGAACAATTTGCGTGCTTGGGGGGTACTTCAAGGTGTTTAAAATCTTCTGTGGAGGACTGATGATTTTAATCACTTTTTAAAAACAAAGGAAACCGAGTTTTCGGTGTTGGGTGGAAGGATGTTACCTGCTGACGCAGTCCGGTTCTTTAACAAAATGTGCAATGGCGGAATTGTTCTTTCGGCCATGCCAAATGGAATTTGGGGCGAAATGGTCAATCATACGTAGAAATTTTGAAAATCATAGCTGGGAGCAACGTTCTTCTTAATGAAAACACTAAAAAAACATGAAAATGTGGCTTATTTACAAGTTAAAGGGTTTTTGTTTTTCCAGTGTGTGACGTCATGGTAGCATCAGATGACGTGTGCAGACGGCGGTGCGTGTGTTAAGTCCCCGCACCGCTGGTTTTAGGGCGGCATTGACGGCGGTAGCGATTCCACGAGCATTTTCCATGTGGATGTCCGACTTTTCAAAACCACCCATCCCCCGCTAGTTAACATGCCGGCAAGGGATGGCAAATGGATTAATAATGACCGTTGATCTATGAATGGGTGATCCGACGGGCGAAGGGATGGGGAACATGCGAGGGTTCAAAGGTGGGCCCGTCGGGTTTTAAAAGGTTTTCACGCGTAATGTAATCACTCCCGGGAAATTTTAATAGGCGGAGAAGGTTGTTAATTAGTCCGCACGACTAATTAATCCCATGTGTATAATGAATGTGGTTTCGGGGCGGGGTTTGCTTGCGCGGAATGCCACGTGGGATGTACTCCACGGTATGCCAAACTTTTAAAGTTTTATTGATGTTTTTGGTATTAAAACACATATTGTATGTCTAACGTTTATATATATTTTATTATATGATGAATTAATTAATACAATTATTTCACCATAGGGGCGGGATTTATGTATTATGCTATATTTTTAACCAAAGTTTATAGGCGGGTTTTAATGAATTTAGGAGATACAAATACTTTGGTTAAAACATTATAATATGGTTTTTGGGGTATATAAAAAAGGGAGTTATATACTTAGGAAAGGGTATTTATCAGAGTTAATATAGTAGAATTAAATGTTAATATGGCAAAGGACAAGGAAAATCAAAACATCTTTGTAACATCTTAAGAAAGTGATAACTTGTGGTTAAAATTGCAACATTTTATCTTCAACACTTAAACTTAGAATATCAAAGTTATTTGAGAATTTTTTATGGAATGTTATATCATTTCTAAGTAAAATAGGATTTTACTTAGAAAATTAAAGATGAAGATAACAATGATGAATTATTTCAAGTGCTTAGGTCTTTTTGATCGCAGGTCGAGGGTCCGGTCCTCCGTGTCAAGGAAATGCCTTGAGCCCTCGTGATCTCAAATTACCTTAGCACTTTTGGGGAAATTAGTAAAAACTCTTGAGGGAAAAATGATGAGGGAGGTTAATGAATTTGACTTGCTTGCCGTGATTTTTCAAAGGTATTTCCGCTTTAGCACTTGTGATGAAAGTAAATGATTAACCTAAAGTCATGTAGCAAGACCATTCATCGTATAACACTAGAAAAAAATACCTATCTACCCTATCTACTTAACACTACTCATTTTCTTTTTCTTTTTTATTAGGGTGCATTTAGACTTGCAAACTCTTTTCAATCTTTTTCCTTTTTACATGATAGATCTATCTATTTCTACCTCTATTACATCCAAGGGCTCGATTAAAACTCCGTTGAGCACCTTTTATTCACTCTACCTAGCTACTTATCCGCCAAGATTAAATTGTTTGGCTAGATATTTATTCTCTAATCTATAACATGAAATTGAAATATGACTAAGCCAAGTTTAAATAGTTTGACTTATTCATGAATTGTGGTAAAGCTTCAGTAACATGAAATTGTTTTATTATGTACTGTGATGAAAAGGTGGCATTTGGATTTGTACACTTTCCTTGGTCTATTTTTTGTTTGGGGTTCATTTCTTTCTCTTTTTCGACCATTTGCCTTTTTACCTTGATCTTTTCTTTAGGGTATACCCTCTTTACATTTTTAAATTTTTTGATTTTGGTTTTCTGAAATAGGAACACCTTGTTTCATGTGAAGGTTTGGAACATATTCCATAATTCAATCAAGGACAATCATGAAAGATGAAAACCTGTCAGTATAGGAGGCTAACACCATCAACTGCAACATTCTCCTTGATTGGATTACCATCAACTTCATCTCATGTGAAATTTTCATCACAAGAAGATGCTAATCACCAAAGGAATTATGACATCAGTACCATATACAAGCTGAAATAAAGACATTCCAATTTATTTTTTACCACGTACCCTATCTGCTCAAAGAGTATGTACCAGCTGAGTCTCCCAATTTCTCTTTTTTTTCAAGAAACACTTTCTTAATGATCATCACCAAAATTTTGTTGGATGACTCAGCTAATCCATTACCTTGAGGGTAATAAGGCGTGGAATGAGTCAATTCAATTCCATATTGCTGACATAATTTGTGCATCTTAGTGGACTTAAAGGCCATTGTATTATCAATTACTAATTTTTGTGGACAACAAAATCTAGACATAATATTTTCCAACATAAATTTGATAATTACTGTATCAATAGCATTCATCATTGGTACAACTTCAATCCATTTAGTAAAATATTTTGTAGCTATGAGAATCCATCTATGTTGTCCTGATGAAGGTGGATGAATTTCACTGATCAAGTCTAACCCCCACTGATGGAAAGGAAAATCTGTTGAAATAGGAATAAGAGGTAATAATAGCAATTTTTTTTTACCAACAAACTTATGACATTCGACATAGCTCCTAACTTTGGAAAAAAAAATCAGAGAAAAGAGTTGGCCAATAATAGCCAGCTCTTAAGATTTTGTTTGCAGTGGCTTTCCAATCCAAATGCCCTCCACACACTCATGCATGTATCTCTATCATAATCTCTTGGGATTCAGCTTCATCTACACATCTTAATAAGACTCCAACATGGTCCTTCCAGTAAATATGGTCTTCCAAAATGCAATACTTCACAACTCTCAATTTGAAAGATCTCCTTTTTTACTTCTCCATTTCAGGGGGACAGTTGAAATTTAAAAAAAAGTATAATGTATCCTTATACCAATATAAATTAAATATTTCAGGGTAATTAGAAATACCTTCCCCATCTTCTCCTTCAGCTGCCTCTACATTCAGATTTAAAGCCTTGCCGTTAGATTTAGCCATAAAACGAGCCAAGCCTCGAAATTTTATCAATTTAGTTTGTCCGATCTCAATATCAAATTCCAGAATTTTGGTCAGCCATCGCCCCCTTCTGCCATCTGTATCTAGCGGAAGCAAAACATCTTTACGAGTGATATTGGGCACAAAAGAAACTATTTTTGAATGCAACACATAAACTTGAAAATAATCCAAAGCCTTATCTATTTCATATGCTTGCTTTTCAGTCAATTTGTACTTTAATTCAACATCCCTTAAAGCACGACTGAAAAATGAAATAGGCTGCTCCTAACCTTCTTTTTTCTTCTGTAACAATACAACAACAATTGTTTCTTCTAAAGCATAAGAAAAAATTAGAAAATCTTTTTCAAAATCATGACTAATCAAAACTGGAGCTTCAGTCAAGGAAGACTTGATTGCTGAAAATGAATTCTTTGCTTCATCTCACCATTTAAATTTTTCATCTCTTTTCAACAAGACATTTATGTGTTTGATCATATCTTCAAATTTAGGAATAAAATGCCTCAAAAAATTGATTTTCCCTAAAAATGACTGCAATTCTTTTTTATTCCTTGGCGAACCAATCTTCTAAATAGCTTCTACTCTTCTCGGATCAATACATTTGCCACTTTCTGTTACAATATGTCCCAATAATTTCTCTTCTTAGATAGCAAAGTGTTATCACTCATTAGTTTTAACACTTTCATTGATAGGGTCCTACATGTCATTCACCTAGGTTCATGCTTTCTCATAAGTCATTTTCATGAAATTTTTGAAAAAAATTCCATTTGATGATGTCTACCTTAAGTTTAAAACCCATCTCTAACCATGTCATATCAGTCAGATCAACCTCATCTCATCTATTTTTCATCCCCATGCTTTTTAATCACAAAATATTCCACCTGTCATTTTTTCATATTTTCGTAGAAAATTATATGGAAAATCAGTAGATTTTTCTATGAAACTTCCTAACAATTCCATAGTGAATCTATCGACAGTTAAATGGTTTTCGCTATGAAACTGGGTTTTTCTCTAGAAAGTTTCAGAGTGGTGTGAGGTGTCAATTTTCAATAAGACAAAGTAAGGGGTTAGGTCATTCGATTTTGTTATTATGATTCCCAAACGTGAAAAGCCATATATGCTGTCATTATTGTCTTTTATGGTCACATGTGTCATCATTAAACTCAGAATTTTCAAATTACCTTTAAAAATTTATCCCCGAGCTGCTCTTTGTCATTCAGCGTTCAATTATTGCATGTGAATTATCTCACTGTCACTATTTAAGAGTTGATTCATTATGAAAAGTAGGTTGCTGTTCGAATTTGATTTTTTAGGTGTAATCAACAAGCGAGGCAACAAAGAGTATAAAGCATCATGGAATCGAAGAAGAAAAAAAATAAGGGTGGTTATTGCGTAAGATATGAGCCTATGGATTTGAAGTTTCTGAATGAAGATCCCACTGCTATGGAGGATTTCAGGAAGATGGGCTGCCTACAATTCTTCCAGAAATTGCATGGTTTCCATGTACAAGTATTGAAAGACTTCACAACAAATTTTACAGGTACATCATCAAAAGTTGGGATTTTGAATTTCACAGTGTCACCAGATATCATCTCCCAAGCTATAGAAATTCATAGAAGTGGTGAAGAATGGTTCAAAGACACAAAGTTTAGAATTGAAGGCTATGAAGAGTTTCTGAAGAAACTACACAGAGGATCTGATATGACCAATGGAATTATCAGAGGTTATATGAAAGAGAATTATGCAATTCTGCTGCTACTGATACAAAAATATTTCACTTGTGAAGGGAGATTCCACATGGTTTATTCTTATCATATTAGACTCCTTCTATATTTTTTTCGTAAGAAAGCACTTGACCTACCCTTATTTTTACACGGGATTTTGGGAAAGATGTTAGATAAAGTTCAGGTCAAGATAGAAGGTAATGAAACATAAATATTTCACCATGGTCTGATAAAACTGTTAGTGCTGGAATAATTGAAAAGGTTAAATAGATATTGGACCTATTTTCTTTTTATTAGTGGGTATGAAGTGTATGCAGTGACTCCAAAGAAATTTGTAAAGCCTAAAACTACTACATCTCCAGCTACAATAGAATATATTGATGAAGAAGGAAGAAAGTTTCCTATAGAACCAATGGACATTCAAGTAGAACCTCTGCAAGAAACTGATATCCCTCAGCCAACACCTGCAAAATAGAAACATAAGATTAGAAAATAAAGTAGTAAGAGGATAACAAGGAGTCATACATTGGCAAATAAAATCTGGAAGATATCCTCCATGCAATAGATATTGAGGTGTCCCCAATAGTGTAGGCATAAGATATTGAAGGTGATGGAAGAAAATTGAAAAAAGGTAATTCTGTCAAGAAATTGGATTTTGCAGGAGAGGATGATGGTTTCATATTTCAACCAAGGAAGCCAATGACCAGGTCACATATTGAAAATAAGGCCATGGAAAGTAAAAGAGAAGAAAAATTCAGTGAAGGTAAGCAACCAGAAAACATTATAGATTTATCCCCAACAACAAAAGAAGTTGTCACTATGCAGAGAATGGGAAAGGAGAAGATGGTTGAAAAATCAGAAACAGAACTCCTCACAGAACAACTAAGAGAAGCAAGAGAAGAAATACTTGAGTTAAAATTGGAAGCAGAGAAGAATAGGTCTAGAAAGGCCGATTTTGATCAGATGATGAAAAAATGGGATAGTCAAATCTCAAGTGTTTCAGAATCTATGAGTAATGCTAAAAGACTACTAAAAAGAACCCAACCTCTAAGACTTGTGGAAAAACATACCAGGAAGATGAATCTGCACTTGTGAGATGAAAACATACAATTTAAAAAACAAGTCTAATACCTTCAGGAACAAATGGACATGATTCAAGATGAACTGGAGAATAGAGGACTAAAAATGAAAGTGATTGAAGAACTTGAAGTTCAACCTATTATTAATGAAGATGAAGCACCCAAGGACTGAAGAGTTGAGCTAAGACATTTTGGTTAAGGTTTATATCTTGAAAGTGACATAAATTTTGGCTTAGAAGATGAATTTTTGAAGAAAGTTACAAAATCTGCAATTTCTGCCTAATTAGGTAGTTTCGAGGCGAGCTCCAGGCTTGAAGACTGAAAAACACTATGAAATTTTTGAAGATTTCTTTTGGTCTTTAAAATCAGTTTTATGAAGAAATAAGGAGTGATTTTGATAGTATTTAGATATTTTGACATGATAAATACTTTTTGACCAGCAGAGGTGGCTGAAGGAAAGGTTAAGAGACAGAAACAATCTCTCTACTAAAGTACACTACGAAACTACCTAAAGATGCTATGTTTTGCAAGGAGGTGTTTTTGAAGTGTTTTTGAAGGTTCAAAAGGCATATGGAATACCAACAAGCCACGTGGAGGCATCCAAATAGATAAGGAGACATATTATAAAATTTTCATCACTTGGCATGTGAACCATTCATACTAAACAACATGAAGACAAAATTATAGTTAATGTTGATCCTTTCCTAGAAAATAGGACAACTGTTGCTAAATTATTGGAAAGTACATTTATGTCTTATGTCATGGAGAATTCCATTCGAGCACCAGATATTTATCTATGTAATGGCCCCACTATTAGAGAAGTGGGGGAACTAAATGTGATTAGAGTCCCATTACGAGAGAAACTCTTAAATGAATATGTGTCTTTTTGTGTTCCAGAAATAGAGTTGTCAGTTATGTAATATTCCTAAATTAGCATGCAGCTAATAGGGATATTAATTTTTCTTTTAAAATCTAGTTAGATGAATAAATGGGAAAGGAGGCTCATAGGTTGCTTAAGTAGGAATAAAATCCCTCATAATGTGAAAAGGGATCATGTAATAACCAGATCAAGCATCCACATGTGTGAACAGGGTCTAAAATGTGTGGACAAAGTCAAGTTTGACCAAGTCAACAACATTAATATTTGAAGAAGTGGATCCTAAATAAAGATAGCTCAATGTAAATGATGATCAATCTAGCTAGTCAAAATGAAGACACCTTGAGTGTGAAAGGAAAAAAGGCATGAAGATCCAGTCAAGGTTGATCCAGTCAAGATTGACTAAATCAAACAGTGTTGTAAATAGATGAGAAAGCCTAATGGAGACAGCGTAATTTTGGTGGAGGAGCCTTTGCATGGAAGCAACCTCATAATGGGGTGGGACCCTTGGTGAGGAAGCTCATCAAATATATAATGGAGGGGATGGAAACCATATGAGCAGGATTGAAGATTATATTTTGTATGTGGTCTGTTTAGAATTTTTGCATCCTTTGGCTGTTTAGTTAAGTTTGTTGCACTGTTTATTGCAAGGGTTTTGTCATGTGGGAATTACCCACTCTTGCTTGGAGATCTTGTTTAAGAAATCTGAGGAGAGAATTTTGTGCTACATTCTCCACTACCTGGTGTTAGGCTAAGAATTCACCTTCAGAAACATCACAGTTCCTTTTAGAAACTGCATTATTTCTTAAGGTATTGCGGTGGAGGGGTTTAACCCCTTGTATTTTGAGCTAGTTTCCCTGAAGGAGGTTCATTCTACTTCCCAGAAAGCTAGTAGGGAAGTCTACTGCCATTTCTTTGCATTATCAGCCATATTTATGTGGTACTTTAGCCATATAGTGTGATTCAGCCATAGATATGCAATAGGAAATTCATGTACATCATTTATGTCAAGAAACCCTTCCCGTGTCATCTTGGATCTATGTAAAAGAGACTAGATCTCTGTTTTAATGCCTCATTGATTAATATAATAGGAGATATTATTTGTCTCTCCATTTTATGAGTATAACCCTCAAATAAATTTGCTGTCTCTTTATGCAGTAATTTCTGTTTGTAGCAGTCTTGGGGTTTTAGTGTTTTTGGGTTGTTTTGTAAGCATGAGAGGCCTGTTTAACTAGGAAATAGTCATTTGTTTCTGATCTCCTCTTAGATCTAAGTTTAATAATGTCATATCTAATGGATTCATGGGCTGCATTTTTCTGTTTAAACTTATATTTTTGAAAAATAAGTTTTTCAAGCATGTATTGTTGAGTGTTCCCTTTTGGGGATATTATTGTGCTATTAGAGCTCTAATATTGGCTCAGCTTGTGTCCATTATGGAGTCTTCTCATGGGAATGAGAATATCTACAAGAGAGATCAAAGAAAACCCTTATTTTTTGGAGGAAAGAGGTTCTCAAAACTTCTCTTTCAAACTCTGCAGGGTAGAAGAAAAGACATCAAAGAAATGAGGAGGGAAAGACATGGAAGTCCCTCAACAAGATCTGTAAGATATATACATGAGGAAAGATCTAATTCCTCATCTTATGGGTGTGAGCGTGCAGCCACATCATTAGATCTACAATGATCTATCAACCAATTTTTCATGAAAAATAAGAAGGAGAAAGGAGATGTGCCAAAGAAGGAGACTCTTGCTGATTATTTGCAAGAGTATGAAGCTCAATCCAAGCAGTTCAAAGATCACTTTAACTTCCAAGGGTTTTTCAAGATAAAATAAGGAAGAAGCACAAGGGGAAAGCAGCATGGTGTGGGTAGCTTATTTCTATCTACTTTTGATGGATCACCTAAATGTCCAGCTAGGGCTTGCGTGAAGGAGCTAGACACCTATGTGCAACAACATCAAGTTTTAGAAAAGGAAGACATCAAAGTAGAAGTGCTACATCTTGAGGGTAAGGCTTATGCTTGGTATTTTTTTGAATATTTTTCCTTAAAGAATGCAAATATATCTACTTA
Source organism: Pinus albicaulis (assembly GCA_034641835.2). NCBI lineage: Eukaryota > Viridiplantae > Streptophyta > Pinopsida > Pinales > Pinaceae > Pinus > Pinus albicaulis. The sequence continues at coordinate 527,981,440 of CM076574.1, read as the reverse complement.
TGCAAAGTTCATTAGAAGAATAGTGGAAAGGTTTGAAACATCCTGTATGGAATCTATCAAATCAAATCAAACAAAAATTTTGCATGGGTTGGAAGGGATCATAAATTCAGCTCCATTTTAGAAAACCATTAAAAGGGATGGAAAATTGTATGATATATTGCCAAGGGAAAAGTCCCCATTTCATAAAGAGCTTTCTTCTCAAAAGGAAGACATGGAGATTCCTCCTTCAAAAGAAGACCAAGATCCAAGGTCTCTTATTGATGATGAGGCATTTTCAACTATTGAAGAGAAGGAAGAGAAGGCTGGAGATGATAACGCAGTCATGACAAGAGCACATCAAGTACCTCATGAAGAGGGAGATGGAGCACTTTCTCCAATAAGGGAAACTCTTGCACTCTTGCAAGGAGTTCCAAGGAATCTCACATATGGAGATCATGGCACCATCCATGTGCAGCATGTGCCATCATTATCAAATGGTGAGATCTTGAAGATAGAAGAAGATAAATGGGAGGGAAAGCATCACATGATGAGGAGAATACACCCCTATTTATTTCAGAAGGTTGATACCCAAAGAAGGCAAGAGGATCTATGCAAGGAAGGCAAGGACAAATCTGTCCACACACATAAACATCCTGCTCTATGCCTTGATGTCTCTTTGCATGGAGGCATTCCACCAGGAAGACCTCCTGATTGGAGGAAGACTAAAGTGTTCTCTCAAATATGGGCAGAATTTACATACTTGTCTAAGGAAGGAGCCTTGGGAGAATCTAGCATAGCGTAGAGAATCTTTCATGGATTCAAGGGAGGGATCAACAATTTTCTGAAATGGACATTGCTATCTCCCACTCAGCTATTTGCGCCGAAAAAGGAGAATTCAGAAATCTATGATGGAATGGGCATGATGTCACATGGAAAATCCATATATATGGGGCAGCCAATGATATTTTCACTCACAAAAGATATTTTTGAACATGACAAGAGGATATCAACACTCTTGCATGCATAGGCCAAATTGAGGAAGTTTTGGAAGGAAAAAAATTTTCAAGGAGAGGTTGACTTCCATTTGCTTCAATCTTGTCTTGAGAAAGATCAACTGCAAGAGAGGTAGCAAAATAAAATTGATAGTACTCCAGCATGTGACTTTGGCATCAATTATGACAAAGAGGAGAACCATGTTATGACAGGGGCTACATTTCAGATTTCTACAACACTGTCATTGTTAGGGAGCCTAGATCTGTATTGGGAGTCCCAACTCTTGATGGAATATTCCAAGGACCTCTTCACATGTAAGGTTATTGAAGGGAAAGTGATGGATGGGAGGTATAAGGTATTTGATGGAATCATTTATGTTCATGATCAGATCTACTTAACTAAAGATTCCAAGCTCAAGTATAAACTACTTAATGCAGCCTATGAGATCTTGCTTTCTAAACCCACAGGCTTCATTAGAACATACCATACTATCTTAGATGGATTCATGTGGGTGAACTTCAAAGAGGAGATGCACTCTCATATGAGGAAGTGCATGGATCATTTGCTGGTTGAGGAGGAACATAGCTCTTGGGAAGAGTTATCATTATCACCTCCTTATTCATTGAGTGCAAGAAGGAGCTCATCCATGAGCTACCTCACTAATTTAAATCAAGTGTATGGTGAAAATTGTATTTCTGAACATCATAATGTATCTGATATATGCTTGTATTTTCTTAGTGCTCATGTACAGGGATTTTCTCCAAGTGGGGGCACTTTTTCTTATAGGCTTCAAGAGCCACTTTGGGCCATGAAAAATGGTGATGTTGGTCATTCCTTGGAAGATCTTGGAGAGATGATGTACTCTACATGGTGTGATTCATTAGCACCAACCATCATACATCTTCTCCAAGCATGCAAGAAGGATGGGGCAGCAAACAAGTGTTGGGAAATACACTTTTCATATCATGTCCTATGGCAGTTGGGAGTAAACTTGCGCTGGCTGCATTATTTCATATGGCAGCTAGCATGACTCTAATTATGATTCCCTATGATGAAAATGTTCTTATATTTGTAAAGGGCATGGTTGGAGGAGAGACACATTGGTTGGATGTGTCCTTGGGGGAAGAAATTTCCCACACTTTTTGCACTACATGTTTCAAGGGGAGCATGGGAAAAGATATGGATACCATAGTAGATCACTTGTTTCTTTATGAGATGGGCCATATGATTGTTTGGAGAAATTTGGGACATACCTCTCATGAGCATTTGGGAGGAGATTTTTTATGAATTACCAAGCTGGGAGGTGGTTCATTTCATTTGGATGATAACATGGAGCTGGGAGTCCTTAATTGATGATGGAATTCCCCATGATTGTAATCACTTCTATCTTTAGGAGGCCATTGATAAGCAAGAAGGTTTCCACATAGACCTTCCATTCTTTCATGATGAGAGCCATTTGGTTTATTTACCAAAGGAAAACTTTCACACTTGGGAGGAACCATTAGGAGATAGAATTATTGCAGAAAATCTTAAGCAATGGTGGAGACTAATGGACATGAAGACCACAAGAAGAGGAGGGACGATTTTGCAGCACCCTTGCAGTTGCTTGAGGAAAAGAAAAATTTGGGAGGGGGAGACTATAATATTCCTAAATTAGCATGCAGCTAATAGGAATATTAATTTTTCTTTTAAAATCTAGTTAGATGAATAAATGGGTAAGGAGGCTCATAAGTTGCTTAAGTAGGAATAAAATCCCTCATAATGTGAAAAGGGATCATGTAATAACTAGATCAAGCATCCACATGTGTGAACAGGGTCTAAAATGTGTGGAAAAATTCAAGTTTGACCAAGTCAATAGCATTAATATTTGAAGAAGTGGATCATAAATAAAGACAGCTCAATGTGAATGAAGATCAATATAGCTAGTCAAAATGAAGACACCTTGAGTGTGAAAGGAGACAAGGCATGAAGATCCAGTCAAGGTTGATCCAGTCAAGATTAACTAAATCAAACAACACCGTAAATAGATTAGCAAGCCTAATGGAGACAACGTAATTTTGGTGGAGGAGCCTTTGCATGGAAGCAACCTCATAATGGGGTGGGACCCTTGGTGAAGAAGCTCATCAACTATATAATGGAGGGGATGAAAACCATATGATCAGGATTGAAGATTGTATTTTGTATGTGGTCTGTTTAGACTTTCTACATCCTTTGGTTGTTTAGCTAAGTTTGTTGCACTGTTTAGTGCAAGGGTTTTCTCATGCGGGAATTCCCCACTCTTGCTTGGAGATATTACTTAAGAAATCTAAGGAGAGAATTTTGTGCTAAATTCTCCACTACCTGGTGTTAGGCCAAGAAGTCACCTTCAGTAACAACACAATCCCTTTCAGAAACAACGTTATTTCTTAAGTTATTGGAGTGGAGGGGTTTAACCCCTTATATTTTGAGCTATTTTCCCTGAAGGAGGTTCATTCTACTTCCCGGAAAGATAGTAGGAGAGTCTACTGCCATTTATTTGCATGCTCAGCCATATTTATGTGGTACTTCATCCATACAACATGATTAAGCCATAGATCTGTAGCAAGAAATTCATGTACATAATTTCTGTCAAGAAACCCTTCCTAGGTCATCTTGGATCTATGTAAAAGAGACTAGATCTCTGTTTTTATGCCTCATTGATTAATATAATAGCAGATCTTTTTTTTCTCTCCATTTTCTGAGTATAACCCTCAAATAACTGTGCTGCCTCTTTATGTAGTAATGTTTGTTTGTAGCAGTCTTTGGGTTTCAATGTTCTTGGGCTATTTTGAGCATGGGAGGCCTGTTTAACTAGGCAAAAGTCATTTGTTTCTGATCTCCTCTTAGATCTAAGTTTAATAATGTCATATCTAATGGATTCATGGGCTACATTTTTCTGTTTAAACTTATATTTATGAAAAATGAGTTTTTCAAGCATGTATTGCTGAGTGTTCCCTTTTGGGGATATTACAAGTTATGATTAGCTGTCAGAGTCAAGGTTCAATGATCCAACATCCTATGTAATGTAAAAAGAGTCTATTTATAGATAGAAGATCTAATATCAAAAGTTTGGAGAGTATTGTACTAGACTTCTATTTTTGTAAAACTTTCAGCTTTAGTAATATACAGTGGATGTTTTGGCCTTCTTCACCTGAGATTCGAATGAAGTGTTCAATGAGTTATTTTCCTTGTATATTTCATGTTTAATATCTACAGTTATTTTATATATAATTACTCAGAACTCATGGAAACATGCTATGACTTCCTTTAGATGTTAAACTATTGTTTTCTTCCTGCATTGTGTATGTGTACCATCTTATCATTGAAACTTCCATTTGCCTCAGTTTCCACAAGAAGGATTATTTCATTAACTTATCTGATGTTGACTCCATTTTCCCAATGGTAGTAATCCTTTACATTTTCAACCTGCAATCAATCATAAACAATTTTACAGTCATAGAGTTAGCCATCTAATTGAGTTTTCATTGAGAATCATAAGCTACCTTGAGAGATCCCTCTCAGAGTGAAGAGGCTAATCTTCAGTTAAAAGTTGGTTGAAACAGTTACTCGAAGTTGTTTGGTGGAGTAGCCCATCAGTACCAATTTAGAGATAACACAAAGGATGATTTTTTTGGGTTCAAGGAAACACCAAACTTTCTGCATTTGTCAAAAAATTGTTTCAAATGTTTCAAGTGGTCTTTATCAGATGATGTCATCAAAATAGATGACTATAAATATGTCTTTTTCTCCCACAAAGGCAATATCCATTGCCCTCTAAAAAGTTTCCCCTGCATTAATCAGTCCAAATGGAATTTTGTTTTACATGAATGTACCCTAGGGTGTGGTAAATGTTATCTTTTCTCTATATTTCCTATCAACTGAAATCTGATTATAGCCTGAAAATCCATCAATCATTGACAATATTTTGGATCCTACAACCTTCTGCAAAATATAATCCATATTGGGTAGTGGATAGTTATCTTTTAATGAACACCGGTTCAGGATGTGAAAATTGACACAAATTCTTATCTCTCCATTCTTTTTTCGAACCAGGACTATATTAGCTACCCTGTCAGAAAATCTCAAAGGAAAAATTATTTTTGCTTCCCATAATTTTTTGATTTCTTTCTCAATGATTTAGAGCAGCAGGGGATTGATATGTCTCATTTTTTGAGCTACAAGATTTTCTTATGTTTTCAAAGCAATATTTTGCTCCATTATGCTTCTATCATAAGTTTTCAGCTCACTATAAGACCATGCAAAATAATCAGCAAATTATTTTAGCAGCTTGATATATTTTGTTCTAATTTAAAGAGAAATGAATTTGGACACTTTGAATAATTTTGGTTGATCCTCTGTGCCAATGTTACATTCTATTGTACTCTCCCCATCAACTTTACTTTCAGGCTTGAGAAAAACATCATTATTATCGAAAAATATTTCTAAAGGAACTAAGCCTTTAGTAATATAGTTATATTTTAGATCTATAATGTTCTTCACAGCCATGGTTTTCTTAAAAGAACTATTATTTTAATTTCAACAATGTCATGCTCATCATCAATTTGTATGTCTACAAATTTTTCAACACACTCTAAATTTTTTTGAATTTCCTTGTCATCCTCAAATACTTACCAGTATTTGATGTTGTCAGGAATTTAAGGCCTGTTTTTTATTTGAACATCATAGGCTACCTTGACATCTAGAGGAAAATTGAAATTAATAGCAGCAATAGCTAGTGAATCAGTGTAATATTCCAAATTAGGAACAACTCATGAATCATGCATTAAAAACGAATTTCCAACAAAATTTTCAATAAAACACTAAAATGGACCCTTGGATCCCATAAATACATTAATATAAAATATAAATCCAAGATTAGAGCTGGAAAAAATCAAACTAGGTGGGCTAAACAGATCTCCCACACCTAGGATGGCCAAAGATGTGTTAAAACCCCAAACTGCAAAATACCGGACTTGCTGCATAGAAGGACTGTGCAGTCTAAGAGAGGGTTTACACATAAAAATAATAGAGAAAAATATATCTGAAATTATATTAGACAATATGCTCATAAAATGAGATCTAGTCTCCTTTATACAAATACAAGATAACCCGACAAGGGTTTCTTGTCAAACACTCTGCATACAAAATGGGATATTCAGTAATTTACCAAATCACCAATAAAACACTGAAGTACATGAGTGTAGAAGGCTTAAATATTTCTGATTTTATGCAGATCCCTTAAGGGATTCCTCCCATGAAAGGATGAACCTCTCAATCACAAGGAAACATTGCAACAGAGCCACCAAACCATGCACTGAACACTGCCTCCAGAATAACGCATTCCCTAGTTGGAATAGCACTGGGAATGTATGGGAAATGTGTGGTCTGATACCACATATCTAAAATCATCTCTGGAGCTCTCCAAAAAATTCTTTCAAGTGAAGGAAACCTTCCTCTAATGAGAAACTAGCTCAGGAACTGGGATTCCAATCCCTTCCACTGCTGCACCCAGCAACACTGCACAATCTCTGGCAAAATATATGTTGATGAAGTTGGATGAAGCTTGGCCTGAAAACCTGACGTGGAATGATGAATTCAAAATCTTCCAATGAGGCTCCTCAAAGGAAAGAGGTGGGATTCTCGCTCGGGAACACCCTATGCTAAACAACACTGCTACTTTGTTGAACAACAAGAGGAAGAAAAATTCTGAGCAGACATGAATATTAATCTAATACATGAAGAATAATGCTGCCATCCTCTTCCTTATATAAAATATGAGTTTTATTGCCCTTGGCCCCACTCAATTAGGTCATCTCTATCCAAATATACATCTCCCTCCAAAATTGCGTTATTCCTCCTTGGATTCCTCCTCCTCTAAAACTGTGTTGTTGACTTAGTCAAAGTAGCTTGATTTTATCCTTTTTAACACATGGATGTGTTTTATTAAGCTAGAAAGAGTGTCTCCTTTCACACTTGGAGTGTTTTTATCCTCCTTAGGAGACTTATGGGCTTTTCTACCCATTTATTCACCAACTAGAGCTGCTGCTAACTCTAATGTTTCATTTAGCTTTGAGGCTAAAACTCTGGAACACTATAGTCCTCCCCTCCAAAATATTTTCTTGTCATCAAGAAAATGTATAAGGAGAGAAAAATTTCTCCCCTCCTCCTCATGTGGCCTCCCCTTAATAGCCTCCATCATTGCATCAAGAGAATCTGCAAATAAACTGTAGTCCAATGTTTCCTCCCAAGTTTGCAAAACCAAATGGTCTACATCAATCAAAGGTGGAAAGTGTGAATGGAAACTTGCTTGCTATCTCATGGCCTCCAAAAATTAAGGATGATGATCATCATGGTGAATGAGTGCTTCCCTCACCCATTCTATCATCCAAATGAAGTGAGTCACCCTCCAACATGGTAACTCATGAAAAATCTCCTGCACCTTGTGCTCTGGAAATGTAGGTGGGTTGAATAAATGAACATGATAGGAAAGAGGGCCTATCCCATGCTGTCCTCCTCTCAACTTATGATAAGTGTAGAGGGCATGCTGATGTTGGGCTGCAACAGATTTCCCTCCAATGGAAAGAAGAAGATTGAGCCTCCAAGGACTCTTCCTCCAAAGTCATGAGACATGCCAACCCAAACCATTCCATTCAAGATGAATGGCACATCATCACCATTTGGCCTCCAAATCAGAAAATTTCTGAAATTTAGGTGCAATTTTGGATGGTACCAAAGTTCTCCAAGTGGATATTACGCAGTCCCCCCAACTTCTTCTTGAGAATGTCATGTGGCAAGTGGTTATGCAACAAGTTATAAGTTGTGTATGTTTGCTCTTCCAACATAGGGAAGTAAGCATCAATGTCTATCAGATGTACATAGATAGGATAACAATACACTTGTTAATAGCCATGTATAGATGGGCTACTATCATTACAGATATTGGCCCTAAAGTGACCATGAAACGCAAAAATACTCTTGCTCTCTTGTGGAGCAATGCACTGATCATATATGGTGAGAAGATACAAATACTCAATGGAGTAATCAACTAGTACAGAGATGTATTTCTTACCATGCATAGTGCCTAAGGTGAAAGTGAGGTTCATATATGTTGTACATATTTACTCCCGCATGTAAATTCTTGGTCTGCCACCTTTTTTAAATTTTCTTTCAAATCTCTACCGTGGCTTAAGATCCTGATGCTCCCGCCTGATTTTACCATCTCCGCCCAAAATGCATCATCCGAAGGATAAAAACCCGCTATTAAAATTATATTGAGCCGAAGCCCCAGAGACTTAGCCCCTTTTGCTGTTGTCAACACATGACCCGAGCCCGAAAACCAAAAGCCAAAGGGAAGAGAGCTTATTGTTTTATGTTAACGGGGGCGATAGCAACCGTCCGATCGAATTAAATCAACGGAGCGGAGATATTTTTATATGGTGGCCCCCGCGTCCGTATCTCACTGCAGAAACCGGTGGTATTGCCCCGCACCGCTTCCACCGGGCCGACGGTATTTACCATAGGGTCAGCGATTCCACTAAACATGCGCCGCGTGTCCCTGAGTACGGGTTCCAAATCCGTTTTCCCCGCGCGTTAAAGGTGGTACAAAGATCAGGCAACGGAACTCCCCCGCACCGTTGGATCTGGCGATGTCAATCCAACGGTGGATATCCTCCAGAGTCGCTCGCCCTTTAACCCCTGTCCGCCGTGTTCCGTGGCCCACCACCGCACTGCTCCCATTGGCTCTCAGCCGTTGATTTGTGATCTTAATCCAACAGCCAGCAATCAGTCTCCCCGTCTGTCGACTCCGCTGCCACGTTGTCTTTCCACCTGTCCCCCCGTACACCCATGTGTCTTGCCCCCATGTATCCGTGGCATCATCCCGTCGTATATATATATATGCACGAGTTTTCATTTATACCCTCCGTTCTTGTTCATCCCTCATGTTCAAACTGCTTCACGTGGAGAAGTCGCACTTCGTCTGTTTAATCGAAGTCTCCATTGTCATTCCTCCGCCACCCTTCGTATTCCTATCATCTGTTCGTGTCTACGACGTCATTATCATCTCCACCTCCACGCTCCTTGCCTCCGAGTTTTGGTTTCTCTAATGTTTTGTGGGTTTTGCAGGTTTTAAGATGATAAAGAGGCCTCATAATTTATCGCCTCCATTGCAGAGGTCAAAAAGCATGTTAAAGGACGACATTCTGCTGGTGAAATTTAAAGAAGAAGCCAAGGGTAGGTGCGTGAAATGACCACCATTAAAAGAAAGTAAAGATATGAATCCACAGAACCCTCCAGAGAAAA